>JAVIAB010000073.1:55955564-56325564 GCA_032433765.1 Megaustenia siamemsis
TGCCCGTTTTTTTTCAAAAGAATCCGTGGGTAAATAATTATGTAGGGGTATAGATACGACTTTTTAGTCCTGAGTCGAAAAGCATTTCATTACTACATACATAGGATATCTTGCCATTTAGTGGGGCAAACTATAAGAGCTCCTGTCTTGTGGCTATACAAACACATGAGATAAACAGCGAAAGTTTACGTCAGTACCAATCTGTAAATCATAGTCCCTCTGGCAGGTTATTCATTATCATTAATGCCGCTCTAGTCTGACGACATAAGCAACAAACATGCAACGAAAACAGACTTAAGGTTCAAAGCATGTCAGACATGGATGATTTTGTAAAAAAAAAATATTGATGTTCCAGAATTCACTAAACAAGGAAAAAGAGCAATCTTTAAAACAATATTCATTACAAAAGTATGTGATCAGTGACCATATGCGCTATATACTAGAACAATCAATAAGAAATGACATTTTTTTATACGAATGCTAGGAGTCAGCTCAAGGGACAAAATTCAAAGTGAAATCTAAGAAAACAGTTAAGAATCACTCTTGAAGGTATACATGAACAAAAAATTAAACTATTTTACTACGTGACAATATAGTGACAACTAAACCACATTCACACAAACGCCACAAAAAACAAGAGATGAAAAGGTCGTCCAAATTAACATATTGATAGATTGAAGATTAGAAACATTGGGAAACGTGACAAAATAAGAGGTAAACCATACAACAAAACACCGCAACTTGTCTAAAGAGAGCCTCAGTAGGCAAGTGATGAAGGAAAGTAGAAGACGGAAAAGTTTGTTTAGCTCATATAACTCAGAGCTTGTGACAAGATGCATCGACTTGATCACTGTTTTAGAATTACAGGTTGCTTGGTGTATCAAACCTCCTGACTTCCTGATCAGATGGTTATTGTTATAGTTATGGAAGGTTTTCAGTATCACTGCAAATGAATTAAAATCTATAACTGCGTAATTGCCCATGCTAGTGAAATCATCCGAATTACTAACTCATCTACCAAACAAAGAAAGTTAGCTGTAGTCCCCATCATGCTAAGTTTCAGCACACACCAAAAGACATAAGGCGAAACCGCACAGAAAGTGAACACAGCCAACTAACTGTTCCTTGTCATACGATATCATCATTCATTGTAAACAATTGAAATATCGAAACACGATGATTTACCGAACTTCCCGTCCTCCTGAAAATGATGATCGTCATATTTTTTTTTTGGATGTATAGCGCGTGATGATGTTATGACATCTTTTTTTACTCAAATTCCGAATTATAAAACACAGTTAGTCGTCAGATTATCTCCATCACACATCAAACAACAGACCGTAAAATCTTCCCGCAATGTGAATTTGTAAAATTATAAACCACATATTGAAACTATAAAATCACATGTCTACCCCGAGGCGAAGGAGCACCTCACAGCACCAAAACTGAAAGTTGCCAGCGACCCACAGTTGGTGGTTTGCACCAGGATCGGTGAACCAGAACCATCCAGACCCTGCTCCACCTCTCCGTGGTGCCTCTTTTAACAGACTAACCTGTCTTGTCTGGCCAAGCGAGTAGGGATCAAAGAGGGAAGACAACCTGGTTCTCAAAAATATCGCGCTGAAGTCGCGCTGATCAGATGGGTTCAGATTCAATTCTCAGAAATGTCGGATTTTTCTTGGAAACCGACAAAGGTCCGGGGTTCACTCAGCCTCCAATAATGCGGATCAGATACTTTACTTGGACATAAAGGCGGATTATCTAGAGCCGTTGGAGGCACGTTGTGGAGTTGTAGCCACCACTTTGCCCACAAATGTGCCGCGATCTACAAAATATATGGTCCCTAATATAAAGTTTTCACCTACGCCTAGCAAGGCGTGGACGAAACCTTTAATTACTTACTTTTACGTGGATATGAAAACATTTCTCTCCATGCATGTGCCATGAAATGGAATAACACTATGTTTTACCTCATATACCTGATCAAGACTCTCGCTCGGCAGCAACATCCATCATTTCTCTAGTCAGAACGGGCGCCGTTAATCAATACTACAAAACTATTTGGAAATAATCAATCTATTCGTCTCACTACCCCAGTCTGCTGTCCATTTTTCTAACACAAGAGCAGTCCACTGAGCTACACTTCAGGGCGGTGACTGGATTATGTCCAAAATGATTAGGATTGTCTAGGTGTTAAAGCGATAACAGCGGTCAGTGAGCAATCTATGATGATGTTAATGGAGGTAATGACGCCTTCAGACTTGTGGGCACTTAGAAAATAAAACGGTTATGTGTAACATGAATGAAACATGAAGACTTGTGGACACTTAGAGAAATAAAACGGTTATGTGTAACATGAATGAAACATTGAAACATTAAGACTTGTGGACACATAGAGAAATAAAACGGTTATGTGTAACATGAATGAAACATTGAAACATTAAGACTTGTGGACACATAGAGAAATAAAACGGTTATGTGTAACATAAATGAAACATTAAGGCTTGTGGACACATAGAGAAATAAAACGGTTATGTGTAACATGAATGAAACATTGAAACATTAAGACTTGTGGACACATAGAGAAATAAAACGGTTATGTGTAACATGAATGAAACATTGAAACATTAAGACTTGTGGACACAGAGAAATAAAACGGTTATGTGTAACATACATGAAACATTGAAACATTAAGACTTGTGGACTCATAGAGAAATAAAACGGTTATGTGTAACATACATGAAACATTGAAACATTAAGACTTGTGGACACTTAGAGAAATAAAAAGTTTATAGATAACATGAATGAAACATTGAAACATTAAGACTTGTGGACACATAGAGACATAAAAAGGTTATGTGTAACATAAATGAAACATTGCAGGCATGGAAACTTTCACCAACAGCAACGGATAATATAGAACATAGGAATAATGATAAAAATGTTCGTTAAAAGCTTCTATATTCGCAACTTATCCTGTAATTAATGAGGACGTAACAAATGGTTAACAGTAACAACTTTCATTTCCAGGTGAAGCACGAGATACTTAAGTTTATAGTAAAACAGAATGTTCTTCTCGCTCAATGTGAGTCTCTAGATACTTAAGTTTATAGTAAAACAGAATGTTCTTCTCGCTCAATGTGAGTCTCTAGATACTTAAGTTATTGTGAAACAGAATGTTCTTCTCGCTCAATGTGAGTCTCTAGATACTTAAGTTATTGTGAAACAGAATGTTCTTCTCGCTCAATGTGAGTCTCTAGATACTTAAGTTATTGTGAAACAGAATGTTTCCAACAATATTTTGGTTTTCATCTTTCTCTTCCCCTTTGGATTAAAAAAATGGCCTGTCGTGTAATAATCTTAGTTGTCCCCTGTAGTATGTATTCTATCCAGAGTTATAGTCTTTGTCTTATCTCTTTGTCCACTTGTCTTTAACCGGTACTTTCCAATTATTCTATATAAGTGATTTTGTCCTGCCCTTTCCATCATTTTATTCTGAGCAAACATCCATTAATGAAGGTCTGTATCTTCGTGACAGATATTTTTGTTGTTCTCTCCACGTTTCACAGCCAGATAATAGAACTGATTTAACATTGCAACGGAAGATTTTTATGATTGTTGCTTTAACCTAATTTCTTTTTATTTCCCTGTTTCATAGTGCAATGATTGCTCTCTTGTAGACATTTATGGTGAACAAGAAAGTTCTTAACGCTCCGGGAAGACTACATAGGGCTTGGGCGTTATGGTGAATCACAGCATGCTGGAGGTTAAAAGTTGATCACAAAATACTGGAATTTATGGTGGCCGTCAATGTATATCTCGCTTATGGTAGATTATAAAATACTTGAGTTTAAGGTGGCCATCAATGTATTTCTCACTAAAGTTGGATTATAAAATACTTGAGTTTAAGGTGGCCATCAATGTATTTCTCACTAAATTTGGATTGTAAAATACTTGAGTTTAAGGTGGCCATCAATGTATTTATCACTAAAGTTGGATTATAAAATACTTGAGTTTAAGGTGGCCATCAATGTATTTATCACTAAAGTTGGATTATAAAATACTTGAATTTAAGGTGGCCATCAATGTATTTATCACTAAAGTTGGATTATAAAATACTTGAGTTTAAGGTGGCCATCAATGTATTTATCACTAAAGTTGGATTATAAAATACTTAAGTTTAAGGTGGCCATCAATGTATTTATCACTAAAGGTGGATTGCAAAATACTGGAATTCATGGTTGCCGTCAATGTATATCCCGCTAAAGGTGGATTATAAAATACTGGAATTTATGGTGGCCGACAATGTATATCTCGCTAAAGGCGGATTGTAAAATACTGGAATTCATGGTTGCCGTCAATGTTAAAGGTGGATTATAAAATACTGGAATTTATGGTGGTCGTCAATGTATATCTCGCTTAAGGTAGATTATAAAATACTTGAACTTAAGGTGACCATCAATGTATTTCTCACTAAAGTTGGATTATGAAATACTTGACTTTAAGGTGGCCGTCAATGTATTTATACTAAAGGTGGATTATATATAATACTTCAGTTTATGGTGGCCGTCAATGTATTTCTCACTAAAGGTGGATTATAAAATACTTGAGTTTATAGTGGCCGTCAATGTATGAAGAAAGATACAATACTTGATGCTTGAGGAGACAGATTCAAAACTTGATTTCAGAGATAATCTTTACAAATAGATGTTTGATACATAGTGCAAAGACAGCTCACGTTTGAGGTAGGAGACAATATATTAGTTTTTGAAGTATACCACACAAAGTAGGTGTCCGTGGCTTAGAGTTAGTGAACTCGTTGCACAACCACGATGTCCTGGGAACGAGTCCGGTTGAGGGCAGTTTTAAAAGAAATCGGGGCACGTGGAATTATCGTCCATAGGATCGCGTCTACCGTCAGAAGGCAATTTAAAACAACTGACTGTTTAATGCCTAGACAACTGTTATTGTTATTATTATGGAAGGCCCCGTATCACTGCAAACGAATTAAAATCCATAGTTGCTCGACCGCCCGTGCCAGTGGAATAATCCGAATTATTAACTCATCTCCCAAACAAAGAAAGATAGATGTAGGCCCCACCACAGTATCAGCACACGCCAGAAGACAAAAGGCGAAACCGCACAGAAAGTGTACACAGCCAACTGTTCCCTGTCTTACGATATCATTTTTCATCGTAAACAATCGAAATATCGAAACACGATCAAAACGAATGAAACACGTAGCTCACGGTGTGCACGGAGCACTTAACTAAGTAGCTCCTGCAACAAGCTGGACTTGGAATATGAGGAAACTGCAATAAGGAACACTTTTCAGACAAAGCCTTCAATTGTTCCTGCCACCTATCCACCATATTAACCGGAAGTTCACGTCCTCCTGAAAATGATGAACGTCATATCTTTAAATGTATAGCGCTTGATGATGTTAGAACATCGTTTTTGACTTCAAATCCGAACACGTGAAACACAGTTAGTCGTATGATTATCCCCGTCACACATCAAACAACAGACCGTAAGATCGTCCTTATTGCCTAGACAATTACACAGCTATAGTCCGTTCAGAAATTCATAATCACACCTGAATTAGTTTTGCATGATAACCGCTTGCTATTTTGCTTTCACATTTTGCATGCAATCTTAGAATGTTGATGACGTTATAGAAATATTTTTTGCTCTGAGAAATTTGATCTAGTTTAAAAGTTTTCTTCTTTAGGCTATATTAAATTCACCCTGTTCGAATTTGACACAATTTTAGGATATATACATTAATTTGGTGCGGTCGTTCACGTAAAATAGTTTGGCTATTGCAGAAACACTAACTTCAGGAAAATCCTGTGCACAAAACTGAATTGTTAATGAACGACATGACGCACCACGGCCTGGGCATTAATTACCGAAGGGAAGGCGTATCTTTATTAATTTTGTGAAGACTCAGTAGACAATTTGTTGACTTTAAATACCAACATTTATATCTAAATTACAATGAGTTTGAAATGCAAATTTAGAATGGCAGACAGTAAATGGCAAACTCAAAAGAACAATTCCGAGCAGCAAAGGCCAGTGCATTATATTAACGCATGCTGGAAGCACAGAAAACAGCCTTGTCCATGATGCGGGACTTATTTTCCAATCAAAAAGTACGAACGGTAGGGACTACCACACTGAAATGAATGGAAACATTTTCAGGCACTGGTTGGAGAACGATCTTTTACCAATCCTGGAGAGACCTTCATGCATAGTCATGGATAATGCATAATAACACAATGTCGTATCAGAGGAAGACAAAGTGCCTACTGCATCAAATACAAAAGAGCAAATTAGGACATGGCTTGCGAATGAAAATGTCAAATTTGACGACACATATTTAAAACCCGAATTGTTACAACTTGTGAAGAATACGAATTAAGAAAAAGGTGTACCATGTTGACAAAATCATTGAGAAATACGGCCACACCTCTCTTCGACTCCCTGCATATCATTCGCACCTTAATCCAATCGAACTTGTCTGGGCTCAAGTCAAAGGACAAGTTGCAGAACAGAACAGGACGTTTAAAATGTGTGGTGTTGAAGTTCTGACACGCGAGTCTCTCTCAAAAATAGACATTCCGTTCTGGAAGAAGTGTGTTGAACATGTGCTGCGGGTGGAAGATGAGTACTGGAAACGAGATGGATTACTATTTGTCCAGCCAGTAATGATTATCAACCTCTTGGAATCGTCAGATTCGGAATGATTAAAATTAAGATGAATTCAATTCCAGCTGCAGTTAGGACGTCCTGGGGTCTAATGGTGACCGAAGGACAAGATTAATTGTAACCAAATGAATTCATGTTTGTAAATACACATAACGAACAACACCCACAATTAAGCACTATGTAGATACGCCTCTTACAAGAATTGCAGCAAACTGGAATATTAAACACGATTACTGTAAACTCTAAAATTTGAATCAACTTTTGTGATATCGTCATAAAAGATTAAAGGAATTCGCGGATGTGCAAAATCACTTGTGTTTGTGGAATAAAAAATACCAAAATCTTTGCGTCATCAATATTCTAAGATTGCATGCAACATTTGAAAGCAAAATAGCAAGCGGTTATCACGCAAAACTAATTAAGGTGTGATTATGAATTTCTGAACGGACTATAATAAATTTTGGAGTAGTAGCAACTTTATGTAAAGGATAAGCTACCTATTTACCACAAAGTACTTGACAATCGAGAGTGCATTACACAATGTTGGACGCTCTCATCATCAAGTACCGGACCTATTGGCGTTGGTGATCATGTCACTCCACAACTTTCGATCTCGACAGTTCTTTATCATTTCTGTTGTTGACCTTCTGCCAAGCCATTCTCTTAAGCTGTCTGGTATTTTCTTTCTTTGCTTCCCTCTATCTCTTCGTCCCTCAATTTTTCCAGTTGTTACAATATATTCCAGTTGTTCTCTTCTCATTACATGGCCAAAAAATTATGATTGTTTCTTCCTAATATTGGATATTTTCTCTCTTTTTGCTTTGACCTCTTTCAGAACATTTTCATTACTCTTCTTAGCTGTCCATGGTATTCCCAACATTCTTATGTAAAACCACATTTCTACAGACTCCAGTGATGTTCTTGTCTGTTGTCCTATTGTCCATGATTCACATCCATATGTTAAGACTGGCTCTACATAACATTTAAGAACTATTTTTCTTATTTCTGATTTTTATTGTTGTGGCGCTTCATGATTGTACAAAGAAGTTACGACGGTGGTTTTCTGTTGCCTTCCGTCGATTTGTTTACGGTTGGCTCCGCTAGCCTTTGACTATAAAGTCTCACCCACAAGGCAGTGGGGTTGTTTTACTTCGGGGTACCCTCCCTTAGCCTTTTACTCTCCCGAGATTACCTGCAAGGCAGCAGGGCAGCTACAGGTTGTACTGTTTACTGCATACAGTAGCAGGTAAAATTACCTAACTTGACGTCGTGCTCAACGCTCTAGATGGACAAAATTATAATTGGCTTGAAGGTGGCCCACAAAACACATGTTCTTTTTTCACAGTGGACCACGAAATCTTGACGTCTATTTGTTGTTCAAAGAGATCGAAAACCGCAAAACGGGAATTACTTGACGAGGACATCCACACAATATTGAGACTTGTGATCCGGTGTTTAATAAGCTTGTAGCAGTCGTACTTTCAGCGTCGGTAATTTTTCTTCTCAAATTAATTATTTTTAGTGGTTAGCATGTTCTTTCTTAACATTTTCATACACAACTGTCGCCTGCTATGCAATTCCTTCAACAATTAATTAAATGTTGCACTCTGTACAACAGTGAAATAAAAAACATGTGGGCAATAACACCATGTTCCCCATACACTAGCAAAGCAGGAAGGGAACCATTTATTTTTCACCTTTCATGCTCTGTACAAACTGCACAGAACACATTTATTAGTAACTAAAGTACATTTTTATTCTTTTTTCGTTCGTCAGCTTTTACCTTCCACGAAGTCCCTAGAGGCGACTAGGAACAGAATTTTGCGTGTTAATCCATTTTTCCATGGCAGCAGGGTGCGCAGCGGTCCCTTGCCGCACAGGCAGATATCTCCGACTTCGGAGGTACTCATATTTTTTCCGTCGATGAGTGATTGACGTTTCAAGCCGGGCCCCTTTGCTGAGAACAGGGGTGGTTGCCGCAGAGAGAAATCATAAATACAATTCCCAACCAACTGGGATTTGAACCCACAACCTCTATGTTTCGAGGCCGGCGTATTGTCTCGAGACCACCAGTCCGCCAAGTAAATTTCAATGCATGATAAAATCAGAATAATTGCACCCAAGACAAATCTCGACTGTTGTCAACACGTGTCATATTAAGAATACATGCAAACATGATCTAGAGTACTTTCAATGCATGTAGCATTCAGAATAAGTATCATCCATGTTACGAAGGCGGGCCTCCCAGCACCAGAGCTGGAAGTTGTCAACGATCCACAGCTGATGGCATGCGCCAGGATCGGTGAACCAGAACCATCCAGATCCTGCTCCACCTCTCCGTGGTGCCTCTAGTAACAGACTAACCTGTCTAGTCTGGCCAAGCGATTAGGGATCGAAAAGGGAAGACAACCTGGTACTCAAAAATGTCATGCTGAAGTCGGATGTGTTGGGCCGAAAGGCGCAAATATCACAGTTATACTGTAAACCACAACACAATGCAGACACGCCTACTTAACGTTCTTTTAAAGGCGGATGATGACGAGGTACACTCCTTAAGTCATCGGGCGAACGCAAGCAGGCAAGCAAGCAGCATCCATGTTAGACCTAAAGTACTTTCCACCATTGTAAAATCAATAATACTTGAGAGTCCAGAGTACTTTTGATTCATGTATAAAATAAATAATACTTGTCACCAAAGACAGAACTTTAGTACCTTCAACTGGTGCCAATTTAAGAACACTTAAGTACATGACAGAGTACTTTCCACTCTTGTCAAACCGATAATACTTGAGAATCCACGACAAACCTAGTGTACCTCTAGCAAATTTATAATTTTTATCACTTGTCATTTCGACGAAGTCAGCTATAGACTGAGGCACATTTATATCAAACTTGAAAATTTGAACATTTTACATCCACATCAGATTTAGTGTATATGACACCCACGTTATACTTAAGAGTATTCTCCACTCAGGCTTTCAGCCCATGTCAGACGTGTAGTAATTGAAACCAAAATTGAAATTTGAGTACTCGCTTGGCATATTAATGCTACAAATGGTACCCACTGAGAACATAAACTTCTTATCGCACGGTCTGATTATTTCCCTTGCTAACTTCCCAGGCTACTCTCTTCTCTATAGCGGGCATTCTCAACATGGTTCTCCCGAGTATCGCGGAGCTTTTTTAATGAGCTTTAGTGTTCTCCTCGACCATGTAAGACAATGTTAGCGAGTACATCGTTCATCCGGCTTACTGCCGGAGCTGCTGAGTTAAGTGCTTTGTGCACACCGTGAGTTGTGCGTTTCATCCGTTTTGATCGTGTTTCGATATTCCGATTGCTTATGATGAATGATAATATCGTAAGGCGGGGAACTGATGACTGTGTTTACTTTTTGTGCGGTTTCGCCATATGTCTTGTGGCATGTGATGAAACTGCTATGATGGAGACTGCAGCTACCTTTCTTTGTTTGGGAGATGAAATATTAATTCGGATGATTCCACTGGCACGAGCAGTTGAGCAATTATGTATTTTAATTCGTTTGCAGTGATACCAGGGCCTTCCATAACCATAACCGTCGTTCCTGAAAGTTGTTTGAAAATGAGAAATTCATGTACTTTTGGGGAGCAGAATATACAAACATGTGCTATATACTTTGGAGTAATTATCTTCACGGCATTCTGCTATTATTGGAGTCTGTCGAGGGAGGGAGGGGGGGGGGTTGTGTTGTTGGACCTGAGAATATAGGCAGCTTGCCCAGTACAGTCGCCACGAGGCGTTCCAGTCGGAGATTTTATTTCGCCCCCGAAAAAAAAAAAAAAAACTTTTGACTCTACCGGGATTCGCACCGGCGTCCTCCTAGTTTGGAGCCAGACAAGTTATCGATTCGGCCACCCGCTCTACAACCACACTGGATTTGTTTCTCTCAAATGCCTGACTATGTTTCACGATTATTTTTTTTGTCCCTACGTTTCGATGCACAGTGCGTCACTCTCGATTTCGGTCATGTGCGTTTAGCAGCACAGTGCGTCACTCTCGATTTCGGTCATGTGCGTTTAGCAGCACAGTGCGTCACTCTCGATTTCGGTCATGTGTGTTTAGCAGCACAGTGCGTCACTCTCGATTTCGGCCATGTGTGTTTAGCAGCACAGTGCGTCACTCTCGATTTCGGTCATGTGTGTTTAGCAGCACAGTGCGTCACTCTCGATTTCGGTCATGTGTGTTTAGCAGCACAGTGCGTCACTCTCGATTTCGGTCATGTGCGTTTAGCAGCACAGTGCGTCACTCTCGATTTCGGTCATGTGTGTTTAGCAGCACAGTGCGTCACTCTCGATTTCGGTCATGTGTGTTTAGCAGCACAGTGCGTCACTCTCGATTTCGGTCATGTGTGTTTAGCAGCACAGTGCGTCACTCTCGATTTCGGTCATGTGCGTTTAGCAGCACAGTGCGTCACTCTCGATTTCGGTCATGTGTGTTTAGCAGCACAGTGCGTCACTCTCGATTTCGGTCATGTGTGTTTAGCAGCACAGTGCGTCACTCTCGATTTCGGTCATGTGTGTTTAGCAGCACAGTGCGTCACTCTCGATTTCGGTCATGTGCGTTTAGCAGCACAGTTCGTCAGTCTCGATTTGGTCAGTGTAAACCGTCATCACACCGTATTCTTTTTACATGTCTTCTTTCATCTTGGTATTCTATCTATCTATCTATTGACCTTTCGAGTCGTAGCCGTCCCATCGACCATATACACAGATATTCTTTCTCTTATCTAAATTGTTTTTCTAGCAGTTTTAAATGTTACATCTTCTCAATATTCCTGTATGGTGCAGGGACATTAGACAAATAAACAGAACAGAAAATTGAAGCCTTTGAAATGTGGATTTATAGAAGAATAGGTAGAATTCGATAGAAAGAAAAGATAACAAACGATGAAGTTTTAAAACAATTGAAAATAAAAAGAACTACTAAATACAATTAAGACAAGACAAATGAAAGTTTTGGGGCATGTTAAAAGACACAACAGCCTACTAAAAGTAATTTTGGAAGGGAAAATACAAGGTAAAAGAGGCAGAGGCAGAGGCAGACCAAGACTAACATGGACGAGTAACATCAAAAGATGGACAAGTCAATCTATGACAGCCTGCACCATCAAAGCAAGAAACATAGTAGAATGCCGATCCATGGTAGCCAACCTTTGTTGCGGAGAAGGCACACGATGATGATGATGAGCAGTTTTAAATCCTAAAGATATTTTATCAAATCTCGCCATTTGTCACTGTTCTGTGCAAGCAACTCTCATTGAGGGGGCCGATTCCTGCTGCTCTTGTGTATTAGTGAAATATAATTCCTTGTTTAATTATCTAAAAATTCATATATAAAATGTTAAGTGTTAGATAAATATTAACGTGTAGATTAATATTAAAAAACATAAAAAAATTATGCCTCCGAAATATCTACCGCTAAATTGACAATAACCTCTAGTACTTAAAGAGTTAACGGAGTCACATATGCAAGTTTACCTGCGCGTGGATACAAATAACTTCTCACTGGACATTACTCAAATTCTTTGTGGCATTCAGTTACAAATATCTCAGGTGAAAGGAAAACAAGGGGAAAAAATATGTTTACAGCTTTACGAAGGTCAAGGACGACAAAATAGAACAACGTAAAACTATAACATTACCTTTTTCCTTTTTATCGCTTTCACCTTTATCATAAGCTTTATCATCACCTTTATCATCACCTTTATCATCAGCTTTATCATCACCTTTATCATCACCTTTATCATCACCTTTATCATCACCTTTATCATCACCTTTATCATCACCTTTATCATCAACTTTATCATCAGCTTTATCATCAACTTTATCATCAGCTTTATCATCAACTTTATCATCATCAGCTTTATCATCATCAGCTTTATCATCAGCTTTATCATCAGCTTTATCATCACCTTTATCATCACCTTTATCAGCAGCTTTATCATCAACTTTATCATCAGCTTTACAGCAGCTTCGAATCTCTATGCATCTATGTATGTATTCTTGTGTCTTTACCTAATACTTATTATTATAAATTATCTCATTAGTCAGTTGCCTTATTTAAATAGTTATTACATTATTATTTCACACACACAAACGTAAATACCGTTGGCATGTCCTAACCATATCCTGGTATTCGCGCATTTAATATTACTTGAGTGGCGCAGTACTTGCGCGTGTAATATTTGTTCCCGGTGCTCACACACTTGATACTACTTGTTCATAGTGCTTGTGCATTTAATACTATTTGTGTGCGGTTGTGTGGTGCGCGCGCACTTAATACTATTTGTTTGGTGTTAGTTTTCTTAATACCACGTGTTCGATCTCTTATTACTACTTATGTAGCGTTCGCGCACTTACAACTACTTGTATGTGGTATTCGCGCACTTAATATTACCTTGTATGGTATTCGCGCACTTAATATTATCTTGTGTGGTATTCGCGCACTTGTTATTACTTGTCTATGGTGTTCGCGCACGCGATACTACTTGCATGTGGTGTTGACACACTTATCTGTGGTGCTCGCTTAATTAAAACTTCTTGTGTGTGTTGATATGGTGTTCACACACTTAATACTTCTTGTGTGTGGTTGTGTGGTGTTCACACACTGAAAAATTCGTGTGTGTGTTGGTATGGTGCTTGCACACTTAATACTACTTGTGTGGCTGTGTGGTGCTAGCTTACTTAAATCTTTTTGTGCATGTTGGTATGGTGCTCTCACATTTAATACTATTTGTGTATGGTTGTGTGGTGCTCACACACTGAAAAATTCTTGTGTATGTTGGTATGGTGCTCGCACACTTAATACTACTTGTATGTGTAGTGTGGTGCTCGCACACTTAATTCTACTTGTATGTGGTGGTGAGGATCTCGCACGCCTAATACTACTTATATGTGGTGGTGTGTTGCTCACACACATAATACTACCTGTATGTGGCGCTCGCTTGTTGAACAGTTTAAGAACGTCTGTTTTATAGTCTAGACACTGCTACCCATATTCCAATCTCCCCTGACTCATTATTTTTAAATATTCAACCATCATTCCCTATGCCACTGTCAGTTGCCCAGTAACTGATATATTTCCGCTTGCCTCATTTCAGTTTATATCTTCCTGACTGATACATACAACAAATCATTTTTTACTTCCTCCTGGAAATATCTCATATTTGGATACGGTCGGGCAGTGATTGATTAGTTTTAAAGGGATGCAACTTTTACACAAAACAATTATTGATGTGCGCACAGGGACAGTTACGTCCCCGTCTTTGGAAGATTAGGTTAGTGGAGGTGGCCTTACTTGACCCTATATTTGGTAGCAGCCGTTGAGAGTTCTTGACTTCAAATAAGTGTTTGATTGGTCGACTGTTGGTCGTTGACGATTTTTCGGTGTCATTCAATCATGTTTGTTGCATGTATCATATGATAGATTATAAGACTTATTTCTCATTTCATGCCATCCGTTTTGTCTGTCTCTCTGTCTGCTTCATACTGTAACTCTGCTTCTGTGATTTTTTAAAATTATGCATGTGATTCTGAATGTCTGAATTTGCGTTTTTGTCTGACTATATTTATGAGTGATTATGACTGCATTTACCTGTATGTCTGATACTTTCTGTCAAAAGTGTTTTTGTCTGATTTGTTTTCTTTATATGTTTCTCTATCTCTTTAATTGTCTGTTTCTCTGTTTCTATGTGATTGCCATGATGTATCTGTTTATGTTTGTCAATAATTGAGTTCATTATTTTTCTGCGCATGTTTCTTTTCGTGAGCGTCTCTCTAAGTCCTTCTCTTACTCTCGTTGTCTCTCCATCTGTTCGTCTGTTCACATCATGTTAGTCACTGCACGTTCGACTGTCTGTCTATCTGTTATTCCATTTATCCAAAGCGTCCCACTTTCTTGTATTTCTCATTACCTCTAATCAAATACTCAAACTGAAATATGATATCACTTGATATCTATATCTAAATCTTTCTCTCTTTTTATCTCTCTTTATCTCCCTGAATCCTCTCTTTATCTCCCTGAATCTCAGTTTCTATCTCCTTTTTTCCTAAATGAACCTCTATATCCGTATCTCTCTATCAAAATCTAACTCTCATCTCATTGCATCTAATTCAGTCTCTCTTTCAAACATAATCTAGTTCTCCTTTATCTCTTTACCTATATCTAACTCACACTCCTTATCTCTCACTATCTAGCTCTCGCTTTATCTCTATGTAAATTATTTTTTTTCGCTTTCCCACAATACCCAGTGCTGACTGTACTGGACAATGAGCCCACTAAAAGGAACCTCATTATGTCATCAGCTACTACTCAAGTGGAAAAGCTTCTGGCAACGATAACATACCGGCCGAAATACTCAAGGAATGTCTTGAAACATTCTTGCCCCGCCTCTATAAACTCCTTGTCCAATGTTAGAGAAGTGGAGATATACCCCAGGACATAAAAGATATCAAGATAGTAACTTTATACAAAAATAAAGGGAACTGAGGCGATTACAACTATAAGCGTATATCACTCCTGAGTATAACTGGAAAGACAATTCGCAGGAATTGTTTTAAAGCGACTACATCAACTGACGGAACGTATCCTTCATGTGTCCTAGTGCGCGTTTAGAGCTGGACGGTCAACCACGGATATGATTTGTACTCTCCGTCAACTGCAGGAAAAATGCAAGGAACAGAGAAGACCTCTATTTATAGCCTTCCTTGATCTCACAAAGGCTTTTGACACCGTGAGCAGAGCAGGCCTATACAAGGTGCTAGAAAATGTTGGCTGAAGTCGTTTCACAATAATATGTCTGCCACCATCCAGTTCGACGGTAATCTTTCCTGCCCTTTGAGATGAACTGTGGAGTCAAACAAGGATGTGTCCTTGCCCCTCCCTACCCTATTCGGAATATTTTTCACTGCCCTTCAATACAATGCGTCTGAAACCGTCTCTGGAGGCATATATATCTGACGGCTTCTTATTCAATCTAGCACGTCTGAGGTCAAAATTTAAAACTGAAACCCTAATCAAGAAGCTTCTATTCGCTGATGACTCATTACTGGTTGCTCACGATTAATCCGTTCTGCAATCAATGATTAACAATTTAGCCAGATCATGTGAATTATTCTCCCTATCAATAGTACACAGAAGACTGTGGTGCTTCAACAAGGTGTAGCTATCCCCACAGCTATATCATTAAATAACATACCCCTTAAACCTGTGAGAAAGTTCACCTATCTCGGTTCTATGGCCACAACCAATGTCTCCTTTGAAAAAGAAATAAAATCCCAAATCGGAAATGTGCATTCTAGATTTGACTCATTTAAAGATTGAGCATGGGCCAACACCAAATTAACACTCAGGACTAAAATTCAAATTTACCAAAGTTGTGAGCTTAGTACACTTCTATACGCATCATAAGCTTCTGTTGGATTGAAAATGACAAATTACCACCACTGTGTGTCTATATGTTTGGAATTGGAGTCATCAATGACGGCTTAACATCATCAAGTGCTATGACGATCATCATTTTCGGGAGGACGTGAACTCCCATGGTATATGGTGGATAGGCGGCAGGAACCATTGAAGGCTATGTCTGAAAAGTGTTCCTTCTTGCAGTTTCCTCATATTCCAAGTCCGGCTTGTTGCAGGAGCTACTGAGTTAAGTGCTCTGTGCACACCGTGAGCTGTGTGTCTCATCCGTTTTGATCCTGCTTCGATATCCCGCTTGTTTACGATGAATGATGATATCGTATGACAGGGAACAGTTGGCTGTGTTCACTTTCTGCGCGGTTTCGCCTTATGTCTTTTGGCGTGTGCTGAGACTGCTACGATGGGGACTACAGTTACCTTTCTTTGTTTGGGAGATGAGTTAGTAATTCGGATGATTCCACTGGCACGGGCGGTTGAGCAACTATGGATTTTAATTCGTTTGCTGTGATGCCGAGGCCTTCCATAACCAATAACCAATAACCAATAACGCATCATAAACTTAGACTACTTATGAAGCGCAGGAGAAAAGGTTAAACAGCTTTCATGTGCGTTGCATTTGAAAGATTCTGAACATCAAATGGAAGGATAGTATTGGCAGATTCAGCTACGAGATAAGTTGATCAGAAAAGCAGCATCCATCATAAGACATTAATATTTTAACAAAACTACTGACTTATCATGATTGCATGCTACCAACCGTCTGTCAAGAGGCCAAACGTCATAGTATGTCTCACTCTCGCGTTGTCTCTCTATCTGTATCTACGTCTCTTTTTATTTCTTTCTCTGTATCTAGGCCTCGTTTTATCTCTCTATATGTACCTAAATATCTCTTTATCTGTATACAGCTATCTCCTTATACCTGCGACTGTATCTAACTATATCCTTAACTCCTCCTTTCTGCTGGAACAATTCCTGCATCGATTGTTTCTCCCTGCTATTTCACCCACACCAGCTGATCTGTGACGTAGACAACTCCTTTACAACGTTTCCCCATCTCTAAATTAAGTTCCATTTTTATTTATTTTCCTCTTACACGGGTCAGCATTTGTAAATCTTCTTTGAGCTCATCATTTTTTAAATATACGTTTTCTTAACTTGCTATCAGATGCAGCCTATATAATCTTTATTCTGCTTTCCTTTTGAACAATCTTGTATCATGCTATACATAATGACTTCACAAATAACTGTCTACAAAGACTGCTAAACATAAGCTGTAAAGTTTTCAAATAAAATAAAACAATACGTGAAGAGATCAAACAAATACAATTCTGAATCGTTGTAAGAATGAAGCGCTGCACACGCATCAGACGATCAATCACATTGTTTGAAAATATAATTCCTACTCCCTTCAGATAATCAAATGGACATTAAAAAGAAAAAAAAAAGAAGACAACACAATTCTCAACGCTGGATAGCTCTTCTTCTAAAAACCTTCGTGCTTATTGGGCCACTGATGATAACTTCACCAACCTTCTCAATGTTTCTCTATCTACAGTTGATGTTTGTCAATTGTTTGATGGTATCTTCCAATCTTTCTCTAGCTATCCTTCTCTCTACTTTCAGTTTGTCAATTGTTTGATGGTATCTTCCAATCTTTCTCTAGCTATCCTTCTCTCTACTTTCAGTTTGTCAATTGTTTGATGGTATCTTCCAATCTTTCTCTAGCTATCCTTCTCTCTACTTTCAGTTTGTCAATTGTTTGATGGTATCTTCCAATCTTTCTCTAGCTATCCTTCTCTCTACTTTCAGTTTGTCAATTGTTTGATGGTATCTTCCAATCTTTCTCTAGCTATCCTTCTCTCTACTTTCAGTTTGTCAATTGTTTGATGGTATCTTCCAATCTTTCTCTAGCTATCCTTCTCTCTACTTTCAGTTTGTCAATTGTTTGATGGTATCTTCCAATCTTTCTCTAGCTATCCTTCTCTCTACTTTCAGTTTGTCAATTGTTTGATGGTATCTTCCAATCTTTCTCTAGCTATCCTTCTCTCTACTTTCAGTTTGTCAATTGTTTGATGGTATCTTCCAATCTTTCTCTAGCTATCCTTCTCTCTACTTTCAGTTTGTCAATTGTTTGATGGTATCTTCCAATCTTTCTCTAGCTATCCTTCTCTCTACTTTCAGTTTGTCAATTGTTTGATGGTATCTTCCAATCTTTCTCTAGCTATCCTTCTCTCTACTTTCAGTTTGTCAATTGTTTGATGGTATCTTCCAATCTTTCTCTAGCTCTCCTTCTCTCTACTTTCAGTTTGTCAATTGTTTGATGGTATCTTCCAATCTTTCTCTAGCTCTCCTTCTCTCTACTTTCAGTTTGTCAATTGTTTGATGGTATCTTCCAATCTTTCTCTAGCTCTCCTTCTCTCTACTTTCAGTTTGTCAATTGTTTGATGGTATCTTCCAATCTTTCTCTAGCTATCCTTCTCTCTACTTTCAGTTTGTCAATTGTTTGATGGTATCTTCCAATCTTTCTCTAGCTATCCTTCTCTCTACTTTCAGTTTGTCAATTGTTTGATGGTATCTTCCAATCTTTCTCTAGCTCTCCTTCTCTCTACTTTCAGTTTGTCAATTGTTTGATGGTATCTTCCAATCTTTCTCTAGCTATCCTTCTCTCTACTTTCAGTTTGTCAATTGTTTGATGGTATCTTCCAATCTTTCTCTAGCTCTCCTTCTCTCTACTTTCAGTTTGTCAATTGTTTGATGGTATCTTCCAATCTTTCTCTAGCTCTCCTTCTCTCTACTTTCAGTTTGTCAATTGTTTGATGGTATCTTCCAATCTTTCTCTAGCTATCCTTCTCTCTACTTTCAGTTTGTCAATTGTTTGATGGTATCTTCCAATCTTTCTCTAGCTATCCTTCTCTCTACTTTCAGTTTGTCAATTGTTTGATGGTATCTTCCAATCTTTCTCTAGCTATCCTTCTCTCTACTTTCAGTTTGTCAATTGTTTGATGGTATCTTCCAATCTTTCTCTAGCTATCCTTCTCTCTACTTTCAGTTTGTCAATTGTTTGATGGTATCTTCCAATCTTTCTCTAGCTATCCTTCTCTCTACTTTCAGTTTGTCAATTGTTTGATGGTATCTTCCAATCTTTCTCTAGCTATCCTTCTCTCTACTTTCAGTTTGTCAATTGTTTGATGGTATCTTCCAATCTTTCTCTAGCTATCCTTCTCTCTACTTTCAGTTTGTCAATTGTTTGATGGTATCTTCCAATCTTTCTCTAGCTATCCTTCTCTCTACTTTCAGTTTGTCAATTGTTTGATGGTATCTTCCAATCTTTCTCTAGCTATCCTTCTCTCTACTTTCAGTTTGTCAATTGTTTGATGGTATCTTCCAATCTTTCTCTAGCTATCCTTCTCTCTACTTTCAGTTTGTCAATTGTTTGATGGTATCTTCCAATCTTTCTCTAGCTATCCTTCTCTCTACTTTCAGTTTGTCAATTGTTTGATGGTATCTTCCAATCTTTCTCTAGCTCTCCTTCTCTCTACTTTCAGTTTGTCAATTGTTTGATGGTATCTTCCAATCTTTCTCTAGCTCTCCTTCTCTCTACTTTCAGTTTGTCAATTGTTTGATGGTATCTTCCAATCTTTCTCTAGCTATCCTTCTCTCTACTTTCAGTTTGTCAATTGTTTGATGGTATCTTCCAATCTTTCTCTAGCTATCCTTCTCTCTACTTTCAGTTTGTCAATTGTTTGATGGTATCTTCCAATCTTTCTCTAGCTATCCTTCTCTCTACTTTCAGTTTGTCAATTGTTTGATGGTATCTTCCAATCTTTCTCTAGCTATCCTTCTCTCTACTTTCAGTTTGTCAATTGTTTGATGGTATCTTCCAATCTTTCTCTAGCTATCCTTCTCTCTACTTTCAGTTTGTCAATTGTTTGATGGTATCTTCCAATCTTTCTCTAGCTATCCTTCTCTCTACTTTCAGTTTGTCAATTGTTTGATGGTATCTTCCAATCTTTCTCTAGCTATCCTTCTCTCTACTTTCAGTTTGTCAATTGTTTGATGGTATCTTCCAATCTTTCTCTAGCTATCCTTCTCTCTACTTTCAGTTTGTCAATTGTTTGATGGTATCTTCCAATCTTTCTCTAGCTATCCTTCTCTCTACTTTCAGTTTGTCAATTGTTTGATGGTATCTTCCAATCTTTCTCTAGCTATCCTTCTCTCTACTTTCAGTTTGTCAATTGTTTGATGGTATCTTCCAATCTTTCTCTAGCTATCCTTCTCTCTACTTTCAGTTTGTCAATTGTTTGATGGTATCTTCCAATCTTTCTCTAGCTATCCTTCTCTCTACTTTCAGTTTGTCAATTGTTTGATGGTATCTTCCAATCTTTCTCTAGCTATCCTTCTCTCTACTTTCAGTTTGTCAATTGTTTGATGGTATCTTCCAATCTTTCTCTAGCTATCCTTCTCTCTACTTTCAGTTTGTCAATTGTTTGATGGTATCTTCCAATCTTTCTCTAGCTATCCTTCTCTCTACTTTCAGTTTGTCAATTGTTTGATGGTATCTTCCAATCTTTCTCTAGCTATCCTTCTCTCTACTTTCAGTTTGTCAATTGTTTGATGGTATCTTCCAATCTTTCTCTAGCTATCCTTCTCTCTACTTTCAGTTTGTCAATTGTTTGATGGTATCTTCCAATCTTTCTCTAGCTATCCTTCTCTCTACTTTCAGTTTGTCAATTGTTTGATGGTATCTTCCAATCTTTCTCTAGCTATCCTTCTCTCTACTTTCAGTTTGTCAATTGTTTGATGGTATCTTCCAATCTTTCTCTAGCTATCCTTCTCTCTACTTTCAGTTTGTCAATTGTTTGATGGTATCTTCCAATCTTTCTCTAGCTATCCTTCTCTCTACTTTCAGTTTGTCAATTGTTTGATGGTATCTTCCAATCTTTCTCTAGCTATCCTTCTCTCTACTTTCAGTTTGTCAATTGTTTGATGGTATCTTCCAATCTTTCTCTAGCTATCCTTCTCTCTACTTTCAGTTTGTCAATTGTTTGATGGTATCTTCCAATCTTTCTCTAGCTATCCTTCTCTCTACTTTCAGTTTGTCAATTGTTTGATGGTATCTTCCAATCTTTCTCTAGCTATCCTTCTCTCTACTTTCAGTTTGTCAATTGTTTGATGGTATCTTCCAATCTTTCTCTAGCTATCCTTCTCTCTACTTTCAGTTTGTCAATTGTTTGATGGTATCTTCCAATCTTTCTCTAGCTATCCTTCTCTCTACTTTCAGTTTGTCAATTGTTTGATGGTATCTTCCAATCTTTCTCTAGCTATCCTTCTCTCTACTTTCAGTTTGTCAATTGTTTGATGGTATCTTCCAATCTTTCTCTAGCTATCCTTCTCTCTACTTTCAGTTTGTCAATTGTTTGATGGTATCTTCCAATCTTTCTCTAGCTATCCTTCTCTCTACTTTCACAGTTCCTTACAGAACGGTCTTTGCCAGGCCACATGACCGAGATGCGCTGTCAAACCATTTCATTTTGCGTTTCTTCACAATAGTAAAACGATCATCATGTACTCCGATTGCTTGTGATATCGTTTTGCGATCTTTTCCATTCGTGATGCCATCTAAGTTATTGGAACCGTCACCTGTGAAGCCGTTACAGCGTGCACGGTGGCTGACCCTGTCAACAGAGTTTATTAACTGCGCCCACTCGTTTTGAGGATGATGTGACACAGCTGGAGCGGATATGGGGAATTTACAACTGCTGTAAAACTGATTCTATAAATAGGATAGGATAGGATCTGAGTAAGGGATGAACACAATCTTTGTTAAAAATCTGTAACATTTCATCCCCCACGCTTATATTTTAATCTATAGCTTAGCTATAAGGTGACGGGTTTCGCAAGCGTATACATTGATTTAACCAGGGCACGTGCGCATCAACCTTGTTTTAGAGCCATGAGTGATGTTCCTTCTCCCTTCTTCAGAAACAGGGTTTCTAGTTCTTGTCCATTTGTGGCATGGAGATCAATAGTGAAAACAATAGAAAATAGTTAATACTAATAACCCTAGAGACATTGTTGCAAAGATAAATAAAAGGTTTCAAGGACACACAAGACATCATGATAAAAAAAAGCATTGGACTGTGGGTCCCGTAAGGAATTTGAATTAATGTTATAATTAAAACAACCGGGTGTATTTGAGCAGTTAAAATATACTATTGTATATTTTGATAATCTTTAATCACACATTTGGTGTGATTTAACACATTTCGCCTTGTATGACATAAATGTGTTTTTACATTACATGTCATTTACAATTAATGTAGCTTCTTAGTTCAATGTATTTTGTAACATTTGTTCATTGTGAAATTTTTTATGTTCTCTTTTGTTATAATTTTCATTTAATTTGCCCGGTATATTATTTATACATAAACTATTTTTATAGAGCTCTTATGATGTTGATAAATTTCAGTGGATTTTTGTCAGACTGCCAACTTCCGAATACATTTATGGTTATTCGAAGGCCCTGGTATCACTGCAAACGAATAGAAATCTATAATTGCTCAACCGCCCGTGCCAGTGGAATCATCCGAATTAACAACTCATCGAATACCCAAACAAAGTAAGGCAGCTGCAGTCCTCAACGCAGCAGATACAGCACACGTCAACAAACATAGGCCAAGCGGAACCGAATGAAAACATCTGAACTGTCCTTCGTCATACGATATCATCATTCATCGTAAGCAATCTGAATATAAAAACACCATCTAGATGAAACACACAGCTTACAGTGTGCACAGAGCACTACGCAGTGTCTCCTGCGGCAAGCCGGGCTTGGAATATAATGAAACTGCAACAAGGAACATTATTCAGACAATGACTCACAGGTAACCTGTCACCTAATCGCCATATTGACCGGAAGTCCGAATACATTTATATAGCACAAGTAATTTGCTATAATCTCTACATTATATCTTTTCGGGGTGAATTATGCTAAATATTCACATCAGTATTTCAGTTTTGTTTAATTTTAAAGTGTAACTGTTCCTCAAGTCAATTGTTATTTTTTTTTTAAATGGCACGGTTGAAGCTTTACGTTATTGTAAGAAACAATGACAAAAAATCGATAGTTACCATTTGTTTCTATAATTTTTTTCCATTTCTCTTTATTATTAGCTTTACTGCAGCTTTGCATTTGTATGTATTTCTTTGCCTTGGCCCCCAACCCCATTTATTTATTATTTTGACATTAAAAGCTGATTACAAATTATATGTTATAAGCGCGTGCATTAATGGTTGACTCAGACGAGGATTTAGCTAACTGACGGTATCAAATGCCACATCCATTACTGTCGTCTTGAGCATTTTGTCTTCAAAATTTCTTCTGAGATCTTCATCATGCCTGCACACCTCTTTAAACTCCTACAATATATAACGTTCTTATCTCAATCTATTTCTGTATTTTTCTTTCCAAAGCAGGTGTTTTAACTTCTAGATTGGAAATTTATATTATTTAACCTGACTTTTATATATAGTCTCTTTGTGACTAAATTTGATCTATCTTTAAATTGTCTTCATTTCTATTATTTTCTGTCTAAATCTGTTTTCTTTAGCTGACTTTTATCTGATACTTTTTGTTTCCAAATTATTTTTTTTTCTTTTTTCTTCGATCATTTTTTAAATTCAAAATCTAACTAATCCTCTATTTAGGATCTTATATTTCTAGGTCTGATATATTTTACATTATTTTTCCTTGTCTTTCTCTTTTGCCTATTTTTTTTTTACAAACTGCTTTAGAGTTCTGGTTAGTGAATTGGCTTACTGTGATGGGCTCAAACTCCTCAATCAATGGGCTTCTAACTTAAAATTAATTCAACATAAATACGTGTAAAGAAGAGGTTATTTTATAATATTCAAGGGAATGAAAGTCCTGCTGGGGGCAAATAATATGTTGATGATTAAATAGACCACGTGTGGGAGTGGTTGGTCTCGAGGCAAGATGCCGGCCTCGAGACAGAGAGCTTGGGAGTTCAAATCCTGGACGCCCCAGTTGGGAATTTTATTTTTGATTTCTCTGCGGCAACCACCTCTGGTCTCAGCAGCGAGGCCCGGCGTGAAACATCAATTACTCACTACCGGAAAAAAATATTAGTACCACCGAAGACGGAGTTCATTGCCTGTGCGGCGAGGGACCCCTGCGGGTCCTGAGGGCTGCCATGGAAAAAAAAAAACGAATTAACCCGCAAAATTCAGTTCATAGCCTCTAGGATCTTCGTCAGAGGTCAAAGCTGGCGAACGCAAAGAAAAAAAATAGACCACGTGACCCGTTGGATAAATATCTCTCATTCTTCAAGATAAGATGAATCTTTGTGTGAGTTCGGTACGAAAATGAATAATTAAGAATAAATCTGACACGATCTCCCTGTGTCGACTTCGACTGACATGCTGTCTTTATTCTCAGTTAGAATCTAATTTCTTTACAAACGTCTTTCCCTCTTCCTCTGGTCTTTTAAAGTCCTATTTAAATTCAATTTAAGTCCTATCTAAGTTCTATTTAAGTCCTATCTAAGTTCTATTTAAGTCCTATCTAAGTTCTATTTAAGTCCTATCTAAGTTCTATTTAAGTCCTATCTAAGTTCTATTTAAGTCCTATCTAAGTTCTATTTAAGTCCTATCTAAGTTCTATTTAAGTCATATCTAAGTTCTATTTAAGTCATAGTTAAGTTCTAATTAAGTCATATTTAAGTTCTATTTAAGTCATATTTAAGTTCTATTTAAGTCATATTTAAGTTCTATTTAAGTCATATTTAAGTTCTATTTAAGTCATATTTAAGTCATATTTAAGTCATATTTAAGACATATATTTAAGTCCTATTTAAGTCATATTTAAGTCATATTTAAGTCCTATTTAAGTCATATTTAAGTCCTATTTAAGTCATATTTAAGTCATATTTAAGTCATATTAAGTCATTTTTAAGTTCTATTTAAGTCCTATTTAAGTCCTATTTAAGTCCTAGTTAATTCATATTTAAGTCATATTTAAGTCCTATTTAAGTCATGTTTAAGTCCTATTTAAATTCTACTTAAGTCCTATTTAAATTCTATTTAAGTCCTATTTAAGTCCTATTTAAGTCCTAGTTAATTCATATTTAAGTCATATTTAAGTCCTATTTAAGTCATGTTTAAGTCCTATTTAAATTCTACTTAAGTCCTATTTAAGTTCTATTTAAGTCCTATTGAAGTCATATTTAAGTCATATTTAAGTCATATTTAAGTTCTATTTAAGTTCTATTTAAGTCCTATGTAAGTATTATTTATCTTCATATAAGTTCTATTTAAGTCATATTTAAGTTATATTTAAGTTCTATTTAAGTTCTATTTAAGTTCTATTTAAGTCCTATTTAAGTTTTATTTATCTTCATATAAGTTCTATTTAAGTTATATTTAAGTTCTATTTAAGTCCTATTTAAGTTCTATTTAAGTTCTATTTAAGTCCTATTTAAGTTTTATTTATCTTCATATAAGTTCTATTTAAGTCATATTTAAGTTCTATTTAAGTCCTATTGAAGTCATGTTTAAGTCATATTTAAGTCATATTTAAGTCCTATTTAAGTCCTATTTAAGTTCTATTTTTGTTCTATTTAAGTCCTATTTAAGTCATGTTTAAGTCATATTTAAGTTCTGTTTAAGCCCTATTTAAGTCATATTTGAGTCCCATTAAAGTTCTATTTAAGTTGTGTTCTGAACTATTTTCCGTTCCATGCATGAAATGAATCTTAGGATTGTATTTCAAGCAATCGTTCAAGAGACTGTTACACTCTAGTTAATATCGCATCTTTGAGCTGACTATTGATTTTCTTGTTGCTCTAATTATTGTTCATAATTCGTTCTTTGTATTGCCTCTATGAAACATTGAAATATCTATCACACTTCAATAGGCACTAACGTATTGCACATTATGCTTTTCATTTCCTGGAATGCACAATTCCAGGAAACAAATGACAGTGTGTGATTGCTAAAGGAAATTTAGCTCGAAACAACAAGAGCGTGATTCAGATTAATTTTCTTATTATTGTTCTTGGAAACCCTGCCTAATTAATACATTTGGAAGCTAGAAAATGAATGAATAATGGCTCTTTTAGTGTTTCTCTAAACTTGCGTATTCTTTTCTTATTATTTCTTCACTAGAGTTTGGAGTCATTTCTATATTGCTACTTGCTTGCAGTAAAGCGCATTCTAATGTATCTATTTCAAATTAACGTAAGGGTGGACAATCAAGATCAGGTTTCAGCGGCTGACCACATGGAAATAATTAGTTATTTTATGAGACTTTTATCTAGTGTAGCAGCACGGTTTTTTATCAGTCCACTTGTAGTGTATGAAGCAAGGACAGAAGATGGGATTATGTTGGTAAACTGCAAATAATAATAATCATTATCATTAAGTACAACGCTTGCTGGCGTAGGTGGTCATGTCTCTCCACAACTTTCGATCTCGACAATTATTTATCATTTCTGTTGTTGACCTTCTGCAAAACCATTCTCTTAAGCTATATGGTATCTTTTCTCTTTGCTTCCCTCTATCTCATAGTCCCTCAATGTTCCCATTTGTCACAATATATTTCAGCTGTTCTCTTCTCATTGAATGGTCAGAAAATTATGAAAGTATCTTCCTAATATTGGATATTAGCTCTCTTGTTTGCTTTAGCTTCTTTCAGAACGTTTTCATAACTCTTCTCAGCTGTTCATGGTATTCTCAAAATTCTTCTGTAAAACAACATTTCTACAGTCTCCGGTGATTTTTTTGTCTGTTGTCCTACTACCATTGATTCACATTCGTATTTATCTGAAAATAGTAAACATATAATATCCCATAAGTTGAAACACCACATGGAAGTAAATTACTACACCTTCTTGACACTAGACACCAGCCCTGAGCTTTCGGGAATGGAGGGAGGTGGAGCAAGTGTTTTATTTAGATCCCAAAAGATGGACTGAGCATGGTGAATGCGATCAGTGAAACGTAACTACTTATGATAGAATCAGTGAACTAGAACTAATGAAATTATTTTACCACCTCGGGGCGACTTGGGAATAATATTAACACATCTGTCCTTTTAAGGAGAGATCAATGAGCAAGCAAATCCGGTTCACAGTAAAAAGCCGTTCAAAGTCGGATATACTGGGAGAAAAGACATCGGAGTTTCTTGAAAACCGCTATGAAGCTTCTTTAACACTTTTTTAAGAATCGTCAGCCGCAAGTAAAAATGTAATCGCTACTAGCGACTTCTCCATCTCGCAGAGACTGGTGGACATTCACTTTTCGCTGGATAGACTGCAGAGTTTAACGCAGGTTTGAAACCTGCATCCACCAGATGGCCAGAAAGCTGACCACACGGCTAAGAATTGTAGATTGACTATTGTTTCAACCAACTCAGATTTATTTATTTATAATAACTCTGAACATAAAAATAAAACATATAAGGTAGTTTGGATATGTTAAAAGATCACTACTAGATATCATCAACCAGCTATAAGTCACCAGACATCAGCCACAATACATCAGCCACCAGACATCATCCACTAGACATCATCCATCATACATCATCCTTCAAACAGTTTTAACACTCAGAAACACCAGGCAATAGAAGATCCATAAGATGGTCGGTTGATGAAGACTACACTTTCTACCACGAAGTTAGATGCTCGACATAACTAGAACACATATTTATTTTTTCTTTTTGTGGAAAGGCAGTGAGAAATGCATTGATGCGCAAAGAGTACCTGATTGATGTTTGTCTCTAGATGAAAGGATTTATATATATACATTTAATTGCATAGGAGGATCCTAATTAATGCATAGATACACCGCGATAGATGTACGCAGTTATTTCAACATATGAATTCATTTTGAAACCGGATAGAAGAAAGAAACAAAATACGATTATTCGGAAAATGCAAATAGAAGCACAAGAAAATGTTATATAATTAAGAAATGTAGACAGGCGCATGAAAGTATGCACATAGTCGTGCACAAAAGGTGCGAATGATGCACAGAAATATGTTGAAAAACAAACTTCATAGCTGAAGAACAAACCATGAAAGAGAAGATATGAAGATATGTATACGGACACACGAAAAAATGAACAAAAAAATAAGACAGAGACAAGATAATAAGAGATGTACATGAACACACTGAGAAATTAAGATATGGAATATATGAAGATATATGAGAAATAAACAATAAATGCACCTACAAATACACAGACAGGTACTGTAATAAGTGCACAGACATAAATAGGAGCATCGGAAAATTGAAAGATAAATATGCAAATAAGTATAAAAATATACATAGATAAACATAAAAGCACAAATAAAGCACACATTGCTACTGTTAAATGCACATATAGATAAACGGATGGGTACAAATGTTGTTGAAGTGTGTATATTTTCGTGAATCTGTTTAATCCACATAATGTTTTCTCCATTTATTTTATTGCATTTATTCTGTTCTCAAAGAACGTAGCCAGATTTAATATCTTTGCACGTGCGTGCTTGCATGACAATGCGCTTTTCCTTCATTATTTCAAATCCAATATATGTATGTTGTGTCGTAGCAAATGAATCTGGCTGCCTGCGTATTCGCGCAAAACATACACTTATTCTTTCATCAAATGCCTGCAAAAATGCAGATCGATGATGCACGAACTAAATTCAAGCAAACGAACCGAATTAAACCGACCTTGGTAACAACATATATAATAAAGAAAACAATGGGACTAACAGTGGATTAGAAACACAATAACAATAACATTTTGAGTAACTATTGTCCCATTATTCGTGTCACCAGCTATTAAAACAGGCAGACGCCCGTTAGGGAACTCCTATCAATAGTTACATTTAATGAAACCCAGATTTGAGCTTGATTTTCTCTTAACAGATTAAGCTTTGACTGAGAAGTAAAGGAATTATATATTCCACGAAGAAATGTATTTTCCTGGGCAGAATTTTAAACATACTGTATGTGTTTTTATAATCTTAAGATATTAACGTTTTTTTTTTTGTGATTTCTTTTGGTATCAAAGGACCTTTATAATAGAGAACTGTAGACGAATTCAATAACCGGTCAGGCATGTTAAAAATAATTTTAAATAATAGCTCCAAAGTTGTGGTTTGAGATAATATTTACCATAAAATAAAATGGTATTTACAGTAAAAATGTATGGCAGTTAAAGTAACCAACAAAAAAAAAGAATTAACACCAACCATATTGCTTGGTAGCAGTGATCTCTGCAATATGTGCCATTTTGGCACGCAAGGTTTCTGTTTTTGAGATTGTGGTTCTGCCCTATGTGCCGTCTTCGGCTCGAAAGGACGATAGAGATAGATATTGCTTGGAAAGGAGCTGTGATAGCCCAGTGGCTAGTAAACTGAACTACTAAGGACAAGAAATCGGGTTCGATCCTGATCGCCGGCTTCCAGGTTCACCCAGCCTTGAATGGGTGCCGGATTTTTTTCCTGGCAAAGTAAAACGGCGCTTGATTAATACCGACCACATTACCCAAAACAATCATGTGCTTGTGGTCTGTAAAAATTATGGTAACTAACACCATATTCCCTGTATGTCACCTGTCGTGACGGGGCACGTACCATTTTTTTATTTTAAGTGCATGAAAAGTAAATAAACTAAAATAATGATTAAGGTTAAGTATAGCATTGAAAGAATTATCTTTCAACTTTAACCTAGCAAAAGTAACACGCATCGTTAGCAAGGCATAATATAATATTAAGAAAGCATAATGTAATGCTAACACTATATATAAAGTAACATAGCCGCAAGACAATTTTTTTTACAATTTGAACAAGGGGAGGGATATACCATGTATAAAAGCACATTGAATGTGGCAAAATACATTAAACGTTAGAAGATAGATTAAAAATAACATGAAATATAATAAATTTTACGAAGGAAAACCATATTAAATGTAATTACATTATCGGAACATAATATAATTTGTCTTTTCAAAGACATCAGAGATATTACAATTATATCATTTAATTGACAAAGTGCCTCAAGGCTACTCGCTTTTCATCTCCGAAAATATACTTTTAGTTCTTGCAAGTTTTGTGCATCTTTAAGATTCTTGATTTATCTCTCTCTCTCTCTCTCTCTCTCTCTCTCTCTCTCTCTCTCTCTCTCTCACTCTCTCTCTCTCTACTCTCTCTCTCTCTCTCTTGATTGTTTAACTTTGAGCTCTCGGGCCTAAAGAGAATCAAAAGGAGGGAGGAAAAAGAAAGAGAGCCCTCTATTTTTAAATATTCTGAGTTGATCTCCTCCTTGTTATAAAACTGGAGACATATCTTTGGTTAATTTCTTCACTTAAGGATTAGTTTCTACTTGAAAACTTTCAAACTGATATATTTAATAACTTCTTATTCATATATTTGAAGAGGTATTCGGAACAAACAAAACTAAGTATCACTACTTCAACAATAAATTGTAAGCGAGAAAGTAGAATACGATTGCACAGACTACAATGACTGCGATAAATGTGAATTTGTTTATATAACTGATGAAAAGTAAGTGGAACTACTTTGTATTGAAATTAGGTACTTCAATCACAGCAGACAGTAACATGGTTAAGCAGATAGTTTCTTCCAGTTGACAATTCTAGGTGCATGCGATCAAGTATTTTGTTCGGTTGTCTGTGGCTTGTTTTGAAAGACATCGTTATTAATTGTAGGTGTTTCCATTTCTTCTGTGAAAACACTTTTATTTAGTCTACACACATTATCATTTGTTTGCTCAGCTGATAACATATCGAGGTTGGTGACAGCACAAAGAGATGAGTGATAACATACAGAGACAAGTAACAGCACAGACACGAGTGACAACACACATAGATGAGTGGCCACACACAGAGATGAGTGGCCACACACAGAGATGAGTGACAATACACAGAGATGAATGACACTATACAGAGATGAATGACAATACACAGAGACAAGTAACAGCACAGACACGAGTGACAACACACATAGATGAGTGGCAATACACAGAGATGAGTGGCAATACACAGGGATGAATGACAATACACAGAGACAAGTAACAGCACAGACACGAGTGACAACACACAGAGATGAGCGGCAATACACAGAGATGAGTGGCAATACACAGAGATGAATGACAATACACAGAGACAAGTAACAGCACAGACACGAGTGACAACACACATAGATGAGTGGCCACACATAGAGATAAGTGGAAATACACAGAGATGAGTGACAATACACAGAGATGAGTGACAATACACAGAGATGAGTGACAATACACAGAGATGAGTGACAATACACAGAGATGAGTGGCAATACACAGAGATGAATGACAATACACAGAGACAAGTAACAGCACAGACACGAGTGACAACACACATAGATGAGTGGCCACACATAGAGATAAGTGGAAATACACAGAGATGAGTGACAATACACAGAGATGAGTGACAATACACAGAGATGAGTGACAATACACAGAGATGAGTGACAATACACAGAGATGAGTGGCAATACACAGAGATGAATGACAATACACAGAGACAAGTAACAGCACAGACACGAGTGACAACACACATAGATGAGTGGCCACACACAGATATAAGTGGTAATACACAGAGATGAATGACAATATACAGAGACAAGTAACAGCACTGACACGAGTGACAACACACATAGATGAGTGGCCACACACAGATATAAGTTGCAATACACAGAGATGAGTGACAATATACAGAGATGAGTGGCAATACACAGAAATGAGTGACATCACACAGAGATGAGTGACAATACACAGAGATGAGTGATATCACACAGAGATGAGTAGCAATACACAGAGATGAGTGGCAATACACAGATGAGTGACATCACACAGAGATGAGTGACAACACACATATATGAGTTATAACACACATAGATGAGTGATCACCCATAGAGATGAGTGATACAACACAACGATGAGTGACAACACACAGAGATCAGTGACAACACGGACACGAGTGATAACACATAGAGATAAAGGGCAATACAGTCACAAGTGACAACACACAGAGACGAGTGACAACACACATAGATGAGCTACAACACACAGAGATACGTGCCTACAGATATAGATGAATGACAACACACATATGTGAGTGACCACACAGAGATGAGTGATAACACACAGTGATGATTGACCACAAACAGAGATGAGTAACAACACACATAGATGAGTTACAACACACAGAGATGATTGACCACACATAGAGATGAGTGATAACACACAGTGATGAATGACCACAAACATAGATGAGTAACCACACACAGAGATGATTGACAACACACAGATGTGAGTGACCACACATAGAGATGAGTGACCACACATAGAGATGAGTGACCACACATAGAGATGAGTGACCACACAGAGATGAGTGATAAAACACAGTGATGATTGACCACAAACAGAGATGCGTAACCACACACAGAGATGAATGTCAACACACATATGTGAGTGACCACACATAGAGATGAGTGACCACACAGAGATGAGTGATAAAACACAGTGAGGATTGACCACAAACAGAGATGAGTGACAATACACGGAGATGAGTGACAACACACAGAGATGAGTGACAATACACAGAGATGAGTGGCAACACACAGAGATGAGTGACAACACACACAGATAAGTGACAACACACAGAGATCAGTGACCATATACAGAGAAGAATGACAACACACAGAGATGATTGACAACACACGCGGATGAGTGACAACACACACAGATGAGTGACAACAACACACATGGATGAGTGACAACCCACAGAGATTAGTGACCATACACATAAATGAATGACAACACACAGAGATGAGTGACAACACACATGGACGAGTGACAACACACAGAGATCAGTGACAAGAGAGACAGACACAAGTGACAAGACACAGAGATGAGTGACAACACACGGAGATAAGTGACAACACAGACACAAGTGACAAGACACAGAGATGAGTGACAATACACGGAGATAAGTGACAACACAGGCACAAGTGATAGGACACAGAGATGAGTGACAACACACAGAGATAAGTGACAACACAGACACAAGTGACAAGACACAGAGATGAGTGACAACACACGGAGATGAGTGACAACATACGGAGATAGTGACAACATACGGAGATAGTGACAACACACGGAGATAAGTGACAACACACGGAGATAAGTGACAACACACGGAGATAAGTGACAACACAGACACAAGTGACAAGACACAGAGATGAGTGACAACACACGGAAATAAGTGACAACACAGACACAAGTGACAACACACAGAGACGAGTGACAACACAGGGACGAGTAACAACACAGGGAGATGAATGACAATGACAACACACAGAGATGAGTGATAACACACAGATTAGTGGTCACACAGAGATGAGTGACCACACACAGAGAATAGTCACTACATATACATTTGAATCAACCGGGGGGTTATACAGTGGAAACGGTGTTTTCTATGGAAAGAGGAAGATTATTAGTGTGTAATTAGTAGGCTACTGTACACATCGCTACACATACTTTTAGCTCTCTTCTGAATGATAAACCCGAGCTTTGTGTGAACTCTCAAAAGTATAATGACATCGTTTAGGCTTACTTGTGACAGAATTATTAAAGCACAATAAAATGGAGTAGACTACTAACTAGACATTTGTTTAAATTAAATATAAGTCAGGCTACATAGCTGTTAAGTATAATGAAATTGGCTAGACAGACAGACTTTGGAGCTACTAAAGTACAAAAAAACGAATTACACGTACACTCAACAGAGATATAAAATAAAAGTAAAGAGCCCCGTTACGTCAAGTGGCGTATAGGGAATATGGTGCTAGTGACCATAATTTTTATAGACCTTCAGCACATGATTTTTGGGGTAATAAGGTCGGTATTATTCCGTGCCGCTTTACTTTCCAAGAAAAAATCCGGTACCCATTTAAGGCTGGGTGAACCCGGAAGCCGTCGATCAGGATCAAACCCGACATTTTGTTCTTAGTAGTCCAGTTCATGAAAACACCATAGTTCTAGGGGATTTTTATGTAGAGCCAGTCTTAACATATGGATGTGAATCATGGACAATGGGACAACAGACAAGAAAATCACTGGAGTCTGTAGAAATGTGGTTTTATAGAAGAATGTTGAAAATGCCATGGACAGCTAAGAAGAGTAATGAAAATGTTCTGAAAGAGATCAAAGCAAAAAGAGAGCTAATTTCCAATATTAGGAAGAAACAATCATCTTTTTTTGGCCATGTAATGAGAAGAGAACAACTTGAATATATTGTAACAACTGGGAAAATTGAGGGACGAAGAGATAGAGGGAAGCAAAGAGAGAAAATACCAGACAGCTTAAGAGAATGGTTTGGCAGAAGGTCAACAACAGAAATGATAAATAGTTGCCGAGATTGAAAGTTGTAGAGAGACATGATCACCTACGCCAGTAGGCCCCGTACTTGTTGATGATGAGTCCAGTTCACTAACGACTGAGCTATCACAGCTCTCCTACAGAGATGTATAGAGTAGATAAACTGAAATGTGGTTCTGATGGCTGTGACATCATATGTACTCTCAAATGTCCGGACAACTGTTTCAACGACACCTGTCGATCGGGAATCTGTACATGCAAGAGAACGTTCTATGGGTCAGAATGCACTCTCAAATCTCCGTACAACTGTTTAACGAAACCTGTGATTCCCACGTTCAGAAGAGCCTGCCGACTACAAGCCCAAGCATATGGGCACTTTAATGTGTTTCTGTGATAGACATGGTTCATTTTTTGGTGTTTTTTTTAGTGAAGCCATGACTCATATCTTGCTGTGTTTCTGTCCTAGCCATGGCTCATATCTTGGTGTGTGTCCTGTTAGTCATATCTCATATCTCGGTGTGTCCGTGTTAATCATGTCTCATATCTTTATGTGTGTCTGTGTTTAGTCATATCTCATATCTTAGTGTGTACCAGTGTTAGTCATATGTCATATCTTTGTGTGTGCATGTCTGGGTTAGTGATATCTCATATCTTTGTGTGCATGTTTATGTTAGTCATATCTCATATCCGTGTGTGTGCATGGCTATGTTAGTCCCATCTCATATCTTTGTGTGTGCATATCTGTGTTAGTCATATCTCTTATCTTTGTGTGCATGTCTATGTTAGGCATGTGTCATATCTTTGTGTGTGCATGTCAATGTCAGTTATATCTCATATCTTTATGTGCATGTTTATGTTAGTCATGTGTCATATATCTTGATGTGTGTCAGTGTTAGTCATGCCTCGTATCGCTGTGTGCATGTCTGTATTAGTCCCATCTCATATCTTTGTGTGTGCATGTCTGTGTTAGTCACATCTCACATCTTTGTGTGTGTATGTCTGTGTTAGTCACATCTCACATCTTTGTGTGTCCGTGTCTGTGTTAGTCACATCTCACATCTTTGTGTGTGCATGTCTGTGTCAGTCACCTCTAGTGACTCGGGCAGATGGTGCTCGTAAACCTGGGAGGGCCTACCATCTAAGGGCAGAATCCCCCTACATAAAAGACAATCTGCTACCTTGCAGGAAGATTGGGGACAATCAAAGGCTAGGGAAAGCAAACCCGAATAAAATGCTGGCTGAAATCGGATGCACTGGGCCACTGGCGCAGAACACAGTGCAACGTATTAACGGGTGTTCAGTCAGAGTGGATCTGACAGACTCTAATTGTGATGTTCTGTCTGTGGGGGCGATCAACACACTTAGCCTGACAGCTGACTTCATATGAGAGTCTGGAATCCTTACTCTGATTGAGTCCTGAACGCAGAGAGAGAGAGAGAGAGAGAGATCTCTAACAATTAACTAAAAATTATTTCATTCATTTGTCAATAGAACAGCTTCAGAATGCATTTGAAAAGAAATAAACGGAAAACCTTTTATATTCGCTTAAAACAACAATCAGTTTACCACGTTGGTACAATTGTGATAGCAAAATGCATACTCTACTTTGTTCTCTTCATTAATCACAAATAGACGAAATCCACAGTGTAATCTATAGAGGAAGATAGTTTCTGACAGAAGACATAATGGAAGGCTCCCTCTACGCTACAAAGACGCCTGTCGGCGTGCAATAAGGATGCTTACAAATGTGTGTATAATTGCAAGATTGCACGGGATTTCATGGAAATAAATGAGCTATTGTGGTCTCATGTTTGCCTGTTAATGATTGATTAACATAAAATTGACGCCTTGCAGATCCTCGACGAAGGTATGAGGAAAACCGAAACGATCTCACTTAAGATGTATTCTTGAAATTACAAAATGTGGTAATACAACACAATACAGGTGGAAATGATATCTTACATGGGGAAGCTAGATTTGAGAATATACAGCGGACTAATGTAACCCCCATTTGCCTACACATTTCCTGTCTCCTGAAAATGACTGAGCATCCATGAATTAGCACACAATGTTGTGATATATGATCTTAAACATGAGAACGACTGGCTGTAAAATCATGTCGATGTGCACCTTTGTTGTAACAATTTTATTCCAATCATGTGAAATATGGACCCTTACAGCATAGCACCAGAATAAACTACAAGCTATGGAGATGAAATGTTTTCAAAAGGTTTAGGATCTTTTATTTCGATCGTGTCACAAAATCTAAAAAAAACATGTTCGCAACAAGCAATCTGTGTGCATGTTGATCTTTTGACTATTATGAAGAAAGGCCAAATGAAATGGTTTGGCTCTCCATCTCGATCATCTGTGGCCTAGCAAAAGATTGTTCTTAAGGGAACTATCAAAGCAGAGTAAAGGCGAGATAAACAGTAAAGCGAGTGGAAGATAACATTGAAGAGAATACATGTCTTTGCTCCCCAGCATCCCAAAGAGTTACTGAAGATAGAGATCTATGGCGATAACGTCATTCTGTAATGCTTGAACGACTCACACGGTTACGGAAGAAGGAAGGGAGGGAAGGAGAGAAGGAGGGAGGGAGGGAGGGAGGAAGAAGGAGGAGGGAGGGAAGGAAGGTTATGATGCTAACCTTAAACATTGATAAATTAAACACAAAATTAAGAAGTGTTCACGAATAAAGAATGTGGTCGCTGAATATGAAACTTGATGACATAGACTTTGCTGATGACATAGCTCTTCTATCACATAATCATCAACAGATGTAAGTTAAAAAGATCACAACAGCTGGGACAGATAATAAATATCAATAAGATCAACATCATGAGAATTAATACAGTTGGTAATAGCCAAATAACTAACGGGAAAAACCTGTAATAGACGAAGAAAGTTACATATATCTGGGCAGTAATATAGATAAAGAAGGAGGTACAGAGAATGATACCAAAATAATGATACAAAAAAAATGAAGAGGCTGCGATGCCCTATGAAATATATGGAAATAAACAGAAATTATTTTAAATACAAACATACAAATTCTCAGCTCCAATGTTAAATCAGTCCTATTATAAGTTTATAAGATTGTGACACATGGAAAACAACAAAAATGACAATTACGAAGATACAGACCTTCATTAAAGGATGCTTGCACCGAATAAATGGATGGAAATTGCAGGACAAAATCACTAACGTAGGATTACTGAAAAGTACCAGCCAAATATCAGTGGACAAAGAGATACAAGAAGACTATGGCGATGGATAGGACGCACACTGCAGAAGACAACTGACTGAGAGTATTACGTGGCAGTCCCTTTTAAGAATCCCAAGAGGAAGATACAAAGATGAAGACCAAAATATTCATGGAGATGACAGGTGAAAGCAGAGATGAAGATGATTTGAAAGACATGAAAAGGTCTTAAGAGTATGACAAGACAGAATTGATTGGAAAGTGTTTATTGGAGACCTATGCTCCACAGGGAGTTGAAAAATGGAAGAAGAATAAAGCACTGTAAAAAAAAAAAACTAATAAATAGTATGTATGAGAGCCTGTACGATAGAGAGACTGTATGAGAGCATGTATGATAGAGAGAGAGAGACTGTATGAGTACAACAGAACATTATAGTTCCACTCCGATAGGATGTTCCAGGCTAAACGTCTCCAAAAGCAGAACTTAATGATGAATCAGCTGTGTATATGACAAGTCGAGTTTAAGTATTTCAAAAAGTGTACAAAAGACATGAAAACTGAAGTGGCTTAAATAAAAGCCGATAAATGTTCTAAGAGGACATTTTGAAGACCGATTACATGATACATTTGAGCGCAGCCAGCCAACTGCTAGTTCAATGATATAAATGATCACTGTGTATTGTCACTCACGTCTATGTGGAGTTACTTGTTCACGTCTGTGTTTTGTCAATCACCCCCACGTCTACGTGAAGTTACAACTTCATGATGTCATTTAATTACGTCTGTATACGGTCACTATTCTCTGTGATTGTCAATATCACTGTGCTGTCATTCATCTGTGTGTTTTGTCACTCATCTAGATGTATTGTTTCCTGAGTGCAGAAAACCTGATAATCAATGTGGAGGACATTAATGTGTTTTCACAAAAGGCTGATATGAATACATTGTATAGCTAAATTTAGTTCGATGACTTTCACAAAAAGCCAAAACAAAACATTGCTTATTGCTAAAATCAAGAAGAAACAGTCATCATTTATTGACCGTGAAATTAGAATAGAACAATTTGAACATATTATGATAAACAAAAACAAAGATAACTGAGAGATGAATAGATAGAAAGGAGACAAGGAAACAATTTACCAAAACATTACGATAAAAACACGGTCTTTAAAACTGACAAACATCTGGAGATCTAAAGTAAACGATCAAAACTTAGACTGTTCAATTCCTGTCTGCAAGTCTGTGTTGGTCACATCTCCTATCTTTGTGTGTGCATGTCTGTGTTAGTCACCTCTAGTGACTCGGCAGATGGTGCTCGTAAACCTGGGAGGGCCGACCATCTAAGGGCAGAATCCCCCTACAGAAAAGATCATCTGCTGCCTTGCAGGAAGATTGGGGACAATCAAAGGCTAAGGAATGCAAACCTGAATAAAATGCTGGCTGAAATCGGATGCACTGGGCCACTGGCGCAGAACACAGTGCAACGTTTTAACGGGTGTTCAATCAGAGTGGATCTGGCGGACTCTAATTGTGATGTTCTGCTAGTGGGGGCGATCAACACACTTAACCTGACAGCTGACTTCATATGAGAGTCTGGGATCCTACTCTGATTGAGTCCTGATCGCAGAGAGAGAGAGAACTCCTGTCTGATACCAGTGCTAACACATGAATGTGAAAGTTGAAAGTCCACCAATACTTTAGATAGTAAATTAAATGCCTTTGAAAACAAATGTTTCTGTAGGATCTCAAATATTCGGAGAAAAGAATATATTCTAAATGAACAGATAAGAGTCGCATCAAAACAAGAATACATGAGGAACTTTATAAGAAAACGTTGTTGGAAATTAATGGGTCATGTGCCGAGAATAAATAAAGACAGACGTTCCCATCAGGCATTCACGTGAAAACCATCTGGTAAATGAAAACAAGGTAGACCATGAGAATTGCTATCTTCTTCGTCTTCCTTTCAGCTCCCTGTGGAGCATAGGTCTTCAACAAACACTTTCCACTCCCTGTGGAGCATAGGTCTTCAACAAACACTATCCAAATTGTTCTGTTTCCTACTATTCTTTTGAGATCGTTCCATGTCTTCCCCATTATCTTCATCTCTGCTTCCATCTGTCTTCTCCAAGAATTCCGTGGTCTTCCTCTTTGTCTTTTTTCCCTGGGGATTCCAAAAAAGAGGCCTGTTGTGTAATACTCTCAGTTGGCTTCCGCTGTGTGTGTCCTCTCCAGCGCCATCGTCTTCGCTGTATCTTTTTACCAACTGGTATTTGACTGGTACATTTCCAAAATTTTATGTTAGTGATTTTGTCCTGCCATTTCCATCCTTTTATTCTACGTAAGCATCCTTTAATGAAAGTCTGTATCTTCATGATTGTCATTTTAGTTGCATGTTTCACAGCCATATAATAAGACTGACTCAACTTTGGAGTTGAAAATTTTTATTTTAGTATTTAACCTAATTTCTTTGGACTTTCATATAAGGCTGGGTGAACCAGTGCAACAAATACTCCTTTGCTTTTGATATCATTTTCTGTTCCCCCTCTTTGTCTATATTACAAGATAATTGCTATGCAGAACAATTAATAGGGAAGAACAAGAAACTACTACTTTACCGCTAACCAGTGAGAGATGCGAAATACAATTAAAATTTACCGAAACTATCCACTCGTATCAAATACTGCAACTGAACTATAATTTATATTTCCTTTTAACAAATCATGACAATATCTACAGAAGCTGATCAATATTGCAGATAATGAAACACTCGAGGCTATACAATAACAGCCATGCTGAAACTACTACTTGATTCTATGAAAGAAACAAGAACTAGAATCAGATCGTCAATCGTGGAGACCACTGCCTTCCGACCTATGTGCCGGCCCGAGTGGACAATGAATAAATAAACCGTCTATATAATAGAACAGCTAACCAAACCGTCTATAACAGAACAGCTAACCAAACCGTCTATAACAGAACAGCTAACCAAACCGTCTATAACAGAACAGCTAACCAAACCGTCTATAATAGAACAGCTAACCAAACCGTCTATAACAGAACAGCTAACAAAACCGTCTATAACAGAACAGCTAACCAAACCGTCTATAACAGAACAGCTAACCAAACCGTCTATAATAGTACAGCTAACCAAACCGTCTATAATAGTACAGCTAACCAAACCGTCTATAACAGAACAGCTAACCAAACCGTCTATAACAGAACAGCTAACCAAACCGTCTATAACAGAACAGCTAACCAAATCGTCTATAACAGAACAGCTAACCAAACCGTCTATAATAGAACAGCTAACCAAACCGTCTATAATAGAGCAGCTAACCAAACCGTCTATAACAGAACAGCTAACCAAACCGTCTATAATAGAACAGCTAACCAAACCGTCTATAATAGAACAGCTAACCAAACCGTCTATAACAGAACAGCTAACCAAACCGTCTATAACAGAACAGCTAACCAAACCGTCTATAACAGAACAGCTAACCAAACCGTCTATAATATAACAGCTAACCAAACCGTCTATAACAGAACAGCTAACCAAACCGTCTATAATAAAACAGCTAACCAAACCGTCTATAACAGAACAGCTAACCAAACCGTCTATAATAGAACAGCTAACCAAACCGTCTATAACAGAACAGCTAACTAAACCGTCTATAACAGAACAGCTAACCAAACCGTCTATAACAGAACAGCTAACCAAACCGTCTATAACAGAACAGCTAACCAAACCGTCTATAATAGAACAGCTAACCAAACCGTCTATAATAGAACAGCTAACCAAACCGTCTATAATAGAACAGCTAACCAAACCGTCTATAATAGAACAGCTAACCAAACCGTCTATAATAGAACAGCTAACCAAACCGTCTATAATAGAACAGCTAACTAAACCGTCTATAACAGAACAGCTAACCAAACCGTCTATAACAGAACAGCTAACCAACCGTCTATAACAGAACAGCTAACAAAACCGTCTATAATAGAACAGCTAACCAAACCGTCTATAACAGAACAGCTAACCAAACCGTCTATAATAGAACAGCTAACCAAACCGTCTATAATAGAACAGCTAACCAAACCGTCTATAATAGAACAGCTAACCAAGTGTAGATATACAAAGTTATGGAGAAACAGAAAGCGGACATGAATGTTTCCTTTTCATTTATATGTCTTCTATACAGGTGTGTTTTTCCCAAGTATATTTTATCCCAACGTTGTGCTACCAGTGGCCTGCGCGCTAGACTCAAAGCAAAAAAAAAAAAAAAAATCCACTACATAAACGAAATGAGATAGGCGTATGACTGGAAACATCATGAGAGATAATGTCAGAAATTATATAACTGAGAAGATATAACTCACGTCATTGAATCAATAAAGAAGCAACACAGACAATGGTTTGGTCACGTGATAAGACAGAAAGATCATAATACCACACACAGCTTTTTATCACTGATAAATTTACACTTTGAGTTAATTTACTCTTTTGTGACTTTCCATGACGGTAAAATACTCATACTTCGTTTACACATTCAAAATGATTAGGATGTGCTGCATCTTAAAATTTAAAACAAGGTTTTGTGGTTACAAATTTAATATTGCATCCTCAAAATATCATAGTTGATGTCAATGTTTGATCTTTTTATTACGAGCATTGAATTAAAATACCATTCAAGCAAACATGTATTTTAGATCATTCATATCATTGAACTAGTAGTCGGCTGGGTCGCTCTAATGTATCCTGTAATCGGCCTTGCAATCTTTGATCTTTTTATTACGAGCATTAAGCTAAAATACCATTCAAGCAAACATATATTAATTTATTTTATCAATTGTACATTAAATATGGTATGTCATAACTGAAAATCACGTCCACAAAACACCACATTTTAGAATCAGTGAAACGTACTAGGTTCAGGAGTGTATCATCCATAATGCTACAGTATTTTCAAGATTAGAATGACAATGGCACTTTGAGATGGTAGTAGTCAGTCATGAAGAGGCCGTCAATAAACGCTGCGAGAACAAGGATCGACCAAGAGAAAAGATGGATTGATGGGATAGAAGAAACACTAGGAAACATAACAGCAGGAAGAAGCCTACAGAAGAGCAAAAGATGGATTGTTGAGATAGAAGAAACACTAGGAAACATAACAGCAGGAAGATACCAACAGAAGAGCAAAAGATGGATTGTTGAGATAGAAGAAACACTAGGAAACATAACAGCAGGAAGATGCCAACAGAAGAGCAAAAGATGGATTGGTGGTGTAGAAGAAACACTAGGAAACATAACAGCAGGAAGAAGCCTACAGATAAGCAAAATATGGATTGATGGAGTGGAAGAAAAACTAGGAGACATAACAGCAGGAAGAGGCCAACAGAAGAGCAAAAGATGGATTGTTGGAGTAGAAGAAACATTAGGAAACATAAAAGCAGGAAGAGCCCAACAGAAGAGCAAAAGATGCATTGCTAGAGTAGAAGAAACACTAGGAAACATAACAGCAGGAAGAGGCCAACAGAAGAGCAAAAGATGGATTGTTGGAGTAGAAGAAACATTAGGAAACATAACAGCAGGAAGAGGGCAACAGAAGAGCAAAAGATGGATTGTTGGAGTAGAAGAAACATTAGGAAACATAACAGCAGGAAGAGGGCAACAGAAGAGCAAAAGATGGATTGTTGGAGTAGAAGAAACATTAGGAAACATAACAGCAGGAAGAGGGCAACAGAAGAGCAAAAGATGGATTGTTGTAGTAGAAGAAACATTAGGTAACATAACAGCAGGAAGAGGCCAACAGAAGAGCAAAAGATGGATTGTTGGAGTAGAAGAAACATTAGGAAACATAACTGCAGGAAAAGCCCAACAGAAGAGCAAAAGATGGAATGTTGGAGTAGAAAAAACAATAGATAACATAACAGCAAGAAAACCCAACAGAAGAGAAAAAGATGGATTGTTGGAGTAGAAGAAACACTAGGAAACATAACAGCAGGAAGATCCCAACAGAAGAGCACAATACCTCAAAACTACATCTCCCGTATATGCTGGAAAGCAAATGATGAAGAAAAAAAGAAGTTGAAAGATGTAGTCATGGTACTTGATAATAGAGGTCACCTTGATTGCTTCGTCGATATGTTTTATGTATAAGGTTTTCATTTCTTTTTATCCCGAGTATATTTTATTGTCGATTAGTGCGCTCTGCTTGACCTCTATCAATTTGATAGAAACAAGGTTCAACTTTCTACAGAAAATCTTCTTGGATAAAAGTGAGTGGCAAATGGTTCAATATTAATGGCTGTGGTTAATGACTTCTGCTGCGATTGTTTGCAAGCGGTAGCGTACAGATAAATTCTGGAGGAAGGAAAACACAGACTGGAAGCAGTGTTTCAATCTAATGATAAATACGGGAATTACTGTAACAGTCTGTTTACATGAGCAGTCATTTCATTTACGTTCAATTTGGAAACAACTAAAATAATTATGTCTCGCTCTCTTTCTCTCTTTCTCTCTCTCTCACTCTCTCTCTTCTCCCTCATTTGTCCCTCACTCTCACTACGCCTCTATAGTTATCTTCAACTGTGTCTCTGCCTCTCTGTTTCTCTTATTCATTTCTTTCTTCTCCAATCTCCCTCCTTCGTTCAATCTCACAATTCTGTCAATCTCGGCGATTTAATCGTCAATCCAGTCCTATAGCATTATATGGCATGGTTTATGGCATTTAACAAGTCAAGAACCAGATTCAGAAAAGACGAAAAGAAAAGACGAAAAGAAAAGAGTACGTGTATACACTATTTATGTTACACATTTGTTCATGCATTATACATAGTTGTAGCTTCCGTCAGGCATAGTTTACTATGGATTTTCTAGCGCACCGAGAAATGTTATTTTTTTCTTTCCTTTAGCCGTGTATAATCTTTTTCTATGAATCTGTCTGCTTCTTGTTTGAGTTGGAGCTTTATAGTGTGTTTCCAAAGATTGCGGCCTGCAGCTATTTCTTCCCAGGCTTGCAGGGTTTATGTTCAGTCTTCATGTCACGTTTACACACGTCTATAAATCAAGGATTCCCCTCCCCCCCCCCCTCCCACAAGTTCTTTTGCCATCTGCTAGTTGTTAGTAGAGTATTTCTTTTGGTATGCAACCACTTTTTATACGGTGTAGATAGTCGAGACAGCGTAACCTCCGTTGTTGGAGCAGCGTGTAGAAGTTCGGAAGGCCTGTGCGAGTGAGGACCACCACGTACACACACACACACACTTTATATATATATGTATATATATGAGAGAGAGAGAGAGAGAGAGAGAGAGAGAGAGAGATGGAGAGGACAGAAAGAGAGTGTAAAAAAGAGAGTGGGGTAATTGTATATTGGGGATGAGATAAATCGCTTTTATCTGGCAGGAAAGTTATTTTTTTTTAAATAAGAGATAAGGAGAAAAATATGAGATATAGAAAAGTGACAAAACTAGAGGCAGGGAAGAAAATATGAGATATAGAAAAGTGACAAAACTAGAGGCAGGGAAGAAAATATGAGATATAGAAAAGTGACAAAACTAGAGGCAGGGAAGAAAATATGAGATATAGAAAAGTGACAAAACTAGAAGCAGGGAAGAAAATATGAGATATAGAAAAGTGACAAAACTAGAGGCAGGGAAGAAAATATGAGATATAGAAAAGTGACAAAACTAGAGGCAGGGAAGAAAATATGAGATATAGAAAAGTGACAAAACTAGAAGCAGGGAAGAAAATATGAGATATAGAAAAGTGACAAAACTAGAGGCAGGGAAGAAAATATGAGATATTGAAAAGTGACAAAACTAGAGGCAGGGAAGAAAATATGAGATATAGAAAAGTGACAAAACTAGAGGCAGGGAAGAAAATATGAGATATAGAAAAGTGACAAAACTAGAGGCCGGGAAGAAAATATGAAATAGAAGAATGAATGATGAGAGGAGGGATGAAAGTTTAGAAGAAAGTAGAAGGTACGCGAAAGAGAGAGAGAGAGTAGGAGAAAATAAATGGCAAAAATAAGATTAAGGAAGAAAGGCAAAACGAGTGTGAAATTCATGGATAATGAATACAAATAACAGATGAAGTCAGAATAGACGAACCAGGAGTAGTAATATGAGAACTATGACTCGAGAAACCTATTTATTTAACCGTATAAAAGAACAGCTTACATAACCATAAGTAATATAATAATATCTGTTAATACACAATCAATATAGAAATCACATGCAAATGAAAATATATAACTCTGTCAGGAGCAGCAGTAATACACAATAAACTGAATAACCTTTACATTCATACAACTTAACCTGTGTGTAACAAGATGCTAATATAATAAAGACCTTCTATAAAGATTAATGCTAGCAAATTACTTGCTTTTAGTTGTAAGATAATGAGCTCTACATCTTACTACACAAGTGATAGATTTTACTGCAAGAGCTTCACGCTACTAATGTAGAACAGCTACCAAATGCAGCCAAATAAACGGCTATCTATTTATCTGGAATGGGAGGGAATGAAGTTCATTTTATTTTCGCACTGACTTCTCTTATCGCATGTTGATCAATTCTAAATACATCAAATGAACAAATAAACAAAAATGTTGTCGTCATTAATATTTAAAGAGTAGATTATTTGTATTTTATACATTATTTTATTGCATTTATCGTGACATAAAAAAACGCAATAAATGTATCAGAGATGTTTCACACATGACTATAGCATTAAGTGTACGCAGAGACGTGGTTCATCTGTCAGTAGTCATCATACAAACAGGCGTGCACGTAAAGAAGAGACACGTGGATACGAGAAAGAGACCCATACTAAAAAAAAAAAAAATAGGATTTATACTTTGGGACATTATATATGCCTTTAAAACTAGAATTGTTTGAATGTTAAAATGGATGTAACACTGCATATGATTGTAACAGCAGAAATGTTTGACACAGCAAACATATTTGTAACACTACATATGACTGTAACAGCAGAAATGATTCACACAGCAGACATATTTGTAACACTACATATGATTGTAACAGCAGAAATGTCTGACACAGCAAACATTTGTAACAATATATTTATAACACTCAGATACTAACACCTCTACCAAGATGTTACATAATCTATTAGATAAAATTTGGGAGAGAGAAGAAATACATAAAGACTGGAAAGAAGGTTATATCATCAAGCTACCAAAGAAAGGAAGTTTACAGGAGTGCACAAATTATAGGGGAATTATGCTACTATCAGTGCCAGGAAAAATATTAAGCAGAATCATTCTGGAGAGACTAAAAGAGGCTATAGAGAAACACTTGAGAGATGAACAAGCAGGTTTTAGGAAGAACAGATAATTCTTCTTCTTCTTCTTTCCTTCCTCATCTGCCTATCAGCGTCGAATTGAAATATAATTTGCGGTCTTTTGCTCTTCTGTTCGCTTCTTTCCTAGTGCTTCTAATATTCCATCGACCCATCTTTTTCGTGGTCGATCCTTGGGTCTGGTGTTCTCACAAAGTTTGTTGAAGGCTCGTTGTGTTGTGTTTTGATCTTTCTGCCTTGTCACGCGGCCAAACCATTTTATTTGTTGTTTCCTTATATATTATATGGCGTGGGCTATCCATATATGAACAGATCATGTGCTGATCAAATAACTACTCTACGAATAATAGATGAACAAAGTTTAGAACTAAAATCTCCACTTTATATTGGATTCATAGATTGCGAAAAGGCATTTGATAGTTTAGACAGAGGAATGCTTTGGAAGTTGCTGAGTCATTACGGAATCCCCATAAAGTTTATTAACCTGATAAAAACAATGTATGAAGGAACAAAATGTAGAGTGGTGCATGAAGGACAGCTTACAGAAGCAATTGAAATAAGAACAGGATTATGGCAGGGATGCGTTCTGTCTCCATTTCTCTTTCTACTGGCCATAGATTGGCTTATGAAAATAAATCAAAACAACAGAAATGGAATCCAGTGGTCACTGACCAAGTAACTTGATGATTTAGACTTTGCTGACGACATAGTTCTCCTATCACACAGCCATCAACAGATGCAGAATAAAATTAGCGTACTTGATGAGAGATCACAACAGCTAGGACTGAAGGGTAATAAAGATAAGACCAACGTTATGAGAATTAATCCAGTTGGCAATAACCAAATAAAATTAGGAGAAATATCTCTACTAGACGTACAATCTTACATATATCTGGGCAGTAATATAGATAAAGTTGGAGGAACAAAAAATGATACCAAAATAAGGATATCAAAAGCAAGAGGAGCTTTCATTGCACTGGGAAACATATGGAAATCCAAAGAAATTATGTTAAACACAAAAATAAAAATTGTCAACTCCAATGTTAAGTCGGTCCTATTATATGGCTGTGAAACTTGGAGAACAACAAAATTGACAATCACGAAGATAAAGACTTTCATTAATGGATGCTTACGCAGGATAAAAGAATGGAAATGGCAGGACAAAATCATTAACATAGAATTATTGAAATGTACCAGTCAAACACCAGTGGATAAAGAGATACAGCGAAGACGATGGCCCTGGATAGGACACACACTGCGGAACCCAACTGAGAGTATTACACAACAGGCCCTTTTTTGGGAATCCCCAGGGGAAAAGACAAAGACGAAGACCACGGAATTCTTGGAGAAGACAGATAGAAGCAGAGATGAAGATGATGGGGAAAACATGGAATTATCTTAAAAGAATGGGAAAAAAACAGAACTACTTGGAAAGTGTTTGTTGAAGACCTATGCTCCACTGGGTGCTAAACAGATAGAAGAAGAAGACATATGCTTGTAACAACAGAAATGTTTGATCCAGCAGACATATTTGTAATACTACAAATGCTTGTAAAACTAGTAGTCCCTCTAACACTAGAAATGCTTGGAATACAATACATATTTGGAACAATAATATTTATAAACAGTTGCATAATTATAGATAATTGGAGTATCCAATATAGCAATGGCATTTAGATGATGAGGATAGCAGCTCATTTCTTCACGTTTTCTTGCTTGCTCGTGTTCACCGGATGACTATAGGAATAGTTGGACCACTTCTGTATCCGTTCTTAAAAAAGATGTTAAGTAGGCGTGGATGTGTTGTATTGTGGTTTTGTATAGAACTGTGATGTTTGTGCCTTTTGGCCCAACACATCCGATTTCAACACGACATTTTTGAGTCTCAAGTTGCCTTCCTTCTCGACAGTTTCTCGTTTGTCCAGAATAGACTGGTTAGATTGTTTCCAGGGGCAACGCGAAGAGGCGGAGTATGAGCTGGATAGTTCTGGTTCTCAGATCCTGACACAAGTCATCAGCTATGATTCGCTGAAAGTATTTATTTATGTTACTGAACACGCATGTGTCCGGATTCGTTTTCTTGGCACTGCATGTTCTCGCGAACATACAAATTCAAGCAGGAAAAAAAAATCATCCTTATTTGAGAGGATACATAACAGAAAAATTCTTCAAATATCTCGAATATAAAAAAAAAACGGAAACATAATAGAACTGACATTTTAATAAAGCATCTACTGAGATTAACCTAGAAGAAAAAATAACATCACTCATGCTAACCATATAAAGTTACAGAGACTTTGAAATAACAGTAGTTAACAATATAGATCCTGGAGATTGCTGCAAGCAAATATCTAAGAATAGTAAATAGCATGTCATCATCATCATGTGCCATACCGGTTGGCGTAGACGATCATGTCCTTCCACAATCTTCTATCTACGGTACATCGTATCAGTTCTGTTGTTGACTGTTTTCTATAACACTAAGCTATCCAGTATTTTCTCTCTTTGTCGTCCTCGATCTCTTTTTCCTTTTATTTTGCCAGTTGCAACCAATAATTCCAACTTTCCCCTTCTCATGATGTGCCCAAAAAATGGTGATTGTTTCTTTCTGCTGTGCTTAAGAGCTCTCTGTTTGTGTTGGCCTCGTTGAGAATTTCCTCATTGGTCTTTTTAGTTTTCCAGGTAACTTTCAACATTCTTATGAGAAATCCCATCTATGTGGCATCTAATCGTCTTTTCGTTTGTTTAATTACTGTCCATGATTCGCTACCATATGTCAGAATTGGCTCTATATATCACCGATGATCTCTTCCTCACTTCTATTGATATAGAATTGTTGCATATGACGTTTTTCTGAAATGCTATTTTGGCCTGAGCAATTCTGCTTTTTTATTTCTGTGGTGCATCTCCCATCTGATGTTAGTATTGACGCGTTGCACTTGTTTAAGATTTGTCCTGTTTATTTTTATGCTGCATGGTGGTGATGATTGTTTCTTCGATATCACCATAACATCTGTTTTCTTACTATTCAGACTGACACCTTTCTTATTGCTTTCTTTAACTATTATGTATATCTTTTCTCGTAGTTCATTCTCTGTCTCTGCTATTAAGACTGTGTCATCAGCATATCGCAAATTGTTTATGTTGTGACTGTTGACTTCAATTCCTTTTATATTTACTATTGATCTCATATGTCCGCTGTAAAGTGAAAAGAAATCCGGCGATAGAACACAAGGTTTCTCTAAAGGAGAGAAAGGAATGGCAAACTACCTTCTTATATTACCAAGTATAATTATGTCCAAATACAACTTAATATCCACATACAAATAACATGTACTGGCAACGAAAAGCAGTTATAAGAACAATAAATCAATCGAGAATGTTTGAACAAATGAAACAAGATACTAAATACGGTTGTCTATAATACTACATTTATTTAAAGTGTATAATGAAATTGTACAACATACATAAAGAGGACATACCCGGAATATCAGTCGGTGGCCATATTATAAACAACCTGATGAATGTTGATGATTTCGTCATAATATCATGGTCGCTAATTGTGAAAATGAGTTACATAACATGATTTAGTTTACAATTATCGAAAGCAAAGAATAATGGCATTAGCCTCAACAGAAAAAAAAAAAAAGAAACAAGGTGATTTCTTAAATGCACAATTAAAGTAAGTGGGACACTGTTGAAACTGATCAATGTGATCAAATACTTGGGACGATGTAACTTCGGATAATAGATAGACAGCTCTTGAACATCGGGTTCCAAGATGGTGGAATGAAGTTCACGTTCTTTCGGCCGCTACAGGATTTGCTTTTGGGGACTGATTAATTTCAGCTCTCTAATGCAGATCTCTGCGTTAAATTCAATCTGATATTCCACAGATTTCCGCCGCCGCTGCTGAGTCTTTCACATGGCAACATTCCACTTTGACAGGTCAAGTGTTGTGAATCCAACCTTCCCCCGTCTTGGAGTTGATATGCGGTTACATCAACACATTGAGTGCTGTCCACTGACCGTCGTTGGAATCGTTTGACGCCAATTATTTACAAACTGCCACTCATCAATATGGACTGCTCTACTAAATCAGCCTAAGGTTTCACTTTACTTATTTTGCACCATCGTTAAGATGTTTCTTGCGTTTTTGGCTGCATTCACTAGATAGTGGTTTGTGGGTGTATCCGTGTTGTGTGTAGTACGTCACCATGATGGCTGATCGTATATCCCTAAACAGGCAGTACGCTTATAATGAAGGACGAAATGACGGAGTTTTGTTCATGAATTTGCAGCCCCGGTGTGAACTGGTTCATCAATTCACAAATTCACAATGCAGGGGAGATGTGAGGGCTTACGGACTGTTGTTAGATGTTCGATGAGGATAATCCTACAAATAACTGTGTTTCATATGTTCGGATTTGGAGACAAAAACAATGCCCTTACATCATCAAGCGCTATACATTTTAAAAAAATATATGACGATCATCATTTTCAGGAGGACGTGAATTTCCTGTCAATATGGTGGATTGGCTGCAGGAGCCGTTAAAGGCTGTGCCTGAAAAAAATGGTCCTTGTAGCTATTTCCTCTTCTCCAAGTCCGGCTTGTTGCAAAAGCTACTGAGTTAAGTGCTCTGTGCACACCGTGAGCTTTGCGTTTCATCATTTTTGATCGTGTTTCGACATTTCGATTGTTTACGATGAATACAGAAACGATGCTGGCATCGCATGACGTGGACCAGATGGTTGTGTTCACTATCTTTACGGTTTTCCCTTATGTCTTTTGGCGTGTGCTGAGAATGCTATGATGGGGACTGCAGCTACTTTTCTTTGTTTGGGAGATGAGATATTAATCCGGATGATTCATCTGGATTAAGCAAATATGGATTTTAATTCGTTTGCAGTTATACCGGGGCCTTCCATAATCATAACCATAACCAATAGATGTACAACAAGTTGATGTGAGGTGAGATGCAAACTATCTCAGGCAAAAGCAGCATTTAAAAAAAAATAAGAAAAGTATTAAACAGGTAATCAATTTGTATCAAAGGAAATAAGAAACAAGCAAATGCGGACCAAAATTGATACATGGATGTGAGTCCTGGACAATAGAACAGTAGACAAGAAAACCGTTGGAGGTCACAGAAATGAGGTTTTATAAATGAGCTTTGAGAAAAAGACTTAACATGACAAGTGCCAGTAACAACCTGAAAATCAACACCAACCAGACAAAAATTATGAACATCATGAAGAGAAACAGAACATGAACAGAAAGATAGACGGCAGACAATAACAAAAAGGCGGAGGAATTTAAATACCTAAGAAGTCTAGTGACAAACGATAATTCAAACGAAGTAGAAATAAGCTCAAAATGTAGAAAAGCTTGTCAAATCATCATACATAATTCACCACTACTCTTTAAAATGGAAATATGACGAGAAACAAAATAAATGAGTATTGTACAATACAATCTGCAATCCAACGTTGTGTCACCAGACCTGGACGCTAGATTCAAGAACAATAAGAAAATGTACAATTACAGAAATGAAATGGGTTAGACTCATGTTAAGAAATAGTCTAAAGAGTCATATCAGACATTGTGAATTAAGAAAAAAAAATTAATAAAAATTATCGTCATTGATTACATAAAAAAGCAACATGTATAATGAGTTGGTCAGTTAGGAGATGGAAAGATGCAACACAATGAACCTTCACTAAATGCTGAGATAACACCAAGCTCATAGGCTAACAATAGAAAAGATGGATTGATATGGTATTAATAACACTAGGAATCATAACAGGAGTATCCAACGGAAGAACAAAAGACTGCTAACTATCTGTCAACTCGACTGTGAAAGAAAAATGATATAGGAAAGATGAAGTTGAAAATTTCATGGACAGCTGGAAATGAGTAATTTGGATGTTCTAAAAGAGGAAAAATAAAAAATAAAGCTAATTTCCAGCATCAGATGGAAATGATCGTTATTGTGTGATCGTGTAATGAGAAAGGAAAACTTTGATATATTGTGATACATGGAAAAACTGTGATATATTGTGATACATGGAAAAACTGTGATATATTGTGATACGTGGAAAAACTGTGATATATTGTGATACATGGAAAAACTGGGGGTGGAGAGATTTGGGGATACAGAGAGAAAATATGCAATAAAGTTTAATAAGAGAAAGATATGGTAGGACACCACCAACAAGAAAACTGATAAACGAATGTAGAAATAGAAACGTCTCAATAGACGTGATCACCTACGTCTGTAGTCTTGATGGATTTAATGACCTTAAACACATTTACCCAAATCCTGTTATTTCTTACTAGTGTTAAAATATTATCCACCTCTTGCAATATTTCTTGGTTATTTGGGTCCTCTCGGGCCGATGATGGCAAACATGGCAGAGATAAAAACACTCTACATGTCAGCCGCATCGCAGTTTTTATCCTTCCAGTTTCGGCAGCCTTTTCGTGGGATTAACAGCAATTCTCGTCACATGTCCCTGTTCTGAGCGGGCCTGTCAAGTAAAAAGGTAACGAATGCCCAATGTCGCTGCATCTTTTATCTTTCGACATTTCTTACAAGAGTCTGAATTTATATTTCAATAAAAGTGGACATTTTACGATAACATTTGTTAGACCTTCGATCAACCATTAAGAACATAGCATGAAGAAAACAAATATTCAGTCTTGAGTTGGAGTCGGAAATATTATTTTTATCACTCGTTTTAAAATAACTACCTTTCCAAGTCATGAAACAAGTGGTTTTCGTCTCACTCGTTTTACAATAACTACCTTTCCAAGTCATGAAACAAGTGGTTTTCGTCTCACTCGTTTTACAATAACTATCAGTCGATCGGGAATCTGTACATGCAAGAGAACGTTCTATGGGTCAGACTGCACTCTCAAATCTCCGGACAACTGTTTAGCGAAACCTGTGATTCCCACGTTCAGAAGAGTCTGCCGACTACAACAAGCCCAAGCATATGGAAAACTTTAATGTGTTTCTGTACAAGACATGGCTCATTTTTTGCTGTTTTTTAGTGAAGCCATGGCTCATATCTTGCTGTGTTTCTGTCCTAGCCATGGCTCATATCTTAGCTTGTGTGTGCTGGTCATGGCTCATATCTTGATGTGTGTCCTGTTAGTCATATCTCATATCGCGGTGTGTTCGTGTTAATCATGTCTCATATCTTTATGTGTGTCTGTGTTTAGTCATATCTCATATCTTAGTGTGTACCAGTGTTAGTCATATGTCATATCTTTGTGTGTGCATGTCTGGGTTAGTGATATCTCATATCTGTGTCTGTGCATGTCTGTGTTTGTCACATCTCATATCCTTGTGTGTGCATGGCTATGTTAGTCCCATCTCATATCTTTGTGTGTGCATATCTATGTTAGTCATATCTCTTATCTTTGTGTGCATGTCTATGGTAGGCATGTGTCATATCTTTGTGTGTGCATGTCAATGCCAGTTATATCTCATATCTTTATGTGCATGTTTATGTTATGTGTCATATATCTTGATGTGTGTCAGTGTTAGTCGTGCCTCGTATCGCTGTGTGCATGTCTGTATTAGTCACATCTCATATCTTTGTGTGTGCATGTCTGTGTTAGTCACATCTCACATCTTTGTGTGTGTATGTCTGTGTTAGTCACATCTCACATCTTTGTGTGTCCGTGTCTGTGTTAGTCACATCTCACATCTTTGTGTGTGCATGTCTGTGTTAGTCACCTCTAGTGATTTGGGCAGATGGTGCTCATAAACCTGGGAGGGCCTACCATCTAAGGGCAGAATCCCCCTACAGAAAAGACAATCTGCTGCCTTGCAGGAAGATTGGGGACAATCAAAGGCTAGGGAAAGCAAACCCGAATAAAATGCTGGCTGAAATCGGATGCACTGGGCCACTGTCGCAGAACACAGTGCAACGTATTAACGGGTGTTCAGTCAGAGTGGATCTGACAGACTCTAATTGTGATGTTCTGTCTGTGGGGGCGATCAACACACTTAGCCTGACAGCTGACTTCATATGAGAGTCTGGAATCCTTACTCTGATTGAGTCCTGAACGCAGAGAGAGAGAGAGAGAGAGAGAGAGTTCCAAGACATGAACTAAACTGTCACTTTATGGTAGAAACAAACAGCTGTGCATAAAACGAGAATCACAGTGAAATGGCGGATCACAGTAACGAAACTTCGATGGCACAAGATGCAATTGATAGTGCAAAACCCGCCCCTTCTGAAACATATACTATATATCTACATTTTGAAATGATCATTTTTTTAACCTCTTAAAATGATCACTATATCTTTACCTCTTAAAATGATCAATATATCTTTAACTCTTAAAACAATCACTATATCTTTACCTCTTAAAACAATCACTATATCTTTACCTCGTAAAACAATCACTATATCTTTACCTCGTAAAACAATCACTATATCTTTACCTCGTAAAACAATCACTATATATTTACCTCGTAAAACAATCACTATATATTTACCTCGTAAAACAATCACTATATCTTTACCTCGTAAAACAATCACTATATCTTTACCTCTTAAAACGAATACTATATCGTTGCCACTTAAAACAATCAGAAATATCTCCATCTCTTGACTCAAATATTATCTTTCCATTTCTTGAAGCACCGTTACCTTGCCACCACCTTATATCAAATTTTCGCTGATTACCCCGGATATAAATACCGGATGACAATCCACAAAAAGACTATTATTAAAAACGAGTACCCTTTATTAGGCATACTTTATTTCCATTTGTTCCTGCGTCAGCCCGTCGAAGCAATTCTCTCGATGCGATGAAATCTGAAGTGCTCATCATTAACTTCCGGTATTCCTTCGTAGGGGACCAATTGTCTGGATTCTCTCGGGGGTATCATGACTAGTACTTGAGATGACAGATGAAATAATGATTCTCGGACATTTCTTTAATTCTTTTTGGCAGTGCAACTGCAGGCAAAACTCATTCTAAACCGAGATGTATAATATTGTCATATTTTGCTGTGTCTTATTGATATGCTAATCAGAATCATTCAGAGTCAAAGAGCATAGGCTGAACAAGGGATTGACCCACAACCTGCTGCTGGGGTTAGGGTAAGTAAAGTATTCATTATAGTTGTATATACAATAAACAACAAAACGATGCGAATTTTTTTTTTTTTGGGGGGGGTGGGTAGGGGGGTGGGGGGGGGACTCCAAAGCCAGAGTCAAACATAAATTACCATGAGCACAAGTGTTTCATGGACACTCAGAGATTGACTGGAAGAAACATATTTTTTCTTGTTTGTTGATTATACTGAGTTCGGTTAAAATTTGCCTACCTACATTTTTCTTTAAGTGAGATTAACCTCAAACCCACATTAGCTTAGCAGCCAATGCAATCAGACTAAACAGTCTGATCAAGAGAGTAGGAATCAACTAGGAAAAACAAATCAGGTTAATCTCCAATTCTAAAATCCATATGTAAGATATTTGAAGTTAACGAATACTGGTCTTTCTTTCCTGGCAACATGTGATTAAAATTCCTATGTTTTGGATGTTTCGTTATTAGTTTTACTTACATATCCGTGTGTGTTTTTTTTTGTTTGTTCCTGCTGAAGGCCTATTGGGCCGAAATGTCGTTTAATCTGTGTCGTCCACTAATCACGTAAAGCTTCTAACATACACTTTTTTTCTAATTTTTAAATTTTCCTGTACTCTGAGTCGCGTTCAACCGGAGTGATTTAACAGAGCCAGAATAAAACAGATATTATTCAACACACCACAGTTACACCGTATACCTCTAGAACACCATAAATGATATGTAAATAAGGTTTAGGTTCACATATACAGATCACTAAACATGGAGCCATAAAAACGAAACTGGAAATGATAATCACCAGTCTTCGTTGTAGTGACCATAGCAGCAGTAATTACCAATTGTCCATGTGAATGCAAACAAATGTCAATGCATAAACGATGTTATTTGAAAATACACAAGAACCGAGGACTCTATTTTGTTCGTAGAAAAATCAACATTTACCTTAAAAACTGGAGATTTGTATCATTCAGATTAATTTTATTATAATTAATTTGTAATTGCTAACGTATTTATTTTAGGGCAAATAGAATATAAAACATCAACATTAAACTGTTTGTTTTATTTGTCTGCTCGTTAATATTGATGGCCTGTATCCAGCTTACAACAGAACAGGTGAATTGTTGTGAAACTGTTTGATGTTACTCACATATTGTTTCCTTCTACTTTCTTTACAATCATGTACGTCTGAGTATCGATTAGGGCAACAACAAATTACTTCACTTGGCACAGTTTGTAGTTATCTCTAACAGTGTCTTCCATAACCTGGCCTACAATATTCCTCTCAGAATTGATACAGCTGCTCCAGCTTATTCGGGCTGCATTTCTAAGGAAGCAGGCGCAACTGAATTCATAAATATGATGTGTTTTTTTTTCATTTTCCAGCTCCCCATTACGTGTCATTCTATCTTTCCTGTAATTCTCAGGAAAACGTTTAACTCAACTTTACTTCCAAGGCATCTGTACTCCCCCCCCCCCTTTTTTTTGCAAACTACAAATACTGGAAAACAGTAGTAATATAGCAGTATAGAACAGAAAAGTAGTGAATGACAGAAATAGAGTACATAGAAGAGATATACAAATGTTAAGTGAGTTCCAAAAAGTTAGAGCACTTCTCAATTTTGACAACCCCTGAAAAGATAATTCAGAGGCCATGAACATCAGAAGTATAATAGGACGACAGGTTCCATATTGATAGAGTTAAGTGTAGAATCGTTACCTGTAGCCAAAAAAAACAAAGAAAGTTATTACGGACCAAGAAGGTTCATTCACGAGTTGCTCTTCCAAAGAAGAAAGATGCTTGATCGTGATACCTCTAAAGAACGTGAACAAATTGGCTTGAGAACCTTCTAGATCAGGGGTGGCCAAATGGCGGCCCGCCAGCCTAGTTTTCTTGGCCCGCGAAGCTCCACGGACTTACTTCATTTTTTACCCCTAATAGCGGATTTCTCCTGGTTTTAATCCGTGTCGGAGTTAACTCTTCTATCGTTCAAGAATACACAATTTGAAAATCTCTGTCAATTTCTCGCAACAGCTAGATTGGCAACATAATTTCAAATCACACACACACACACACACACACACGCACGCACGCACGCACGCACGCACACGCACGCACGCACACGCACACGCGCGCGCACACGCACACGCACGCACGCGCACACGCACACGCACACACACACACACACACACACACACACACTGCACAACTAATGGTGCCGACAATATTCAAAGTCTTTGCTTCGAGTTGGTACCGCAAAGTTGCTTTATTGTCAGTGCGGTGATAGCGTCAGATCTTTGGCTCAACATTTGTCGTCTGGACTTGTGGTGGCTCTTTCATTTCGCGGTAAGGGGTTAATGAGGTTGGGAGGGACAGGGGTGAGGGGACTTCGTAGCTCTAATTCTGTCTTTGAAGTTACATTCAAAATGTCTCACTGTTCGCCTTCATTCCCTTTGATCCCATCGTCTTGTCTTGTCCATAAAATGACTGCAACGTGTTTATTTGGTCACAATCTTTTGATTTCATTGTCAAACACAAGTCTGTGTATAACTGTCAAATCTGGACTTATTTTCGATAGTGGACCAACATTCTGTGACTTTTAACTTTGATGTGAGATTTTGTATTAAATCATGTTAAAACGTAGAAAAGTTGATTGTGAAAATCGCATATTTAAACCTGAATGGGAATTAGATTATTTGTTCATCTTCAATAAGGATAGTAAACCTCAGTGCTTCATTTGCGTTCAAGTGTTAGCCGTTTTGAAGGAATATAATTTAAAACGGCACTATGCCACACATCATCAAAACATGTATGAGAAACATAGCATTGAAGCTAGGAAGCTTTTGGTTGAACAGCTGAAGACAAAGTTGAATCAACAGCAAAGTATGTATACAAAGGGCAATAAAATTAAAGAGTCATCGATCATTGCATCATATACAGTTACCTATGAGCTTGCAAAATCTAAAAAACCCTTTACTGACGGAAATTTTGTGAAGAAATGTGCGATTCAAAAGGCAAAGGCATTCGGTCAAGAAAAAATAGCCAAAGAATTTGAATCTGTGCCTCTTTCAAAACAAACTGTAGCCAGAAGAACAGAAGACATCAGTCTGCAACTGTCTCAAAGTTTAAAATCTTGTATTGAAAACTGCTCATATTTTTCGCTCGCGATTGATGAAAGTACTGACATCACTGACACTTGCCAGCTTCTTATTTTTGTTAAAGTTATCCAGGAGGATTTTACTGTTATTGAAGAATTGTTGAAAGTTTGCTCTTTGCATGACACTTGTAGAGGGACAGACATATTTTCTGCAGTTCATAGTGCCGTAGATGAAGTAGGTGGTTTTGGAAAGTTGTCTGCAGTGTGTACTGATGGTTGCAAAGCTTTTATTGGTTCAAATACTGGTTTTGTTGGACTTCTAAAGCAAAACAAAATTAACGTACCTACATTGCATTGCATAATTCATCAAGAGGCCCTTTGTGCAAAGTCAATAAATCTAAAAGACACCATGGCTACTGTTGTGAAAATAACAAATTTGATAAGAGGAGGACACCAGTCTTTAAATCACAGGAAGTTTTTATCATTTTTAGAGGAAGTAGATTCTAGCTACGGTGATCTCCTGCTTTATACAGAAGTAAGATGGCTTAGTCGAGGGAAATGTTTAATAATATTTTTGAACTGAAGAATGACATTTATGACTTCCTGCGAGAGAACTTACCATGCTCCATTGATCTTCAACATGCACTCAAAGACATTAATTTCCTTCATAATCTGGCATATCTCACAGACATCACACAACATTTGAACATATTGAATTTGCAGCTACAAGGGGAAAAGCAAACCATTTTTCAATTGATGGGATATGTTGATGGTTTTAAAAAGAAGCTGAATCTATTTAGACTTTCTTTGCAAAAAAATGATCTGTTCCATTTTTCAAGTTGTAAGCAGTTGTTGTCAGAGATAGAAAGTGCAAACTTCAGTAAGTACGCAGCTGACATTGAACATTTGATTTGTGAATTTGATCGACGATTTCAAGATTTTGAAATGTTTCGTCCGCAAACGGAACTTTTTAATAACCCAATTAAGTGCACAGTGGAGTGCCAGCCATCAGATCTTCAACTAGAGTTGTGTGACCTTCAGTGTGACCCCTTCCTCAGTACTGTAAAGGCATTAGGAGCTGACTTCTGGAAATTGCTACCAAATGAACGTTACACGTGTCTGAGAAAATGGGCACTAAAGATGTGCTCTATATTCGGCAGCACATATCTCTGCGAGACAACATTCTCTTCCATGAAGTTAATTAAATCTAAGACCAGGAACAGAATGACCGATTCGACATTGTCCCATACTCTCCGAATCGCCACGTCAAAAATGGAAGTGGACTTCAAATCTCTGGTGGAAAGCTGTGACAAGTCACAATCGTCGCACTGAGACATTAAAGGTAATTTTAAAATGAATAATTAATGGATTTGTTACAAATCAAATATGTAGTGCAAGCATTATTTATATATTACTATATCGCATAGGTCCCTACTGTCATTTTTGACGATATTCTTAAGTGTGGCCCGCGGGTCTTGGCCTTGGCTTTAATCCGGCCCTCGGGCAACCTCAAGTTGGCCACCACTGTTCTAGATCAAGGTAGGGAGCCAATAAGCGATTGGACCAAACTCTATATGCAACGATTAGGAAATACAAAAGCAGAAACACAGAAGGCACAGCGAACGTTTTTGAGATTGAAGCCAGATCATAGTCGATCAGGCAGACAATAGAAGACAGACCGCTGAACGGTTAACGATCAGTCTTTGATTAAGCTTTTCAGTTAAGAGGGCTACAGAAGGATAACGTGAGTTAGCTAGATAGTCTTCTGACTCCTTTGACGTTACTATGGTGATTTGTATTGCATTCATTAAGTATCGATATCGTATATGTGACTACACACGCACTTTATCCAGCCAAGAACCTCGTTATATTGTTTCGTGTATACAGTCACGTTTCTTTCAAATTCTACTACAGTAAAGCTGATTTATACAATGTTATACTTACTTCCAGACTCGTTGACATAAGTGAAACTGCTCATTAAACATGTTTTGTGGACAACAATATCGATGTTGATTTTCAGCATGTCATTTCCTTAAACACTAGTTGGTACTGTGGTAAGGTTCTTGACTCCAAATACATTCTGTTTTTCAAATTTTACGTTCAAAATAAGAGATTTTCAGTATTGGTGGATCAAAGTTGGATTAGTTTCTGGTCTCGACCTTCTAACCGTATATAACATTATTTGGTTGAATTCTGCACCATAAAGTTTTCCCATTTGCAGTTTGTTAGCTTGGCAGTGTGTTCAGACATCTGACGAGCTGCGGTTAAATCGATCCATCAGAGTTGCGTTATTCACTTTCCGTATGATTACCCAAAACAACGTGATCTGCACATAACATATTCGTAATTAGTATGTTGCGGTGCTTGATAAGTGTATGTATTTTAGTCTGATAAGAACTGCAGACACTTGTTACAGCGTAGCTAACACCAATTGTTATAGCGTAGCTAACACCACTTGTTATAGTGTAGTTAACACCACATGCCATAGTGTAGTTAACACCACATGCCATAGTGTAGTTAACACCACATGCCATAGTGTAGTTAACACCACTTGTTATAGCGTAGTTAACACCACTTGTTATAACGTAGTTAACACCACTTGTTATAGTGTAGTTAACACCACTTGTTATAGTGTAGTTAACACCACTTGGCATAGTGTAGTTAACACCACGTGCTATAGTGTAGTTAACGCCACTTGTTATAGTGTAGTTAACACCACTTGGCATAGTGTAGTTAACACCACGTGCTATAGTGTTGTAGTTAACACCACAGTTAACAAAGAAATATTGGTTACAGTTGTCGTCTGCTATTCCTTTTCTCTGTCCTTCTTCTTCTTCAATTTTTTTCTATGAATCCACTTCCTTTTTTCTTCTTCATCTTCTTCACCTCCTTTTTTCTTCTTCTTCTACCCCTTTTTTCTTTTCCTTCTTCTGATCATGTTTCTTCCCATCCTATTCTTCTCCCTCACCGTATTCTCCTCCTCATTTTTCTTCTTCTCCTCCTCCTATTTCCTTTTCCTCTCTTTTCTCATCATTCTTCTTATTCTTAAACTTTTTTTCTTTTTCTCTTCCTCCCTTCTCTTCTTTTACTTCTCCTTCTTCTTCTGCTCCTTTTTCATTTCCTCTCTCTCTGTCTCCTCCTCCTATTTATTCATCCTCACTTCCTCCTTCTCTATTTCCTCTCTCTCTCTATCACTCCTCTCCCAATTTATTCATCTTCTCCTCTCCTCCTCCATTTCCTCTCTCTCTCTCTCTGTGTCTGTCTGTCTCTTCCTATTTAATCATTTTCTCCTCCTCTCTTTCCCTTCTTTTCTCCTGTATCATTTACTTGTAATTTCTGACTGATAAATGTTGTATTTGCGATGAGTTTCTGACCATGTTAGCTACTACTGAGTTGTTACTGGTGTTGTTGTTGACATTGTTGTTTGTGCTGGCTGCTATTGCTGTCGTGATAAACTGTTGCTGATGATATTCCGATAAGCGGATATATGTTGCTGATGTTATAAGCGGATATATGTTGCTGATGTTATAAGCGGATATATGTTGCTTATGTTATAAGCGGATATATGTTGCTGATGTTATAAGCGGATATATGTTGCTGATGTTATTCCGATAAGCGGGTATATGTTGCTGATGTTATAAGCGGATATATGTTGCTGATGTTATTCCGATAAGCGGGTATATGTTGCTGATGTTATAAGCGGATATATGTTGCTGATGTTATTCCGATAAGCGGGTATATGTTGCTGATGTTATAAGCGGAAATATGTTGCTGATGTCATAAGCGGATATATGTTGCTGATGTCATAAGCGGATATATGTTGCTGATGTTATAAGCGGATATATGTTGCTGATGTTATAAGCGGATATATGTTGCTGATGTTATAAGCGGATATATGTTGCTGATGTTATAAGCGGATATATGTTGCTGATGTTATAAGCGGATATATGTTGCTGATGTTATAAGCGGATATATGTTGCTGATGTTATAAGCGGATATATGTTGCTGATGTTATAATCGGATATATGTTGCTGATGTTATTCCGATAAGCGGATATATGTTGCTGATGTTATAAGCGGATATATGTTGCTGATGTTATTCCGATAAGCGGATATATGTTGCTGATGTTATAAGCGGATATATGTTGCTGATGTTATTCCGATAAGCGGCTAAATGTTGCTGCAGTGTTACCTTTTTACATTCTGTATTCCATAGACTTACTCCCCACTGCCATTGTCTCCAAAATGACTTAAGTCCTTTTCTTCTTCTCTTTCTACGTGTATTAGTGACTTCCACTGCACTGTGTTTTGCATCTATCCATTGTGCATATCTTCAGTAAGCATTACTTCCTGCCTACCTTCTTAAGTCTTTTTTTTTTTCTCGACCTTCCTACAATGCAGAAGTTGTTTGTAATTAAGAGTTACCTTTCTTTGAAAGACATACAATGATTTAAATTATCGCTCTCTTACTTTGTTAGTCAAGTATAGTTTGCATCTCTTGCATGCATTATTTTGGTGTGCTTCTTCGTGATTTTCTCTCCACGTGGAACCATCTCAGTGTGCGACTTGTTCTTCAAATATTCACTAATTTATTGGATTTAGCTTATTAATTAAATCAGTCATATTAAAGTCGGAGCATCACCATTTCCGCTTCACCGCCCATCCCAGCATTTATCGAAGCATCTGCAGACTTATTTTTCCTGTAAGGTGTTGATTGTAGATATCTACGCTTTTCCAAATAATCACTCCCTATCGACCAGCCCACTTTTCCACCTCTATACTCGTCAGTCTCCCAATAAACACATCCTTGTATCCCCCTTAACAAGAAAAAGAGTTCTTAAATATTATGTAGCGCCAGTCTTGGATCACTGGAGGAACAAACTTGACGATGTCCTCTTTGTTCAGAACCAGGTCATACTCTTTGGTAGAACTGCCATCGTGGTTATCGACTTTTTCACTGTCGGGCACATCAGCTTGATATGGACAGTACGCCAAGGGTTTACGCTAGAGTCATCCAACAACTCTATAGCTGACTATATTCTTGAAACTAACAGAGAAAACATCTTATGTTCTGAAACAAAAATGGCTTCAAATGAACCGGAAATGTTGTAACAAAATAAGCAGCGGAACGAAGATTGACACCTTTGCTCTTAACAATTACTGTTAAGGATGCTAATTGATTTCTGTTAGCTGTAATTGTTAGCGACCTTACTTCGAGATATATATATATATATATGGGAGTCGCGATAGCTCAGTGGTTAGTGAACTGGACTACAAAGGACAAGAGGTAGGGTTCGATCCCAACCGACGGCTTCCGGTTCACCCAGCCTTTAATGGGTACCGGATTTTTTTCTGGGAAAGTAAAGCGGCATGGGCGTAATACCGATCACATTACCCCAAAAATCATGTGCCGATGGTCTGTAAAATTTATGGTCACTAACACCATATTCCCTATACGCCACTTGGCGTGACGGGAGTACTTTACTACTCTCTCTCTCTCTCTCTCTCTATATATATATATATATATATATATATATATATATATATATATAATATAATATAATATTTTACATTTTATTTATTATATAATATATATATATATATCTTCGTCAAGTACCGGGCCTGCTGGCGTAGGTGATAATGTCTCACTACAATTTTGCTTTCCTCTATCACTTCGTCCCTCAATTTTCCCAGTTGTTACAATATATTCCAGTTGTTCTCTTCTCATTACATGGCCAAACAATGATGATTGTTTCTTCCTAATATTGGAAATTAGTTCTCCATCAGCTTTGGCCTCTTTCAGAACATTTTCATTACTCTTCTTAGCCGTCCATTGTATTCTCAATATTCTTCTGTAAAACCACATTTCTGCAGACTCCAGTGATTTTTTTGTGTTTGTTGTCCTTTTGTCCATGATTCACATCCATATGTTAAGACTGACTCTATATAACATTTAAGAACTATTTTTCTTGTTTCTATTGTCAAAAATGGATTGCAGAGTATCTTCCACATTTTTTTGACAGGCTGCTTTTTCCTGAGCAATTCTGTAACTCACCTATTTTGTACATCTTCCGTCTGAGGTTAACAAAGTTCCCAAATATTGTCAGGTCGGGTAATTTTACCTGCTACAGTATGCAGTAAACAGTACAATCTGTGACTGCCCTGCTGCCTTGCAAGTGAGCTTGGGAGAATAAAAGGCTAAGGGAGGGTACCCCGAAGTAAAACAACCCCACTGCCTTGTGGGTGAGACTTTTTAGTCAAAGGCTAGCGGAGCCAACCGTAAACAAATCAACGGAAAGCAACAGAAAACCACCGTCGTAACTTCTTTGTACAATCATGAATCGCCACAATAATAATAATAATATATATATATATACATGTAGTCATGTATTTCGTGTTTGTTTCTCGACTTGGAGCTCCCTGAAATAATTATTATCTGCTTATTTCTTGTCTTAATACAACTCTCATTTGGAGGCGGGCTCCAAAAAATCTGGTTCAGGACAAATAATATTCCCACTGCAGGCCATAAGTTATAAGGCATTATAAGGCGATGGAAAAAGAGTGATCGAAACATGTTCAAATTTCAATAATGGTAGCTCCAACACAGAAACACACAATTTTACACATCCAAACAAATTTAAATTTCCCATCCAGCTGTTCGCGTTGTAACTTTTGTTGTTAAAGGTAAATGTACAGTACGAGACTTAAACCGGCGTCTTAGCACGCGAGTTTACACCCATATGTGCTCGGCCGCCTATCCAGAAATGTTCGGAGATTTCTGTATAGTGTGGCCTCAAGCATCGAAACTCAGATGCAAGGCAACATTCTTCACCCTCTCAGTGTAATACCCTGGTACCCATTCCTGCCAACGGCTGGGTCGACCGTGGGGGTATTTTTTTTTTCCAACCACGAGTACAATTCACACTGCTCCCAGCGGGAATCGAACACGGGTTGTCCGAACGTTGGTAGTCCAGTCTGGTGGTTTTCCCAACTAGGCCACCGATTGTTGATACTTCCTGTTATTAACCAAAAGTATTAGCCACTAAAAAAGCCATCCACAAAAAAGAAATAAAAATCAAAATTCCACCACAAACAAACACAACATGTATGCGCCCCATTACTCTTCATTCCTGCAACTTCAGCTCCCATCGCGCCAACAAAAAAGTTCACACATGTTTGCTGGAGTTGCAAAATGAAGACAACCCATAGGGCCTTCATGCTGTAATTAATCGGTCACAAGGCGTGATCAGAAAATTGTAATTAGAATTTAGCGATTCGATTTTCCGAATCCTGGTGTTGTTCTTGAAATAGATTGATTTGTTGTTCTTCATTTATCAAAGGTGATGAAGATCATTTCACTTCCTCTAGTTCTTAGTTCAATTTGTGTGTGACGAGGTGAATGTTAATCCCGATGTAGGACTGAATAATCAAGGAAAGTAAGAACTAATAGTTGCTATTAGTTGGTGAGTGATTATATGACGAGCCATTCAAGTCTCTCATCCCTGCTGTTGGCTACTTCTCCTGTGGGAGTTTCATCAACAGCAAATCCACGTTGGGAATTGAGTAGTTCTGTCAGGACATGTTGATTTAGTTATATATGTGAACGTTGAGCTATGTATGTAAATATTGGGTTGTGTGTGTAAATGTTGAGTTATGTATGTAAATATTCAGTTATGTATGTAAATGTTGAGTTAAATATGTAAATAAAAAATACTATGGTTTCTTCAGACAAGATTTAGCTATTTACAGCCATAACAAAAATCTCCTAACTACAATAGATCAATTTCAGAGGAAAACATTGCTTCTACAGCACACAGAACAAATCCACAAACAACAACAGAAAATAAAAAAACAATGAAGAGTTGAATCAGAATTTTAAAAAAATAACGTGCTCATCGATTCAGTGACTTCCTACTGTTGAGACCTACACTTCATGACACCGTCAGTTCATACATCACCCCCTGCCGCTCCCAATCCCCCCCCCCCAAAAAAAAAGGTAGCAAAAAATAGAAAATAATAATAATAATAATAATTTTGCCGGAAGGTCATAAATGCCACTTCTCGACGCCTCCAGATGAATGGGTTACAATACCAACTCAAGAACTAAATTAGAATCACGCTTACTAATAACCATCGCTGCCTTCTATAAACATGCATCATAGCATCATCGGCAACTAAACGGTACTACTACTATCATTACTATTTAATCTTACTACTATTGTTGTAAATTGCTGTATATTTCATGATGTTGTTCCTACTCCTCCATCATGAAACAGGAGAAATGGTCTAGTTCGCATGATCAAGAGATTTGAACGCTGAAGAAGAAGAAGTAGACGAAGAGGGAGAAGAAATAGAGAAAAAGAAAAGAAGGAGATTATAACCCCTCATCCCAGATGCTAATATTCCGCATCCTTGAACCGTGTTACTTTTATTGTCTTCTGCTTGCGTTCGCCCGATGACTACAGTATTCTAGAGTATTCGTAGACTATAGAATTCCTCTTCGTCATCCGCCCATAAAGGACGTTAAGTGGGTGTGTCTGCGTTGTGTTGTGGTTTGCAGTATAACTGTGATATTTGCGCCTTACGGCCCAACACATCCGACTTCAGCACGACATTTTTGAGTACCGGGGTGTCTTCCCTCTTCGATCCCTACTCGCTTGGCCAGACTAGACAGGTTAGTCTGTTACTAGAGGCACCGCGGAGAGGTGGAGCAGGATCTGGATGGTTCTGGTTCACCGATCCTGGCGCAAGCCATCAGCTGTGGGTCGTTGAGAACTTCCAGCTCCGGTGCTGTGAGGCACGCCTTTGCCTCCTTATTGTCCTCTAAACCCACTGTTATTAACCCATCAACATCAAATGATGTCATTAATCAATGATTAAACTTATCTCAAAGTTATGGTATGTCACAGGCGGTAAAACCATAGCAGGATGAGTGCCCACAGATATTGATGGACCTCACTTCACCTTTCATCTGGTATCCCTTGAACAAAGACACTGACTAACGAAGCATGGACCGGAGCAGTGCCCGCAGTAGTTAGATCTGTTTTCGCCCGTGTATCACGCACTGGATCATGTCCAGGAAAAGTGTCTCCGGTTACATCATGACTTGAGAAGAGCATTTCTGTGTCGATATATGTGCAAGCAAATGTAACTCAGTCACAAAAATCTAAATGCTCATTCACGAATGAAACAAACGAATTAAAAATAGCACTTCCACAGAGACAGACCATATCCAAATCATTTACTGACACTCCAACTAAAGAAACACATACTGTCAGATACTGTGAAACAATGCCACTTATATACTTAATATAATACTTCACAGAGAAAACATCACACATAATGGATGCTAACGCAGAATAAAAGGATGGAAATGGCAAGTGACAAATTCATTAACATAGAATTATGGAAATGTACCAGTCAAATACCAGTGGATAAAGAGATACAGCGAAGACGATGGCGCTGGATAGGACACACACTGTGAAAGCCAACTGCGAGTATTGCACAACAGGCCCATTTTTGGAATCCCCGGGTGAAAAGACAAAAAGGAAGACCAAGGAATTCATGGAGAAGACACATAGAAGCAGAGATGACTATGATGGGGAAGACATGGAATTATCTTAAAAGAATGGCAATAAACAGAAAGACTTGGAAAGTGTTTGTTGAAGACTTATGCTCCACAGGGAGCTGAAAGGTAGAAGAGGAAGAATACTTCACAGGAGAAAACATCACACATAGTTATCATTCCGCGATCAACAGGCAAGGTGGGGAGTTTTGTTGTTGAATAGAAAGATCTGATCCTGCGATACTTGTGATGATGATGTCGGAGATTATTGATTGCTTATGTTTGCAAATAATCCCACAGGTTTTCTTATATATAGATAAGTTGTGCAGTTGATCTGGACGTTTGACATGGTCAGTAACGGTTAGCTGAACACGTACAGCATCTTGTCTCAGGTCAGGCTGACTATCCTTCCCCGGAACGAACGCAGAAAAAACAAACTATGCTGTGTTATGTTATTGTATGCAATTTATTGAAGAATAGGAATGACAAATGAATAGGAACGGCAAAAGAATAGGAATGGCAAATGAATAGGAATGGCAAAAGAATAGGAATGGCCAAAAAAAGTAATTTTAAAAACCATGAAAAATATACTAACACAAAACAAATAACACGACGGCTAAAACTAAGAATAGCAAAATGTCATCGCTTCTCCTTCCTATATGGTGCAGAAGCATGGACATTAGACCAGAAAAGAAAACAAAAAAATTGAAGCCTTTGAAATGTGGATTTATAGAAGAATAGGAAGAATTGGATGCAAAGAAAACAACACAAACGATGAAGTCTTAAAACAACTAAAATTGAAAAGACAACTACTAAACACAACTCAAAAAAGACAAATGAGATGTTGGGGCATGTTAAGACATAGCAGCCTACTCAAAGTAAGTTTGGAATGGAAAATACAGGGTAAAAGAGGCAAAGGCAGACAAAACTAACATGGATGAATAACATTAAAAGATGAACAAGTCAGCCTATGACAACCTGCACCATCAAAGCAAGAGACAGACTGGAATGGCGCTCCATCGTCGTCAACCTTCGATGGGGAGACGGCACTCAACGACGATGATGCAATTTACTTTTATATGCAATTTATTATATGCTATATATAATAAATGATGATGATATATAATATGCAATAATATTGCTCAAGATACAGAGCCAATATGGTAGAGAAGAAGACATTCTTAAGGGGCAGTGTATAGGTCGCACCCACACAGCTGCCGTCAGTTAAAGCAGATGTACGTGAATTGAGTTGAAGGTAACGTCAAAAATCATATTTTGTTTCTCTACCTAATGCGATTAAAATAAAAACTTAAGCTTCAACACTTCGTGACGACCATGTTGATTATACCGCCCATAATCTCAAACCCTATAGAGCAGCTGGGAGACCACAGACATGTAAAAAACTCATTATCATCAAGTGTCATCTCCGCAACAAAGGTTGGCTACCATGGAGCGCCAATCTGCTCTTGTTTGAATTGTATTTAATAGTTTTCTTTTCATGTTTAGTTGTTTTAAGACTTCATCGTTTGTTTTCTTTTCTTTCCAGCCAATTCTACCGATTCTTCTATTTATCCACACTTCAAAGGCTTAAATTTTAAATTATGTTTTTTGTCTAATGCCCATGTTTCTGCACCATATAGAAATGTTGAGAAGACATAACATTTTGCTATTCTTAGTTTTAGCCCTGGTGTATAGCAATAAAAACTGCTATAATGATATTAATCGTGATGATTTTTATCAATGTGAGTTTTCTGTCATGTTTATTATCGGAATTGCTGTTTGCGTATATTATTCAGTAGAAGAATACACTCTCTATATGCTTACATATAAGCAGTAACGCCCTTTTTCTGTCCCAAAAATGGTTTACGCATCAAACGAACATTAATGACACAATTAATCGGATCACTCACGTGACTATAGTCCGTTCAGATTCGTTTGCCTAGACATTAATTTATTTTTTTTCAAAAACTTATTGTTCATTTGCATTGATCTTTTGAAGTTAGGTTTAGAATACTAATGTCGCTATAAAAATATTTTTTTATCAAAGAAATGTGATCCAGTTTCAAAGATGCCTTATTTAACCTATATTAAAAAAAAGTTAATCGATATTATAAACACCGGCGGGATTATGTAGATGCTTACATCTCACAGCTGATTCTTTAACATATAGGCATTACCTTCACGGCTGAATGCGCACCGTCCTAAAATAGTTATGTTTCCACTATAAATTTTTATAAAGAAATGTTACATATGAAATTTCCCGTTTAGCACAAAATGACATTTTAGCCGAAACCGGAAATTATGTGACGTCAAAATCACGGCCGTAGACTCGAGTTCGAGTCATAATTCAGAGGCAAATCTCAATATTTACAGAAAGGAGGCGGCACTATCCATATTATCTTCTGCAAGTCTATGTGAGAATGAATATAAAGGCAAAATATTTTACTGAGCATAACATTGCTATAAAGATTTATCAATACTTCTGCAGAGAGCGTAAAAAGGGACATCTTTATTGTTCTTTATCAAACCCTGAGAAGAGAACAATGCATATTTTAGGTTTGTGTAAACGTTCATTTGATCGAATAGTTAAAGGAAGCGGATATTTATTGCCAACAAATGCAAGAAAGCAAGGAAGGAAAGAAACGTTAGACAGTTTTGATAAGGACCTAGTAAAAAGAGAAATCTGTCGAATGTTTGATATAAACGAAGAAGTGACACTTAGAAAGTTGAAGCTTTGGCTGAAAACTAACAACGACATTGAAATATCAAAAACTTCATTATGGAAAATATTAAGAAGTGCAGGCTTCACCTTTAGAAAGTATGCTGGTGGAAAAAACATTATTTGTGACAAGCCACATCTAGTAGCTCTTAGAAGCAAGTATTTACGTGAAGTGAAGGAAATGCGCGAAAATGATTATGATATTGTTTATTTAGATGAAACTTGGATCAACGCTCATCATACAAATGAAAAGGAATGGCAGTTAGCAGATGGAAGTATTAAAAGATCAGTACCAAGCAGTAAAGGGCAACGTTTGATAGTTGCACATGCAGGTAGCAGACATAATGGGTTGTTGCAGAATGCTCATCTCGTTTTCATTTCAAAATCCATAGACAATAGAGACTACCACTCCGAAATGAATGGGCACATATTTAAAGACTGGATCGAGAAAAGTATCCTTCCAATATTAGATCGACCTTCTTGTCTGATAATGGACAATGCTTCATACCATAACGTAGTTAACGTAGAAGATAGAATCCCAACATCATCAAGTACAAAAGATGCAATCAAAACGTGGCTCATAAAAGAACACATACAAGTTAACGACAGCTACTTGAAACCCGAATTGCTTAGCCTTGTAAAACAGACACAACGTACAAAGATATTTAAAATAGACAAGTTAATTCAAGAACATGGCCATAGATGTTTGAGACTACCTCCATATCATGCACACTTAAATCCTATAGAACTAGTTTGGGCAAAAGTTAAAGGACACGTAGCATATACAAATAAAACTTTCAAATTATGCGATGTTGAGACACTTACAAATCAGGCTCTATCAAATATAAATAAAGACTACTGGGTAAAATGTGAGGATTATGTGTTACGACAAGAAGAGGAATATTGGAAAAAGGATGGTTTGTTGTTTGTTCAGCCGAAAGCAGTAATCGACCTATTTGACTCGTCTGATTCTGAATGATCATTACTCTGATTAAGTCTACAGATAAATAGTTTGATTTGCAAAATTTCCTAGTTGATTTGTTAAACAGTTTATTGTTCAAGACCACCCAAGCAATCAAAAATATGTTATAAGCAAACCAACAACCATTACTTTGAATGGAAGCCTGCTTGAGTCAGTACAGAAGTTCAGCTATCTTGGATCCACTATTACAGCCACACTTTCCTTAGATGAGGAACTAAATGTACGTATTTGAAAGACAGCGACAACATTTGGGAAACTCACACCAAGAGCATGGAACTATATCAAATTGACTCTACGAACAAAAGTTCTATATATAATTTAAAATTTGTATACTTGCCACCAAGTAAAATTTTATGGACACGCCTATGGGTCATCGTTGCACTAGATTACTGTAAAACATTTTGATTAGGGTCAAAATAATAGTTACATGGGCAAAGATCAAAGGAATTCGCCGCTTTAAGAAAACCGTTATAGCTAGACATCGAGTAACACATATGTTCTCGTGACATGGGCATTTTAACACCGTGTGCCAAAAATCATGTGAAATCATCAATAACTTTTTGAATTATAAATCATAACATCTCGGCAAACGAATCTGAACGGACTATAGAAGATACCCTGAAGATTTACTGGCTTTAGTCGAGAAAATACCAATACGGACTTTTAATATACCAAGCATTCTATTTGAATGGCAATCTGTTGTCACATTTCTTTGTTTATTATATATGTAAGTGTGCTGACCTGTGATATGGTCATTTCAATGAACAATTTGTACATATAATTCTTTTTCTCGTCACGTTGTGAGAATAGTATTATTGTTCATTACGTCTTGGGTATTACATAGCTATATTTCAACCTGTCATATTGAAATGTGGCAATTTGTTTTTTATGATTACGTTAACAACACCGCACCAATATTAACATCGCATTGATATCCTACTGTTTATTACATACATGGACCATATATGCAAGCTAGCCAACCCATCAGAGACAGTGGAGATCAACGAGCTTCTATTTGCAGACGATAAGGTACTAATACATGAAACAATAGAATACCTACAAGAACACTTAAACAAACACAACATCTCAGGCACAAAATACAACATGAAAATCAACATCAACAAAACAGAAGTCATGAATGTCGCCAAAAATAATCAGAACATCAACATAACTATAGAAGGCAGACAACTAAAACAAGTAGAGGAATTCAAACACCTAGGAAGTCTAATGACAAACGATAATTCCCAAACAGCAGAGATAGAATCAAGATGCAACAAAGCTTGTCAAATGATCGGACAGTTATCACCACTATTGTCCAACAAGGAAATAACTCTAGAGGCAAAACGAGCACTATACAATACAATCTTCATCCCAATATTGTGCTACCAAAGCCAGACCTGGACCCTAGATGCAAGAACAATAAGAAAAATAACCTCTACAGAGATGAAATGTGTTAGACGAATGACATGAAACAGTCTGAGAGATAAGATCAGAAATGAAGAACTGAGAAAAAAGCTAGGAATAGCCCCCGCCATAGAATATATAAGGAAATAACAGATAAAATGGTTTAGTCACGTGACAAGGCAGAAATAACAAAGCACAACACAACAAGCCTTCAACAAACGTTGTGAGAACACCAGACCCAAGGGTCGACCACATAAAAGATGGGTCGATGGAATATTAGAAGCACTAGGAAACATAACAGCAGCAGAGGCGAACAGAAGAGCAAAAGACAGCAAATTACATCTCCCCTCGACGCTGAAAGGCAGATGAGGAAGGAAAGAAGAAGATTGATATCAACATCACACTAATATCAACCCCGCACTAATATCAACCCCACACTAATAGCGACACTGCAATAATTTCAAATTGGTACTAATATCAACACCGCATTTATATCGACGCTGAAAAAATATCAACATGTTACTAATATCGATAACGGTTCCACAGCAACCCATATAGCAGGACTACGCAGCCGTCAATGACGAACGTAAATTCAGGCCGAACCCACACTAAGACTGACTACAAACTTCTACATTTATATATCCAGAGGATTTTTCTTTCAACCCTAACGTCTTCGAAAAATTGATTGACTATAATAGTCTCAAGATACAAATATTATAAGTAATTAACAACTTTTCAACGATGTCCTTACATCATCAAGCGCTCTACATTTTAAAAAAAATATGACGATCATCATTTTCAAGAGGACGTAACTCCCGGTATATGGTGGATAGGCGGCGGGAACAATTGAAGCTATGCATGAAAAGTGTTCCTTTTTGCAGTTTCCTCATATTCCAAATCCTGTTCGTTACAGGAGCTACTGAGTTAAGTGCTCTGTGCACACTGTGAGCTGTGTGTGTTATCCGTTTTGATAATCCAATTGTTTACGATAAATGATGATATCGTATGACAGGGAACAGTTGGCTGTGTTCACTTTCTGCGCGGTTTCGCCTTAGGTCTTTTGACGTGTGCTGAGACTGCTATGATGGAGACTACAGTTGCCTTTCTTTGTTTGGGAGATGAGATTCGGATGATTATGCTGGCACGGGCGATTGAGCAATTATGGATTTTGATTCGTTTGCAGTGATACCGGGGCCTTCCATAACCAATAATCAATTAACAACTATAATTTAATGATCTCGTGATACATATATTATAAGTAATTAACAACTATAAATTAATGGTCTCGAGATACATATATTATAAGTAATTAACAACTATTATTTAAGGGTCTCAATATACGTCTATTATAAGGAATTAAGACCGTAAATTAATACTCTCCACATACATATATTTCGTGTCAGCTCGGGTAATCTGTGCCTGCTATTGTATGAAGTAGACTGTACAACCTGCGACTGCCCTCCTACCTTGCAGGTATGCTCGGGAGAGTAATTGGCTAGGTAAGTGGGTGTACCAGTATAAAAACTGGCTGGGGAGGAGTGGATACCGGTGCCTACGTCATTCAGGGCACATTATCGTGTATGGTCACAGTCGAGAGAAAGTGTAAGGAGCAGAATGCAGTCGTGGTCAATGCGGAGGTCATCGATCCATTTTGAACAACACCAAGAAGGAAGTTGAAGTCATCTATACAGACGGATCCGTAATACGACATAAAGTGAGTGCATGGACATTTACGTCACGCTCTGCAGGCAGAACAGTCAAAGAAGACAAATGCGTACGTTATGTCCACGAGTAGCATGACGATGGAGATGATGGCAGTGACCAGGGCATTTATCTGGTTAGGGTCACAAGACTTTACCCACGTCTGTATACTAAGTGATTCGATGAGCATGTAAGAAAAGTGGAGGCGGGCTCTGTAAGCAAACAACAGGTAGAGAGTCATTACGAAAGTCAGCGATACACAGTCCAATTGTCTACGTCCTTGTACTGGAGAGAGTAAGGGGTATTGAAAGAGCGGACAGATTGGCAAGTTGTGCTGTCGTTGAAGACTGTCAATCAATGATTCAGACAAACGTCATTAATGTCATCCGAAATGCGGAAAGGGCACAGGACTTCGACGACCATGAGTCCACGTCACTCCTCCGGATGAACAATATGGGAGTAAACGTTTGTATTAATCTTCTTAGCTGTCTATGGTATTCTCAACATTCTTCTGTAAAAAAATACACTTCTACAGCCTCCAGTGATTTTCTTGCATAATGTACTATTGATTCACATCCATTGAATAAGATGGCTCTACATTGCATTTCAGAACCCTTGTTTCTATTGTCAAAAAAGGATTGCACAGTGATCTTTCTCATTTTTGGAAAGCTGCTGTTCGCCTGAGCAGTTCTGCAAAACACCTCTGTTATACATCTACCATCTCAGGTTAACAGTGTTCACAGATATTTAAATTCATTTACTTGTTTTAATATTATTCCACTTGTTTGTGTGCATTGTAGTGATGTATTTTTCTTTGTTGCTATCATTACTTCTGTCTTGTTGCTATTAATCTCAATAAGCAAAGAGACAGAAGGGAGCCGCGATAGCTCAGTGGTTAGTGAACTGGACTATAAAGGACAAGAGGTAGGGTTCGATCCCAAACCGACGGCTTCCAGGTTCACCCAGTCTTTAATGGATACCTGATTTTTTTCTGGGAAAGTAAAGCGGCACGGGCGTAATACCGACCACATTACCCCAAAAATCATGCGCTGGAGGTCTGTAAAATTTATGGTCGCTAACACAATATTCCCTATACGCCACTTGGCGTGACACAGGACGGAGGTACTTTACTTTTTTTTTAAGAGACAGAAGTACATAAATAGATCATTACTAATTTACAAATTAATGTTTCTTTCTTACTGCTGTCATTTTGCCACATCAAGATTGTGTGCGCGTGCGCGTGTGTGTATACAAATTTGAAAATCACGTTGACCCAGGAAAACATGGAGAAGAGAGGTCAGTGCAACTTTGAGAGCTTTGGCCTAAGCTGGATAGAAATAAAGAAAATGTCCAAGAAATAGAGACCTCTATATAGACAAGAAAAAGAGTTCTTAAATGTTGTGTAGTGTCAGTCATAACATATGGTTGTGAATCATGGACAATAGGACAACAAACAAGAAAATCACTGGAGTCTGTAGAAATTTGGTTTTACAGAAGAATGTTGAGAATACCATGACTTCACTGGGAAAAGAGAGGGACGAAGAGATAGAGGACAGAAAAGAGAAAAAAATACCAGACAGCTTAAGAGAATGACTTGACAGAAGGTCAACAACAGGAATGATAAATAACTGTTGAGATCGAAAATTGTGAAGAGACATGATCACCTACGCCAGCAGGCCCTGTACTTGATGATGATTGAGACCTTGTCTGCGGCCTTTGCTTCAAAAAGAATCTAAAGAGCTATGTCTTTAAATATTATGTCTTTAAATATTGATAAAGAGACTCGTGCCGTAGGCACTTTAGTCAACCTCTTGATATCGTTAGTCCACATTAGCCATTGGCTATAACACTGAAAGAGTGAAACATCGCATTCATTGACCAGGGAATATCAACCCTCAATCGAATTCACAGAACTAGAATGTTGAGGACGTCAGAAAAAATATAGTATAAGTGAGCGGCATTTAGTTGATATCATCAAGGCTTTCTTTTACATTAGGGCTTTGAACATAGAGACGTATGTGAAAACAGTGAAAGTGCTATCCGAACAATCGTAGGCATGGCAAGCTGGTTCCCTGTAACCGCAGGGTTACGACAAGTCTGTATTCCCACTTCTTATCATTATCCATGTTAACAAAATTACACATGTTGAAAGCTCCAAATTAATTCTTTTAAATAAGCTGTTATTTATTATGACGAAATTCTAAACTATAACAATACAAATGAGCTTCAACATCGTATCACATGTCTCAACACGTTTTTCAAACAGTACAAATAATGATTCATAAATGGTCTATGTTGTAAGACGCTGCCATACTTCTCCATAACCCTTGATGTTGTGAAAACTGGCCAATGAGTTTAATGCCAGTATTGGGAGTGGCCAGATTAAGGAGGAGTGGCTACACAGCTACTTACTACCGCTACCGAAACCAAACAAGACCCATTCTCAGATCAGTGTCTACAGAATCATCACAATGCAGAACACTGCGGGCAAGCTGCTGGAGACAATAGTTACCCGTTTCCTCACCTGTCGCCTTCAACAGAAACGTGCATTCCCACCCACACTCGGGGGTTATAGATATAACAAAGAGACATGGCTCAATGCGGCAGTCTTTGCCTATGACGTCTTCGAAGGCTTCCACAGACGAGAGGAGACATGTGCTGCTGCTATATATCTGGAGGATGCATACAACAGGGTACCATTTGAATATCTCATGTATATGCTCCTCAAACTGGCGGTGTACCCCTTTCTCATTAGATAGATCGCCGCGGCACTGTTTCAGAGGAAGGTGATACTCAGATGTGAAAGTTGGTCTTCCGAGCCAACATCCATTTGTCCAGGGCTGCCACAAGGTGCACCATTGTCACCAGTTCTATTTAACGTGTACACAATAACGATCACGGAGCAACAGCTGGATGTGGGGGTGGGGGTCGGAGAACTATGACTTTTGCTGATGATATTCTGGTATATCGACAGGGAAGAGACAGACGGGGAATCGCCTCCACAATGCAAGACGAAATCGATCGCATTTCTTCCTGGTGTGGGATTTCAGGTGCTTTGGTTAATCCTAATAAAGCATCAGTTTCATGGTTCTCCCTTAACAATCATATCGTTAATACGACCACACCGGTAGTATGAATGGGAGCTGATGAGGTGACCAGGGACAAGTTGATGACATACCTCAGAGTTAAGTTTGATCGCAGCCTGTGTTTTCGGGACCACGTCAACCATGTGATAACACAATCCCGCAAAGTATTGGCCGCCTTGAAGGTAGCTGCCAACATCGAGCAGAGGCTACTTACTCTTCTGTTCCAGGGATTAGTCCTCGCACCAATCGAGTATGCCCTGGAAATGCTTACTGTCAGTACGACTCAAATTGATAGGCTGAAGAAAATGAAAATGAAGCCATGCGCATTATCTTTGGATGTACAAGGGACACTCCCTGCGTAGCAGTAAGGTATCTTCTTGACTTTCCAACCATGGATGACAGAATTAAGATCTGGAGAGCACGAGCATACCTGAAGATTAGTACAGATAAAGAGCATCCATTGCACCACGTGCTCAACACAGGGAAAGTGCCAGGCTAAAAAGAGGCAAATCATGGGTGGGCCGAGCAGAAGATGTCATCAAGCAGATCTATGTGCTTACAAATATCAGCGTTGGTGAGGAGTGGATACCGGTGCCTACGTCGTTCAAGGGGACTTTCTTGTGTATTGTCACACTCGACAGGAAAAGTAGGGAACAGAACCCGGTCGTGGTTAATGATGAGGTCAACAGTCTCATCTGCGATAACACCGATGAGAAAGATGCAGCCTTTTATACAGACGGATCTGTAATACGACACCAAAGAAGTGCATGGGCATTTACAGCACGCTCGGCAGGCAGAATAGTCAAGGAAGACAGTGGTGCATACGTCATGACTACGAGTAGCATGACAATGGAGGCGATGGCAGTGACCAAGGCATTCAAATGGTTAGAGTCACAAGACTACACCCACGCATGGATACTGAGTGATTCGATGAGCATGATAAAAAAAGTGGAGGCGGGCTCTGTACGCATGCAATTTGTAGAGTCGTTGCAGAAATCCAAAATACGTAAGGTCACTTTTGTCTATGTACCTGGACATCCGGGAGTACGGGGAAATGAAAGAGCGGACAGGTTGGCTTGCTGGGATGTCGTTGAGGACTGGCAACCAATGGATCGGGCGGACATGATCAATGCCCTCCGAGATGTGGGAAGAGCACAGGACTTCGACAAACGCACAGATCCACACATCACTTCTTTGGATGATGGAAATGGGAGTTAAGATGGGCACAGACAGAAATGAGAAACTTAGTGGCCGTGTAAGAAGAGTTATCAATCAACTGGAGTCGTCAGTCGCTGGACACGGCGGGACTTGCTGAGGAGGGGATCTGAGCACATATGGACATGTTCGGCGTGCAATCATGATGACCCGCAAATAACTCAATAACTCTTGATGTTGTGCTTTATGTAACACTTTCATCTTTGATCTTTTTCTGTGACACGCCGTCAAGCCATCCATCTTTTTTCGTTGTCTTTATCTATCCTGCGACCAACCATTTTTCATTAAATATTCCAATTCGTACCTTGTCTACACATGCCCCACAAATCTGCACTGCCTTTTTTTCAAATTTGTATTATAATCTTTCTTTCTTCAATTTCAAAACTTCCTATTTGAACATGATGTGACGATATCCAACGAACAGCCAGAAGTAATGTCAATAAACTGAAAGTCATCACAAAGTTACATTAAACAAGTAAAGTACTAGACTTTATTTTCAACGACTACTGCAAATTAAATTGTTTTTTTTTTAAATTTGAAACCAGAGTAAAGAAGACATTAAACAAATATCACTAGCCACGAATCTTCACCATATTACAGTGCCATAAAAAAAATGAAATTGACATCACTGGTGAACATGTGAATTTAACATACGAAACTAAGTGCTAGCTTTCAGTCTACAGATTAGCATATGCGATGTGCTGTCTACTTCAATATTGATGATGAATACAAAAGTTGACTCTCAATGACGGTCTCAATATAAGCTTCTGCACGTTGACTTCTTATTGCTGCAATATTTGTCCCAGCTGTTGTCTATCTGCTCTTTCAACACTCATTTCTTATTGGACAATCGCTATGTGTAGCTCTTGATTGTATTCGATTTTCTTCTACATTATTTGTCTGCATGTGAAGATGACATTTATACAATTCCGGTTCATTCTAAATCGAATTTATGCCTCATTTAGCTGGCGTTATATAATAGACCTTAATCTCAATTACTTAACGAAAAGTATATTGGCGGTTTGACTTAGTAGGGATGTGTCTCTCTTTTGGGTTGAGCTACCTTTAAAGGTAAAGGTAAAGTACGTGACTTGAACCGGCGTCTTAGCACGCGAGTTTCCACCCATATGTGCTCTGCCACCTGTCTAGAAGTGTTCGGAGAATTCTAGATAGTGTCGCTTCAAGCATCGAAACTCGCGATGCGAGGCGACATTCCTCACCTTCCCAGAGTGCTACCCCGGTACCCATTTCTGCCAACGGCTGGGTCAACCGTGGGGGTGTTTTTTTCCAACCACAAGTATAATTTACGCTGCTCCAAGCGGGAATCGAACACGGGTTGTCCGAACGTCGGTAGCCCAGTCGAGTGGTTTTCCCAACTAGGCTACCGAGACCCCCAAAGTGTTGCCGAGTTGCTTTTAAAAATTAAAGATCCCCGTCACGCCAAGTAGCGTATAGGGAATATAGTGTTAGTGACCATCAATTTTACAGTCCTTCAGCGCATGATTTTTGGGGTAATGTGGTCGGTATTACGCCCGTGCCGCTTTACTTTCCCAGAAAAAAATCCGGTGCCAATTTAAAGCAGGGTGAACCCTGAAGCCTTCGGTTGGGATCAAACCCTACCCCTTGTCCTTTGTAGTCCAGTTCACTAACCACTGAGCTATCGCGGCTCCCTCGAGTTTCCTTCACTTAATATCAGACGAGTACGATAATGGCGTTCTACAAGTTGTGAGGTATTTTCACTTCATTTGGTACCATGTTCGTATACAGTAAAACAAAGAGCCCCATCACGCCAAGTGGTGTATAGGGAATATGTTGTTAGTGACCATAATTTTTATAGACCTTCAGTACATGATTATTTGGGTAATGTGCTCAACATTACGCCCATGCAGTTGTTTTTATTTTCCTAGAAAAAAATTCGGTACCCATTTAAGGCTGGGTGAACCAGCAAGCCGTCGATTATGTTGTCCTTTGTAGCCCAGTTCACTAACCATTGAGGTATCGCGGCTCCAGTATATATATATATATATATATATATATATATATATATATATATGTACATATATTGTACATATTATACATGTTATACAGCTTGTGCCTCTTTTTGTTGTTGCTGACTTGCTGCTACGAGTTGATACGGGCAAAGTCCTTTGACTCAAAAATTGTGGCATGTCATAATGGCTTGAGACTCCAGGCTCTTAAACTCAGAAGACTGGAGAAGTCGCAGTTCCAGTAGTTCTAGGCTGTATAGCCTAGAACTCTGTTCTGGTTAGCTGTTCTTGTCCTGCCTACTAGATCTTGTATATCACTAAGAGCCACCCCTACAGTGAATACGGCGATCCTAGTTTTAGTTAGGCAGTTTGTTTACACTCAGGTCTTGGTTAGCTCATGGGTTGCCGTCCCTGAGTTACAACCGATGGTCTCTGTTCAGCTCTCCATGCTTCTCCCTTGGAACTTAGATTCTATATAGTTCGTTCATAAATTTATGCTAAAACTCAACATCAATTTCCACCGAAACTATTTGGCATAATGTCGCCATTTTTGACATGCAGTCTTAGATTGTTATAGTACCTTAAGACTGTATGTTAAGTTTCAGTACAAAATCAAAGTGGATATTGCAAATATGAGTATTTCTTGCATACAATGTGTACTAGAACAAGTAGTGTGATTAAATCATTAGATTTTACAGTACTAGAAATCACACATGAAATTGTCACGGTAATTGACTCTACTTTCTATTATGGTAAAATCAATCCTGTCTTGGGCCCGGTTATTCCCATGCACTTTGACTTTCTAGGTGATTGTTATTTTCATTTAAAATGTTAGTGTCACAATTGTTGAACAGGTGAGGGGACTGACTGTAAAACCTTTAATTATCTGTTCTTAATGCCTCTTGCGTTTTAAACATAAACTATTTAGCTAAAAGTCTACACTAGATCAATTTATTAATAGAAAGAAATATTGGCCGGGAAATCTGCAACAAACTTTTCGAACAAATCTACATTGGTTGTGAGTTTGGGCAATAATTTCTAAACAGACTAAAGATCATTTCTCAGGGTGAATACTAAAGAATGCAAAAAATAAATGCAAAAATAAACGCAAAAGTACAACACGATAGTACAAAAAGATAAAAACTCATACGCGAATGTACATTGTAACGAAAACACACAGGCGCACAGCCACTCAGATATCAAATAAAAACTCAGAGACATACACGCACATATAGACAAACACACACATATAGACATACACACTAATGTGCACACGTAAATAGCTAAACAATGATACTAGTACAGAGGCTCACAGATGAAATGTGATTTTTAATCCGGAACGTTTGGACAGTTTGGCTGCGTTCACTTTCGGTGTGGTTATGCCTTATATCTTTTGGCGTGTGCTGTAACTGCTATGATGGGGACTGCAGTTGCCTTTCTTTGTTTGTATGTTTCAATGCAATGAGATGTTAATTCGGATGATTCCACTAGCACGGGCGGTTGAGCAATTATGGAATTTAATTCGTTTGCAGTGATACCGGAGCCTTCGACTAACTGCAACTACTACAATTACAGAGTAATGACACATAGAGAGTCCCACATTACGTTTACTATTTCATTAACTACGCGATATACCTATATCGTATTTGGTGCTTCGCTGTTCTACCTTTTGTTAACAAACACATCTAGTGTACGATATATTCAGCTTCCAGCTCCACAAATGCAAATTTAAGAAATGTAACTCCATCGCAAAAATAGAGAGTCGAGTCGCCGTGTCGGAAATATTAAACCATTTTTCAATGATGAATGATAATTGAAGATTAGGAAAAAGTGGTGTGGTAACAGCTTTACGTAGGTGAGAAACAAAACAAAAGTAGAGCGACATTTCGGCACGTAGGCCTTCAGGTGAAATAATAAACAACAGCATAAAAATATGTAAGTATATACACAAAAATGTAATTACATAGCTATAATATGCCGGGCTATCTAAAAGGAAAATAAGTCACTTTCCTGTGGCCCGGACTTTGGTCAGACATTGACTGGACTGCAAATGATAAGACCGCCTGACAGCGGACACAGGCATAAAATAAAGTAAAAGGGAAGGGTTCTAAAAAATATGTGGATGGGAGTACTAGATCTAAGACTCTACTATTACTGGACGTGTATATGTGAGTGTAATTCCCAGTAAGTGTATCCACACAAAAAAGAAAAACATATTTATGATATAAAAAAAACGAAAGAGCCCCCGCCACGCCAAGTGGCGTATAGGGAATATGGTGTTAGTGACGATAATTTTTTTACAGATCTTCGGCTCATGATTTTTGGGGTAATGTGGTCGGTACTACGCCCGTACCGCTTTACTTTCCCAGAAAAAAATCCGGTACCCATTTAAGGCTGGGTGAGCCCGGACGCCGTCGATTGTGATCGAAGCCGACCTCTTGTCCTTTGTAGTCCAGTTCACTAACCACTGAGCTATCGCGGCTCCTTTATTTATGATATACGACGGGACTAAATACATATAAAACCCATACACACACAAATCCATACATACACGTGCCCAGGCGAACATGTGAATATGTGTATATCTGTATATCTGTAACAATGTGTGTACACGCCGAACATATGTGCACAAATCATGCATACATAATCATACATTCATAAACGTATACATCTGTATATATTACCACAATGCACATCCAAACACACTCATGTGTGTCCAAACGTACACCTGCAGACATGTATACACACATGTATAGGTGTGCATGAGGGCAACAAATGCGTAGCATATATCATATGTGTATGAGAGCAATATGTTCATGCCTTGTGGGAACAGCGAACCCAACTTGACTATGAGACGATTCTCAAGGGTGAATATGCTACGATTGCTGGAGTGAGATGAGATAATGGCAATGACTTGCATGTCAGGTTCACTACTAAGGTCTGGAAGGAAAATGGGAAGACACCGGAGTGTCAGTCTTCTGCTCAACATGGCGTTGATGCTCACATCATCATCATCATGTGCCTTACCGGTTGGCGTTGATGCTCACAAAATATGCCAAATAGACGTCGTTCAGACTCGCCAATATAAATCATCTGGCAAGGCTGACATATTATGGCGTTAAAGATATTTTGTGATACGCATGTATAACCCTTCTTGATATTAAATCGCTTAAACAGGGTGGAATCGGTGCGAAGCACATGGTCACAAGCACTGGTGACATTGAAAAGTGCCTTGGTGTTTGTGGTTTGAGTGGGGGAGGCAGCTCTTGACAAGAATGCCTCTCAGACTGCTGTCGTGTTTGAAGGCGACCCGAAGAGGAACACCGAAAAGTAGGCAGGTGGTAGGATATGAGTGGAGAATGGAGCGGTACCGGTTAAGCATCCTCACCGCAGCCAAGTTGTGAGGGTGGTAAGTGAAGTTGAATATAGTCCTATCGAATGAGCGGCGGATGTATGGGGTGAGTGCAACCAGACAGAAATTTGAGAACTCGTTGGAAGCCAGATTGAGAACCGATTCAGGATAGAGACGACGCCTAAAGAAACGTAACATTAGATGAGCTTGTTGGAGAAAATCCTAATCTTCCTGGCAAATACGACGAGATCGTAACAACTAGGGAGCGGCGATAACTCAGTGGTTAGTGAACTTTACTACAAAGGACAAGAGGTTCGATCCCAACCGACGGCTTCTGGCTCACCCAGCCTTTAATGGGTACCGGTTTTTTTTCTGGGAAAGTAAAGCGGCACGGGCGTAATACCGACCACATTACCCCAAAAATCATGTGCCGAGGGTCTGTAAAATTGATGATCACTAACACCATATTCCCTATACGCCACTTGGCGTGACAGTGGTACTTTACTTTTTTCATAATAACTGGGGAAATGAAAATAGAATCTCTGCATGAAGCGGAATGAGACGAGGTGTAGAGAAGATAATAGTGGGCGTCTGTGGATTTATATAAGACAGAGGTGTGGAGGCTGGAGGTACCGAAGGAGACGATCAGATCAAGGAAGGTGACGAACGAGGTAGAGATATGTGACGTAATCTTGATGGATTTCTCAAAGTTGTCAATGTAGTCGATGAACCTGGAGATGTCATCTTCCGGCAGGTCAATCAGTCGTGTTCATCGATATGCGGAGGTATATGAGGGGAAGAGGGACTCGGTACGAGTTCAGTAATCGGTGTTCAAGGTAACCCAAGAACAGGCAAACGTAACTGGGACTCACCTTGGTTGCTATAATCACACCACTGACTCGACCATAGAACTGACCATTGAGTTTGAAAGTATTAAAGTTGACAGATTCGGTTCGATGGAGGAGAGTGGAAGTACTCAACGATAGATGTTTTCTTTGGTCGAGAAAGAACTGAAAGCGATTAACCATCAGCGAGAGGGATTGAGATATAAAGCGAACATACGTCGAGGATGAAAATTCGGTACAATCGGTCTGGGGAAAAGAAAAGAGAAGAGAATATAGTAAGGGTTCGTGACCTTGACATGGGATGGAAGAGATGTCACTTTGTGTTGGAAAATCGTTGTCTGTCCAGATAGTCGGATATATGTTCCGTGGGACAACTAGACGCCGAATAAATGGGGCGCCCAGGAGTGTCGGGTTTGCTGACTTTAAGAAGCATGTAGGAGGAAGGTTTGCCTAGACCATTGTCAGGGATGATGAGACGGACGCACTAAAACCGTTCTTTTATTTCTCACTTACGTAAAGCTGTTACCATACCACTTTTTTCCTTTTTATTAATGTTAATTCTTAACATCAGTTTTACAGCAGCTTCACATTTCTATGCATCTTGGTGCATTTGTATGCCTTTACCAATTTTCCATTTTTCACCCGATTACTAATAAAGATAAACAGTCACTTGTAGATTTTCCAAAACTAAAAACAATATTTGACTTATTATATTACTCTTAACACTAGCAATAAGAACAATCAATTCGCTTTAAATCAAAAACAAACAAGTTATTTGGTAGCTGATAAGTTTCGCTATATCCAGGCATTCACCATTACATGGCAGAATGGGTAAAATCTCACGTGTTATTTGTACGAAAGCAGGACAGCCAATGAAGACAACTATGGAAGTTACATGTTGAAGAAATCTGGATCACAACGTGGAAGAAATCTGATCACAACGTGGAAGAAATCTGAATCACAATGTGGAAGCAATCTGGATCACAATGTGGAAGAAATCTGATCACAATGTGGAAGAAATCTGGATCACAATGTGGAAGAAATCTGGATCACACTGTGGAAGAAATCTGGATCACAATGTGGAAGAAATCTGGATCACAATGTGGAAGAAATCTGGATCACAATGTGGAAGAAATCTGATCACAATGTGGAAGAAATCTGGATCACAATATGGAAGAAATCTGGATCACAATGTGGAAGAAATCTGGATCACAATGTGGAAGAAATCTGATCACAATGTGGAAGAAATCTGGATCACAATGTGGAAGAAATCTGGATCACAATGTGGAAGAAATCTGGATCACAATGTGGAAGCAATCTGATCACAATGTGGAAGAAATCTGGATCACAATGTGGAAGAAATCTGGATCACAATGTGGAAGAAATCTGGATCACAATGTGGAAGAGATCTGGATTACAATGTGGAAGAAATCTGGATTACAATGTGGAAGAAATCTGGATCACAATATGGAAGAAATCTGATCACAATGTGGAAGAAATCTGGATCACAATGTGGAAGAAATCTGGATTACAATGTGGAAGAAATCTGGATTACAATGTGGAAGAAATCTGGATTACAATGTGGAAGAAATCTGGATTACAATGTGGAAGCAATCTGACCACAATGTGGAAGCAATCTGATCACAATATGGAAGAAATCTGGATTACAATGTGGAAGCAATCTGATCACAATGTGGAAGAAATCTGGATCACAATGTGGAAGAAATCTGGATCACAATGTGGAAGAAATCTGGATCACAATGTGGAAGAAATCTGGATCACAATGTGGAAGAAATCTGGATCACAATGTGGAAGAAATTTGGATCACAATGTGGAAGAAATCTGGATTACAATGTGGAAGAGATCTGGATTACAATGTGGAAGAAATCTGGATTACAATGTGGAAGAAATCTGGATCACAATATGGAAGAAATCTGATCACAATGTGGAAGAAATCTGGATCACAATGTGGAAGAAATCTGGATTACAATGTGGAAGAAATCTGGATTACAATGTGGAAGAAATCTGGATTACAATGTGGAAGAAATCTGGATTACAATGTGGAAGCAATCTGACCACAATGTGGAAGCAATCTGATCACAATATGGAAGAAATCTGGATTACAATGTGGAAGCAATCTGATCACAATGTGGAAGAAATCTGGATCACAATGTGGAAGAAATATGGATCACAATGTGGAAGAAATCTGGATCACAATGTGGAAGAAATCTGGATCACAATGTGGAAGAAATCTGGATCACAATGTGGAAGAAATTTGGATCACAATGTGGAAGAAATCTGGATTACAATGTGGAAGAAATCTGGATTACAATGTGGAAGAAATCTGGATTACAATCAATTTGGAAACTATTTGAAGCATAGACAATATGGAAGTAAAATAAGTGTCACCGTAATATAAGTGGAAGTTGAAATAGTGTCGGCATGATTTAAACATATATGTTCGTTTTAACAAAATAAAACAAAGAAAAAATACATATTTGAATAAGGAGTTATAAATAAAAAGTCAAAGAGTAGACAAGTATTCCAGAAAAAGAAAACAAGAGCAAGACAGGTCTATAATAGTGTGTGCGTGCGTACGTGTGTGCGTATGTGTATGCAAACGTATGCGTGTACGTGCGTGTGTGTGTTTGAGTGCGTGTGTATGTACGCGTGTGCGTGTGTATTGTCGATGCCTACTGCCAACTGCAGATCTTTTCATTGCAATTCAATGGCAAGCAATTCCAAATGAATTCAACATCAAACAATATATGCACCTCAAAGACTGAGGGCACCACTGGGTATGGGTACCTTTGCTTTAGCCACACAATTATAAATAAGTTTAAAACGATTGTTTGTTTTGGGTTTTTTTTACATTTTGATTATTTTACTGTGCTGATTACGATACTTTACAATTTTAACTTGAGCATAATTGTTATGCCCCGTGTGTTACCGGGACCTCATTATGAGGGAGGTAAAGAATGGTGACACTGTGACCTTCCAGGCTGGTCGTAAGAGGCGACTAAGGAGGTTGATCGATGGCTTGACAAGCTGTCATTGTAAAAAGTAATGTTATGGAAACAGCGCCATAGATTTTAGAGCAGTGATATCTGCAATATGTGCCATTTTGGCACGCAAGGTTTCTGTATTTGAGATTGTGGTTCTGCCCTATGTGCCGTCTTCGGCTCGAAAGGACAGTAGATAATTTTTCTTGAAATGGTATACTTCCAATATCAAGATGTGAACTAGATTCCAAAACAATACAGAGAAAAATACAAGAGAAAATGACTGTGTCAGATTCATGGCAGGAGTAAGCTTAATATACACAATAAGTGAAGAACTAATAAAATACAGTTCATTCTCGCGTTAAAAATGAGCACATTTTACAGGTAGAAACAAAACAGCATATTAAATGTTTGGTTACGTGACAAGAAACAAACACATTTTTATTCCAGATAGAGATGACTAAACTACGAAAAACTAAAAAAAAAAAAAAAAACACACGAAGAATCCTTCAGAAAATAGGATCAAAAATAAAACTAGAAGCATTGGAACACTTGATCCTTTAAGACGCTAAACTAGGAGCAAAAGATCGCAAGGTTTCCTTTTATGCTGGAAAACAATTTTTTTTTAATAAGAGAAAGAAAATATCTGTAAAATCCACAATATATTAATACATGTAATGTACCTATTTATTTCAACAATATTTTACTTCATGCATACGGAGATGTTGTAAACAACGTCAGTTTCATCTCAGTACCTGGTACTTAAGGAGTCGCTGTAGCCTCATGTATAGTGAACTGGACCTATAGGGACAAGATGGCGGGTTCGATCGGCGACTTCCAGGTTCACCGAGCCTTAAATGAGTAAGGGATTTTTTTAGAAAAGAAAAAAAAGATAATGGAATAATGTCAAATATACTATAAAATATAATGTGCTTTAGGTCTATACAAGCTATGGGCACAAGCACCATGCTTCTTATAAGCAACCACGTGACATGATGGGCTCTGGATTCTTTCTAACCACCATTTTATAAGCGTTAAATAGATATTATAGCTCAGTGGTTAGTGAACTGGACTACAAAGGACAAGAGGTAGGGTTCAATTCCAATCGACGGCTACCGGTTCACCCAGCCTTTAATGGGTACCGGATTTTTTCTGGGAAAGTAAAGCGATACGGGCGTAATACCGACCACATTACCCAAAAAAATCATGTGCCGAAGGTGTATAAAATTTCTGGTCACTAACACCACATTCCCTATACGCCACTTGACGTGACCGGAGTACTTTCTTTTTTTTATTTTTAATAGATATTTTACCATGTGATGCAGTTAGAAACAGGCACTGATATCTGCACCTTTCAACTCTAAACAACAAATCATTGTGTCTCCTTTCTGATCATCTTCTGTCCATGTAATCATTCTCACTATAGTTGAGAATCCGATATTCAAACGAATAGAGAGCGCACATCTATCTCTATTGTCCTTTCGAGCCGAAGACGGCACATAGGGCAGAACCACAATCTAAAAAAATAAACACATTGCGTGCCAAAGTGGCACATATTGCAGAGATCACTGCTCTAAAATATATGGCGCTGTTTCTATAACAATACTTTTTACAATGGCAGCTTGTCAAGCCATCGATCAACCTCCTTAGTCACAGTCACAGTGTCACTATTCTTTACTTCCCTCATAATGAGGCCCCGGTAACACACAGGAGCGCACATAGTTACTTCCAAATCCAATTCACCTGAATAAATAATTAAAAAAAGATATCAAAACCTACCAAAACACTGAAAAACGTTTACTTACAGTACTTTTCAACAAAGAATTAAGCCTACAGGCAAAACGAACACTCTCAATTGATAACTCATTTTTTTTCCAACGCTGTGGTACCAACTAGACTAAAAAACAAACAAGAAAACAATTACTACAGGAAATGAGCTGGTTTAGACGAACGGCTGGAAACGGTCTGTGAGATAAGATAAGATAAATGAAATGAAAAAAGCCAGGAATTATTACTGCCGTAGAATACATAAAGATAGAAGTGATACAATTTTTTGGCCATGTGACAAGACAGAACGATGAAAACACAACAAACGAGCCATCTACATGAGAACACCAGACCCATAGGCCGACCAATAAAAGAAAGATGAATCGATGAAATATTAGGAACACTAGGAAACAAGAAGATGCCTAAAGAAAAGCAGAAGATTACAAACTATATATCCCTTCGAAGCTGAAGGCAGATAATTAAGGAAAGAAGAAGAATTATGTAGGCTCATAATTTCTGAATATTTAATGTCAAGGACATACAGATTAATTAGCTTCTAGAGCTATCACAGGGAGTGATTTATTATCTAGATCACTTGTGGTACACTGACCCTGACCACTCTCAGCTCATTGTTGTCGTTTTCCCTTATAATTTTAATTTCTTAATAAACAAATAATTGTACTCATTTGCTTGAAGATACTTATTGCTACATACAATAAATATAATAAACCATTTATATTTAACGTTAATTGAGTGTTCTAGAGCAAGGCAGAATTATATATAATAAATATTATATTTATATAATATTTTATATAATATATAATTTATATAATTATATTTATTATTATAAATATAATAATTATAGGCAGACCTTAATATAAATTCGTATGCAGTATCTGACTCACTTTCAGCATTTTTAACGTCTTCCGGTCTAATTAATGTAAGAGCCAAAGGCCAAAGGGCACAATTAATGCCACGTTTAGAGCACCGTCATATTTTGTGACGTCATCTTGTATTAATTTTACCATTGTTAGGTTAATTAATGAGAAGATGGAGGCGGGTTAATATAGTCTATGTTTTTTCTTTTACTTGATACAAGATTTTGAAAAAAACATACGGAATTTGTTATGACTATAGAGAGTAGAGGGAAAAGAAATAAAAGCATAAATTAACATGACTTGCTGCTGCATGGTTGGGCTTTTAGGTACAAGAAAATAGTTAAATATAGGAGTAACAACTTCCCTGTCAAACAGGATGATGCGGGTTTTTTGTTTGTTTGTTCCGCTGTAGATATTTTGAGTTGAAATGTTGGTTTGTTCATTTCTGTGTCACACACAACGTTGTAGCATCTTAGTTTGAGCCAACTTGTCCATTAAGGACGGACGGTTTAACACAAACAATCCACATATAGACCTTAATAAATAATGAATGTGTTTGTATAATTATTAACCATGTAATGGTATATGTAACGTCTGACAAAGGACAAAGCTTCAACAATTGGACAACTGAGGGGGGGGGGTGTTAAAGTACAAAAGAAAATGGTCACAGACTGAAGTTAAAAAAAAAAAGAAAATGGTCACAGACTGAAGTTAAAAAAAAAAAGAAAATGGTCACAGACTGAAGTTAAAAAAAAAGAAAATGGTCACAAACTGAAGTTAAAAAAAAAAGAAAATGGTCACAGACTGAAGTTAAAAAAAAAAAGAAAATGGTCACAGACTGAAGTTAAAAAAAAAAGAAAATGGTCACAGACTGAAGTTAAAAAAAAAAAAGAAAATGGTCACAGACTGAAGTTAAAAAAAAAAAAGAAAATGGTCACAGACTGAAGTTAAAAAAAAAAAGAAAATGGTCACAGACTGAAGTTAAAAAAAAAAGAAAATGGTCACAGACTGAAGTTAAAAAAAAAAGAAAATGGTCACAGACTGAAAAAAAAAAAAAAGAAAATGGTCACAGACTGAAGTTAAAAAAAAAACAGGACAAAGACTGAAGAAAAAAAAAAAGAAAGCGGACAAAGATTAAATTTTTTAAAAAAAGAAAAAGAAATTGGGCAAAGACAGGTTAAAAAAAATAAAAGAAATAAAGAAAATTAAGCAGAGTATGGAAGCAAAATTTTACAAAAACTGGGAAAAAAAGAGGTGGGGTGAGGAACGATTTTATTATTTTTGTAAATTGCATCTGTGAAGCTGAAGCTTGATATTACGGCTGAAACGTGTGTATAACTTGTGTCTCTCGTAACTGATAGTTGGTTGTCTAGATCATGACTCTACATTCTGTAAACTATGACGCCTTGAGCTTACCCGCTGGGTAAACAGATGCCTCACTACATGCCTAATTACATGCCTAACATAACAATGAAACATAATTGCCTCAAGGTAGACATCACAGACTAACTAGTCCGCCTAAGCAAATAGAGATCCAAGAAGAGAATATTCTAAAACATCATATCTTCTTCTTTTCTCTTTTCACTGATACCTAAAAGGTGTCGTGGTTTATATCATTTGTCGTTCTTGAGCTGCTGGAATTGTCTGAATTAGTGATTTCCTTTGTTGTTACATGTCTCTGTCACTGCATCTATCCATCTTCTTGTCGGTCTTCCTCTTGGTCTTTTTCCACGTATTCTCGAGAAGAATGCCCTTGATGGTGATTGATAAGGATTCATTCTGACCAGGTGGCCAAACCATTTAAGTTACATCATATTGAAGTCGGATATACTGGGCATACAATTACAGCTAGTCGTAGGCGATAACTAGGCGCACCTAATATTTTTGTTTAGGGTTGAGGATAAGTAGAAATGGTCGTCATTAGAAAGCAAAAGAAGAAGGAAAAGCGCTGCTCCAATCACATTTAATCTTTTTCGCCCTATGACGCTTTATCTTAGCTTCTACTTTCAACACTACATTTGTCTTTCATATAAATTTATTTACCACTTTTCGCTCTCACATCGTTTCATGTTCTGTCACATTATAACTAATATATCACTTTCCACCCTCATAATATACGTGTTTCTACCATAGTTCATTCAATTCACGTATTTTTCCCCGTTCCTACAGACCATCGCTGTCCCCTCCACTCTGGCACTCTTACACCGGAACATCTACTAATTGGCACCAGTTCAATAACTGGAAGATATCTTGACATATTTCCTGTCCCCAGTCATGTTAGCCCCTGACACAACTATCTTTTGTTTGATGTAGTGATATTTTCTTAAACGCCGCAGGACACGAAACATGAACAATGGAGAGAAATAGTCCACGGAAATAGCGTGTGAGACAACCAGAAACTACAGGCTCATGTTTCTCGGACTTCACTTTGACTAAGAATATTTGTTCAAATAAATATGAAAATGTATAGACATTATAGCTTTGACGCTATTCTAAAATAGGTTATTATTTGCTATTTCTGGATTTTCAAACATCTCTCAGATTGATCTTATGTAGGTTTGAACTAACTTCCTCTAGATTGAACGCAAAAATAGATTAATGTGGACTTGTAGATGTACACTGATATCAAGGTTCAAAATGTTTGCATAAATCACTATATCATGCATCAGGTAAATCTCTACGTCAATCAACAGAAATTATCCGATATTTTAATTGATTTGCTTATTTTTGTCCCGCTTTTAAACCTGCCTTGCCTTCTCCGTGTGTTAACTATTCTAATCATGAAAACAAAACATCGTTTTTCTAATTACCATTTTGTGTGAGTTTTGTAATACTGAATTTGTTTGCATATAAACTGCCTCGTTTCAGTTACTTAAAAAAGTAAAGAGCCCTGTCACGCCAAATCGCGTATAGGGAATACGGTGTTAGTGACCATAATTGTAATATGGTCAGCATTACGCCCATGCCGCTTTATTTAGCAAAAAAAAATCCAGCAGAATATGTATTCTTTCATTTAATTTCTGCTTACTGGTCTGCTCGTGTCACAACACTCTCTTGGTACCACTGACAAGACAAGCATTTTCATTTCCTCAGTTTTTAGGCCAATGGCTGCTTTTTCACCTATCGTAAATATTGACCGCAAAGCCGACAAACAGAAACACACACGTACGCACGCATATACAAAAACAGACACACGCATATACACAAACAGACGCACGCACGCACGCCCACTAACCCACCCACACATATTAATATATATAAATATATATATATATATATATATATATATATATATATATATATATATACATACACAGCTTTACTCTTCTTTTTATTTGTCTGAAGTCTTTCGAGATTTCTGATAATACTGGAGAATTAAAATCGCACACCCACATGCAGTCGCCGCGTGGTATACCGTTTTCATTATATCATCTGTATAAAAAAAATGTTTTAATCCTCCCGAGAACTGATCCGACATTAGAAAATCTCTACATTATTGAACTATTTAAAGAATATTCATTCACGGCTTGAACCAAGAATTAGCCTATTTCCACAATTTTTGTGTCCTCTTTCAATTTTTAATATTCCTTGAACTTCCTAGTTTCAAATGAGTTATCTTTTTAATGGTGAAAATTGAGAAATCAAGCGGAATTCTAAAGCCAGGATTACCCAAGCCAGATTTGCTACCGTACAATACTGAACCAGGCAGATCTTTCTTGGATGATAAGATCAGAATGCTCAACAGGCATCTCGCGCAGTTTTGGGATGGAGGGATTGATAGCAGATACGAATTCTGCTTAAAAAAGGAGGCAGAAATGTCGACAATAAAACAGAAATGCGTCCTTCATTGGAAACTCTTTAGAAGAAGCTTTACAGCAGGATACAATGTGATCATCAGAAATGGTAAACACCTCCTCTCCCTAACCATTTCCTTTTTCCCGAAGATTGGCAGGTGTTTCTTGAGTGTAATTTCTTGACAATCTAGGAGGATGGCTATCCTCCTGTACCTCCTATTTATGCGGTAGAATTTGTGTACGAAATTTCATCCGCGATAGCTCAGTGGTTAGTGAACTGGACTACCACGGACAAGGGGTAGGGTTCGATCCCACCGACGGCTTCCGGGTTCACCCAGCCTTAAATGGGTACCGGATTTTTTTCTGGGAAAGTAAAGCAGCACGGGCGTAATACTGACCACATTACCCCAAAAATCATGTGCTGAAGGTCTGTAAAATATAGGGTCACTAACACCATATTTCCCTATACGCCACTTGGCGTGACGGGGGTACTTTACTTTACTTTTACACTATCGAAATATGCTACCTGGTACAGGGTTTTTGGCGTCTTGCTAGACAGTTGGTAGCAAGAATTCATGATTTGTCAGTAGTTTAGTAAAATATTCGTATTTTATTATGAATGCTAGTGAACTGCGATAGCTCAGTGGTTAGTAAACTGGACTGCAAAGGACAAGAGTCGGGTTCGATCATGATCGACTGCTTTCGGGTTCACCCAGCCTTGAATGGGTGCCTGATTTTTTTTCTGGGAAAGTAAAGCGACACGTGTGTAATACCGATCACATTACCCCAAAAAATCATGTGCCGAAGGTCTATAGAATTATGGTCACTAACACAATATTTCCTGTACGCCACTTGGCGTGATGGGATTCTTTACTTTTACTTTTATTCTGAATGATATGTTAGTGAGTAGCTTCTATCGTATCTTGATATGCAAATAATTGGATAGACATACGACCGCAGGATAAAGCATTTGTGATGCCCGACGCCGTCTTCTTTCTCCTGCGCCGTTTGTCTTCTAATTTTGATACCGTCACTTCCTCACATGTTGCTGTGCCACTTTTAACTCGTGTGGTACAATCTGACTCCAGATTTTCCCAGTTTCTCTCGCTGTTAGAGAATTCTTTTTGTCTTTACTAGTTTAAATTGCATCTTGTTAGAAACTTCAGTATTTAATGCAAGGTTTTTTGTTCTGTTGGGCTAAAATCTCCTCTGGCTGTTAAGGGCCGTTCAGCCTAAGTGCCCAAGGGTCTACTTGGCTTCTCGCAGTTCACACATTTTAACCAAAAAAATTATGGCTTATGAGATGTTTTGGGAGTTAGGTGTGGGTGGGGGGGGGGGTAATCTATGGGGACGACAAATAAAAAATTAGCGGTGCAATCAGAACTAGATGTTCGGGACATGGGATAACCATTTGGGCATACGGTGAATCTATCCGGTGTTTATCATATTTTAAGGACAAGCTTTGAAGTTGTGTTTTTCTTTTTCTGTTCTGATATTTTTTACCCTTTACCACTGGGGTATAGAGCACCAACAAGAGCTTTACAATCATTCCTATCCTGAGCTGCTTCCTCAAATCGTTTCCAGGTATAGTTTATCTTTGAGATCTCAGTCTCAAGGTTTCGTCTTCATATATTCCTATATCTTGTCTGTTTCCTATTTCCCAGCCTGTGTTTGTTCTAATACTCTTCATTATTTCAATAGTTGCTGCACTATATGATTTTCTTGTGCTTTTTCTTAGGTTTTTGTGATGAAGTTCCTTTCTCTCATTGGACTGATTCCTTTTAGTGAGTTCTTCTTGATGCTTTAGTAACTGATCTCTTTATGAGGTTGCTTATCTGGCGAACACCCAACCGTTTATATCCGTGCCAGAGATCAGCATCTACGGAGACATTCGGAAAATTATCTGAGAACATTTTGTGAATGTAGAGGTAAATATAAAGGTAAAGTACCAGACTTGAACCGGCGTCTTAGCACACGAGCTTCCATCCATATGTGCTCGGCCGCCTATCCAGAGGTGTTCAATTTTGTGAAGGTGTGCTCTGAGACCACAAAGTTCAGTTCAATATTTTCACGCCGCACTACATCTGAGTTCCATTGCACTATTTTAAGCGCGTCTTCCCGCTTTATGGCCGAGTGTGTAGCTTTGATCTCCCTAAGTTGGCCTGTTTAAGAAAGAAGGCCTGACGTTCATCTTACTCAACTGTTCCTGGAGCGATTGACATCGCCCAGATAAAAAGTGTGTTAAATTGCGTGTTTTCTATCAGATACAACTACTGGTATGTTTTCTTTATTTCCAACGATGGGGACTGCAGCTGCCTTTCTTTGTTCGGATATGTGATGAGATGCTAATTCTGATGATTCCACTGGCACGAGCGGGTGAGCAATTATGGATTTCATTCGTTTGAAGTGATAGCGTGGCCTTTGAATAACTATAACGTTCTTTCCATTGCAGCTTGCAAAGACATTTCTAACGTCGACGTTTCAGGTTGTTTTTTTCTTCATGATGTCTCCTCTCAAAAGGAGACTGCCTTACCTGGGCTTTTGGGCTACTCCTGTCAACATTTATTTGTATACAGACCTTCCATGTCTTAGTCTTTAGTCTATAATGACAACTTCAGCATGTCAGTATCGGTCTGTAATATCGCTGTCCATGGAATATTTTACATAGCGTCTGCCAACAAGGCCATGTAGGTTGAGCCAGAGTTTGTTTTTCGCAATTTTCTTTTAAAACATGAACCCAGTACTGATAATTATAACTTTGTGTACACTATCACCATCATTTGCAGAAGGCACATTGCCAATTCCTGCACAGCTTGTTCACAGCTATAGCTTTACTAGCAAACTTTAGACTGATTTAGTTATTTGGTTGGTTGGTTATTTGGATATTGAAGCCCCGGTATCACTGCAAACGAATTAAAATCCATAATTGCTCAACCGCCCGTGCCAGCGTAATCATCCGAATTAATATCTCATTTCCCAAACAAAGAAAGGTAACTGTAGTCCCCATCTTTGCAGTCTCAACACACACCAAAAGACATAAGGCATAAGGCGAAACTGCGCAGAAAGTGAACACAGCCAACTGTTACCTGTCATACGATATCATCATTCATTGTAAACAATTGGAATATCGAAACATGATCAAAACGGATGATACACACAACTCACGGTGTGCACAGAGCACTTAACTCAGTAGCTCCTGCAAAGAGCCAGACTTGGAATATGAGGAAACTTCAACAAGGAACATTTTTCATGTTCCCGCCGCCTATCCACCATATACAGGAAGTTTACTTTATACTGATGTGACTTAGTGTAGAAAGGCGTCTAGCAAGCATCGACACTGCAGCATAGAAACATGGAAATACTTTCATGATGCATAGGGAACGTGATCGGAAGTCAGCAAAACTACATTAAAAGAGATGAATACAGATCAAGATAAAATTAGGATATATATATATATTTATATATATACTCCGGTGTGTTCCTTCCTACCATCATATTGATGTTTACTATATATATATATATATGTATATACCTAAGTGACCATTAACAATTTTCACGGTCAATAGACGATATTGGGCCTGATTACATGAAACCGGTAGCACCGTTGAGGGTCCCTCTGGCAATTTTAGAAAACTGGTTAATACAACATTTTATTGAAGGTGAAAATTGTGCAATTTGTTGAATTATTGCTGACGGCAGAGGCAGACAGTCTTTTCTTTTCAATTTTTAACTGCCAAAAACTCTTATGTTGGGAATTTGTGAATGAGAAGCACGTTGTCTCGTCTGTCTGGAGTAAGTACTAAACCTCTCTAATTCTGATAACAGGGAAAATTTGAGAGGGGATAATGGGATGTCGAACGTGACAAAAAAAAAAAAGACAGAATACTCATTAACGTGAGGAGAGCACATTAACAGCGCGGCACCAAGTTCTCCCTTTGCTCTTCCTCAACGATTCAGCATTTAACACATATATAGGTGATTTGCATTGGTCAGTTTCCTATGTTAAGCATATTACATACATAGACAAGTTGCATCTGTCATCGTCTTATGTTCAGCATATCACATATATACGTGACATGAACCATTACTATCATAATGGGAACTGTAGGTGTTTCTTATAGCTTAACTATCTCCTGCATTGTCTATGGGACTATATTTGTTTTAGCTCTTTGTATAATTTATGTTATTGTTGAACATTTTCTGGAGTCTTACGATCTGCATGATTTTGTAGAATGTGAGGTCTTGGTCGCTGGCAGTCTGAAGACGTGGATGTGTGTTTGCAATTTTCTATCTGGATGCAACAAATTGTAATTTATTGCTCTCTATCCAGTTAATTGATGTTGTTTTGCAAGTATCCGTTATGATTGTGTTTACTTAGTTGTATATTATTTAATTCCATTTAAAGTTTTTAAACTTCAGACATTATATTTTATTCCATAATTGTGTATTGTGTATACTGCCTTTACGCAGTTTGTCGATTTCTTCGTTTCGCGCATTGCCACAAAAACGCAAGTATCGATTGAAGTGATATGTTATTAGTAGTTTCTGAATTAGATCTTCAGCGATGTTTCTAACAAGCTAGTTTATAGTTCACTTTGGCTACCTTGGAACAACTTCCGAGGCGTGACGGTTACCAATTGCCATTAACTCTATTACGACTGATGGTTCCTGAAATCGCTACAAGATACGACGATATTACTTACAAGTCATGAGCATTCTTCTTACAAGAAAAGGAAATTATACTCTAGCAAACCTTTAATTCAACATTTATGACTAGTTTTGTCTTCAGAGACAATTGGAAGCAGGTTAATGTCAATTCTCTTCTTCTACTCTCTTTTTCCTCTTTCTCAACTTCTTTTTCAGCATTTTCTCGTTACGTGGATATGGACGCTTCAACTTAAACTTTCAGCGATGAAACATGAATTAAGTTGAGTTGCGCTGAAGTACTTAATGATCACAAGAGACACATTAACATCTATTATTGCATTATTTGTTATTACTTTACGGTCAAATTTGTCCAATTGTGAAATATCTATTCTCGTAAACGTTATTCAACTAAAATATCAGTAGCATTAAAATTAACTGTTCGAGAATATTCATATTTTTGTATAAAGTAAAGCAAAAGTTCCCTCCACGCTATGCTAGTCGTGGGAGCCGCGATAGCCAGTGGTTAGTGAACTGGACTACCACGAACAAGGGGTAGGGTTCGATCCCAACCGACGGCTTCCGGGTTCACCCAGCTTTAAATGGGTACCTGAATTTTTTTCTGGGAAAGTAAAGCAGCACGGGCGTAATACTGACCACATTACCCCAAAAATCATGTGCTGAGGGTCTGTAAAATATAGGATCACTAACACCATATTTCCCTATACGCCACTTGGCGTGACGGGAGTACTTTACTATGCTAGTCGTATGGGGAATATGGTGTTAGTGACCATATTTTTCTATGACCACGGCGCATTTTTGGGTGATGTGGTCGTTATCACGCCCGGCCGCCTTCACTTCCCAGAAAAATCTCTGGTACCCATTTTTAGAGGCTGGGTGAACCCCGAAGCCTTGCTGGGGATCGAACCCAGACCCTTCTGATCAGGAAGCGAGCACACTAACCACTCAGCCACCGAGGCTCCAGTGCCACAAATTTGACTCACTCCAACAAAACATTAATATCAAGAATGAGTGGATTGTAGTTTCCTCATACCATCTTGATTCATGCATGTAGCAGTTTTTTTTAAAAATGATTATATCTAAATGTCACTCCGAGATCAAAGCAAGTAGATATGGCAATAAATTATGTAAGCCACACCTCGCCACCCACCATCGGAGAGTTCCTCCTTCCGGACATCCCCTATGGATTTACTCCTCTAGCCTTAAATTTGCAAGAGTCACCCATAATATAATCAATGGTTTTAATGCTTGCGAAACAAACATACCAACAGTGTTACTCATATCAAATCACGAATCACATATTTGAGTAACCCTGCGACAGTCAACGCAATAAACTAGATGCTGATAGCATAGAAAAACGCGCAGGGATATGGTACGATCATTTAGGTGAACAATCAAGGAATAATAGAAGACATAAATGTGTAACAGCTTTTACCAATCTGAAAGGTATTATGTACAAAGAACACTAAAACAAGTATGGTATTGATTGCTGCTGACTTTCAATAATTTTGTGTAGATCTGTCCACAACGGTTTTGTTTGTAATGGAGGGAAGAAGTGATGGCTGTAACATTAAAAGTTGTAGTAAAAAAGTGTCAATGCGTGTGTGTGTGTGTTTGTTGAAACAATATAGAGAACAATGTAACATAATATTAGTGTGTAATTAAATCGAGAAAAAATCCACAGGGAAAGAAAAAAACATAGAGGACTCATCATCATCAAGTACCGGGCCTACTGGAGTAGGTGATTATGTCTCTCCACAACCTTCGATCTCGGCAGCTATTTATCATTTCTGTTGTTGACCTTCTGCCAAGCCAGTCTCTTAAGCTGTCTGTTATTTTTTTCTCTTTGCTTCCCTCTATCTCTTCGTCCCTCAATTTTTCCAGTTGTTACAATATATTCAAGCTGTTCTCTTCTCATTACATGGCCAAAAAATGACGATTGTTTCTTCCTAATATTGGAAATTAGCTCTCCTTTTGCTTTGACCTCTCTCAGAACATCTTCATTACTCTTCTTAGCTGTCCATGGTACTCTCAACATTCTTCTGTGAAAACAACATTTCTACAGACTCCAGTGATTTTCTTGTCTGTTATCCTATTGACCATGATTCGCATCCATATGTTAAGACTGGCTCTATATAACATTTAAGAACTCTGTTTCTTGTTTCTATTGTCAAAAATGGATTGCATAGTATCTTCCTTATTTTTTATGGAGGACTAAGAAACACAAAAGATAAAACCTTGAGTAGAGAAGGCAAAGATAAGCTACACTTTGAGAAGAATAGAGCAGAAAGCGTAGGATAGGATTGATGATAATATACAGTGTATAAGTAAAGTACTAATGCTATTATTAATGGTCTACGTTGCAATATAAGGTGAAAGGAGGCAAGACTCCCTCAGAATAAGTAGAAAAGAGACACAGTTCTCCATGAAAACATATACCATAGTCTCTCTGTTTTTGTTTCAATTTTTAATAAACGATGGAGAGGTTATGGGGTTAGTTGAACAACATATGGTTATGGGATAATATGAACAACATATGGTTATGTAGATAATCAGGCGATAACGATAAACATGCACGTCTGATGAAGCATAGTTGAACTGTTTAGTAGTGGTACACAGCTGTTTGTTTTCACATAAAAGTGACATTTTAGTTTCAATCTTGAAAATTCTATCTATCTATTGACCTTTCGAGCCGTAGCCGGCCCATAGGGCGTAGACTAAGATACTCCCTCTCTTATCTGAATATTTGTTCTAGCAGTTTTCAATTCTTTTAAAGATATTTTATCAAATCTCGCCAATTGTCTCTGTTCTGTGCAAGCAGCTCTATCTCACTGAGGGAGCCGAATCCTGCTGCTCTTGCCTCTCTCATCAATGTTCTTCTCTACTGCTAATTTACACATTCTGTATCAGGTCTACGTTTCATTAACAACATCGTTTTGACGATAGTGGCTTGTTAAACCTCTGATCAATGGTTCTATACCAAGCCGGAGAAAAATAATTCCTCCATTTTGGAAACAACCGGAAACAATTTGAATAATCATCATCATGTGCCATACCGGTTGGCGTAATTGATCATGTCCTTCCACAATCTTCTATCTACAGTGCATCGTATTAGTTCTGTTGTTGACTGTTTTCCATGCCATGACACCAAGCTATCCAGTATTTTCTCTCTTTGTGGCCCGCGATCTCTCTTTCCTTTTATTTTGCCAGTTGTAACCAAGTATTCCAACGTTCTTAGACCTTAGACCTTAGATCAGTGGTGGCCAACTTAAGGTTGACCTACGTAATCAATGCCAGGACCTGAGAGCCAATTAAACCTTGAGAGTATTATCACATATTACATGTGATTTCTTCGTCTTCCACCTTTCAGCTCCCTATGGAGCATAGGACCTCAACAAACACTTTCCAAGTCGTTCTGTTTATTTCCATTCTTTAAAATCATTCCATGTCTTCTCCATCATCTTCATCTCTGCTTATATTTGTCTTCTCCAATAATTCTTTGGTCTTCCTCTTTGTCTTTTCCCCTGTATATTCCAAAAAAGGCCTGTTGTGTATTACTCTCAGTTGGCCTCATGATGTGATTTAGTCATATACAAATATTGCTTGCATTTTGACGACATATTTTATCATTTGTAACAAGACAATTTTCAAAATTACCTTTAAATTATTTTTTTAATCGACCTAAGCTTTGGTTTTATTTATAGATATTTAATGTCCTAGTATCTGTGGACGTTTCAAAGGCCAAGAAAAATATATTGGCGGACCGTATCTACCTCGCGGGATTCCATTTGATCATCACTGCCTTAGGTAAATAGAAATATCACTGAAACCATATTAAAAAGGCATAAAACATGAAAAGAACTGGCTTATAAACAACACATTACAGAGGAAATTACAAGACTACGGCCACGTCAAAATGAACAGTGAGCAGGAAAAAAACAATAATGGAATTCATGGTTCCATCAAGACGAGAGAATGCTAATGTCGGATATGTTGGGTCGAAAGGCGGAAATATCACATCACAACCTGCACACAACCATAAACACAACATATTTTAACGTTATCTTCAAGGTGGATGATATCGAGGTATATAAACACAAAATAAAATAGTTTGGCTTCGAGCAAACATCAACAAGCCTAGCAAAGATCATTCTGGAAGGAACGATTAAAGAAGCGAGAAGGAGCGGTAGGCAGAAAAAGAAATATAGGAGGATGACATCAAAGAATGTGCAGACCCAGCTTTGTTTAGTCCCAAAGAGTGATTGACGATAGAGAGAAATATAGAGGGTTAAAGAAGGCAACGACTCCCTGGAATATGGGAAGAAGTAGAGAAAAAAAGAAAAGGATAGCAGAGTATAATGTCACATGTACGTAGTAGCAGAAATAATATAACTTGCTACCAATCAGGTGGTAAGTAAAGTACCCCCGTCACGCCAAATGGCGTATAGAAAATATGGTGTTAGTGACCATAAAATTTACAGACCTTCGGCACATAATTTTTGGGGTAATGTGGTCGGTATTACGCCCGTGCCGTTTTAATTTCCCAGAAAAAAAATCCGGTACCCATTAAAGGTTGGGTGAACCAGAAGACGTCAGTTGGGATCGAACCCTACCTCTTGTCCTTTGTAGTCCAGTTCACTAACCACTGAGCTATCGCGGCTCCCAACCAATCAGGTGGGCGTGCAAAGGTGTCTGGTCTTGGAAGTAAGAATTTCAAAAAAACTTTCCTACTTTCCCTTGAACGACAGTCCTGCCTTACTTAATGTTACAAATTGCTACCTCTATTTGTTTTCGCTTAATTTTATTGCAGTTATTCGTAGCGCTCGTCCATAAATTGTTTCGTTATTAAATTCCTTCCAGGATTCGCACCGTATTGGCACTGACATTGGGAACTAAGTGGGATTTAGAATCAGCGAATTAAAATGCCGTGCAAAATTTCACTTTGCTACAATCCCGTAAAATTAAACGAGTTATTCAATCAGAATCAATCAAACTAAAACTCAATCAATGCAAGTACCCCCCCTCAACAACATGAGGGCCTGAATGCACAACACTTGAGTGATGGAGTTTTTTCTTTCTTTTCTTTAAAATAAAATGGCTGTTTTAAAAATTCATAGAGAAGATTTCCGTGTCAACCACACACACTAGAGTCTGCTTTACCCTCTTGTTTTACCGTTATCACAACACAAAACCATCTGACGGTCTAATAGCTTCTTGTTTTAAGTATTTAACATTTTCAGCACACATTCTCACACGCTTTAACCTTTGTGCAATAATTAAACTTGGCATCAGTTCCGTTTTAACAAAAATCGTAATTGTTTTAACGTTGAACAAGTACACTTTTAAACGTTCTATTGTTAAACTGATGAAACTGGTGAAAATATATCATTTCTGAACATGGACTATTCATTTCATAAGGTTTATACAATTGTTAAGGGGAAATAACGCAATGTTTATATATAGAATGTAATGTTAAAATGATTTAGCTTGAATGACAAAAGACAACTATTTACAACATTGTGCTCGTCATCAATCAACACTTTTTTTTGTAAAATATGAAATAAAAAAATGACCATGAAGTTTCAGTTTGGGTAATAACATTTATAGTGCTTCTCATCATTATATTTCATTCTTTTCAACATCATATTTCATTCTCTTCAAAATCATATTTCATTCTCTTCATTATCATTTGATATATTATTCATCACGCTCCGTCTTATTCTTATTTGTTCACACTAAAAGGGAATCTGAAACGTTGTGTGAACATGAGAAATCAGCAAAAAATTATAATAAGATTGCTTTTCCTCATGCATATGTAATAACTTGGCCAGAATGAGTGAATGCTTCGGAGACATCCTGTAATATATCCTTGACCTCTCACAGCACGCTTGATCGTAATTTATTTTCTCCAGTTCTCATTTACCTTCCAATTGACGTGTAGATTCTGTATATCATCTCTCCTTATCATCATAGTTCGGTCTTTTTAATGTGTATATGCATTCCATATTAATTGATGTTATTGTTTATGTCTTGTATAAGTAATTGATGAAATAAATAAGAAAAGCAAGTGATGTGTGTCGTCCGGGCATACATATTTCATAGGACTAAAATTATGATAACATATTTTTTTTTTCTTCTATCTTTCTTCCATTGCCGTTGGCGTCGAGAGCAGATACAATCTGCGATTATTTGCTCTTCTGTTGGCCTCCTCTGGTGTTATCCCTCCTATTGACTCTAGTATTCCCTTTATCCATCTCTTCCTCAGTCTTCCTCTTAATCTGGCGTTTTCGTAGCGTTTATTTAAGGCTCTTTGAGCCATTGTTAGTTCTTTTTGTCTTGTTATGTGGCCGAACCAATATATCTGTTGTTTCTTTATGTATTCGATGGCTGGTTCAATTTCGAGTTTCTTCATCAGGTCAGTGTTTCTTACTCTGTTCCTTAAGCAGTTTCATGTCATTCTTCTGACACATTTCATTTCTGTGGTCCTTATCTTTCTTATTGTTCTAGAGTCCAGCGTCCAATTGTGGCACTGACAGTACGGAGTTGGTAGAAAAATTGATTTCTATATTACCCTTTTTGCATCCGTAGATATCATAATGATAATAAATATAACATAGATAACTTACACAAACTCGTTAAAATTAAGTTGAATTAAATAAACCTAAAGATACTTCAAGAAAATATCACTAAACTGTGTCCTCAAAGGAATTAGAGACATAAAAATCTAAGATGATTGAAGAAAGTAGAATCTTACTCTTAAATGTTCTTTCATCTTTCTTTTTACCCTTTCTCTAGAGTTGATAAGAGTGTGTTCGTCTTTTACTTGTGCAATGCTTTCTACTGTCCCACTACTGGCGTCGACTGCTGAAGAAATAATCACAGGAAGTGACGTGGTGCATACTGGATGGAACGAGAATACGAGGGAGACCAAGTATAACCTGGCAGAGGATAGTGAAAATAGAAAACAGTGAAGACAGCGGACAGTGAAGACAGCGGACAGTGAAGACAGCGGACAGTGAAGACAGCGGACAGTGAAGACAGAAAACAGTGAAGACAGAGAACAGTGAAGACAGAATACACTGAAGACAGAATACAGTGAAGACAGCGGACAGTGAAGACAGCGGACAGTGAAGACAGCGGACAGTGAAGACAGTAAACAGTGAAGACAGAAAACAGTGAAGACAGAGGACAGTGAAGACAGAAAACAGTGAAGACAGAATACACTGAAGACAGAATACAGTGAAGACAGAATACAGTGAAGACAGCGGACAGTGAAGACAGCGGACAGTGAAGACAGAAAACAGTGAAGACAGAATACAGTGAAGACAGAATACAGTGAAGACAGAATACAGTGAAGACAGCGGACAGTGAAGACAGAAAACAGTGAAGACAGAATACAGTGAAGACAGAATACAATGAAGACAGAATACAGTGAAGACAGAAAACAGTGAAGACAGAATACAGTGAAGACAGAATACAGTGAAGACAGAATACAGTGAAGACAGCGGACAGTGAAGACAGAAAACAGTGAAGACAGAAAACAGTGAAGACAGAGAACAGTGAAGACAGAGAACAGTGAAGACAGAGAACAGTGAAGGCAGAAAACAGTGAAGACAGAGAACAGTGAAGACAGAGAACAGTGAAGACAGAGAACAGTGAAGACAGAGGACAGTGAAGACAGCGGACAGTGAAGACAGCGGACAGTGAAGACAGAGAACAGTGAAGTCAGAGGACAGTGAAGACAGAGAAAAGTGAAGACAGAGAAAAGTGAAGACAGAGAACAGTGAAGACAGAGAACAGTGAAGACAGAGGACAGTGAAGACAGAGGACAGTGAAGACAGAGAACAGTGAAGTCAGAAAACAGTGAAAACAGAGAAGAGAGAAGGCAGAGGACAGTCAAGACAGAGAACAGTGAAGAAAGGAGAACAGTGAAGACAGCGGACAGTGAAGAAAGGAGAACAGGGAAGACAGCGGACAGTGAAGAAAGGAGAACAGTGAAGACAGCGGACACTGAAGAAAGGAGAACAGTGAAGACAGCGGACAGTGAAGACAGAGGACAGTCAAGACAGAGGACAGTCAAGACAGAGAACAGTGAAGACAGTGAACAGTGAAGACAGTGAACAGTGAAGACAGAGAACAGTGAAGACAGAGAACAGTGAAGACAGAGGACAGTGAAGACAGAGAACAGTGAAGAAAGAGGACAGTGAAGACAGAGGACAGTGAAGACAGAGGACAGTGAAGACAGAGGACAGTAAAGACAGAGAAGAGAGAGGGCAGAGGACAGTGAAGACAGAGAACAGTGAAGAAAGGAGAACAGTGAAGACAGCGGACAGTGAAGAAAGGAGAACAGTGAAGACAGCGGTCAGTGAAGAAAGGAGAACAGTGAAGACAGCGGACAGTGAAGACAGAGGACAGTCAAGACAGAGAACAGTGAAGACCGAGGACAATCAAGACAGAGGACAGTCATGACAAGACAGAGGACAGTCAAGACAGAGGACAGTCAAGACAAGACAGAGGACAGTCAAGACAAGACAGAGGACAGTCAAGACAGAGGACAGTGAAGACAGAGGACAGTCAAGACAGAGAACAGTGAAGACCGATGACAATCAAGACAGAGAACAGTGAAGACAGGACAATCAAGACAGAGAACAGTAAAGACAGAGGACAGTCAAGACAGAGGACAGTCATGACAAGACAGAGGACAGTCAAGACAGAGGACAGTCAAGACAAGACAGAGGACAGTCAAGACAAGACAGAGGACAGTCAAGACAGAGGACAGTGAAGACAGAGGACAGTCAAGACAGAGAACAGTGAAGACCGATGACAATCAAGACAGAGAACAGTGAAGACAGGACAATCAAGACAGAGAACAGTAAAGACAGAGGACAGTTAAGACAGAGGACAGTGAAGACAGAGGACAGTGAAGACAGGACAGTGAAGACAGAGGACGGTGAAGACAGAGAACAGTGAACACATAGGACAGTGAAGACAGAGAACAGTGAAGATAGAGGACAATGTGAGCAATGTCTGGGGTACCTTATCAAGTATGAGCACAAGTCAGGCGAAAAGCGAAAAGAAGTAATGTTGTTGTTATCTTACACATAAACTACAGAGCATTATCGGATTTGCCAGCTTGTTGCCAAGGAAAGAATAAGAAAGTATTATATAGGATGTCTCATTCTCTACTGCGCCCAGCATTTCCTTGATAATCCTGAAACCAGTGAAGTTATCGCAACGAGATTTGGACAGGAGCTAGTTCATTGTGTGGGAAAATGTGTATATAGTTTGTGTCTGTTCTGTGTGTGTATATAGTGAGTGTCTGTAGCGCCTAAATGTTGTGATACGCCTACCTGCCGTGCCTCTCTGCTGATCGTTGTCATTTAGCTGAGGTTGCCTACATAATACGGCCATTACTAGTGGATGCTAGTGTACAGTACATGTGAGTTGAAATATGTTGGTAAAATGAGCGAGCGAGAGTTTTGTGGTAAAACTCATTAAAGAAATGCCGGGTTATGTACCGATTGAAACACTTTGTATAAGAGACATATATGCAAATGCGACTCAAAGTATTTATATAATAATAGGAAATAAAATGCACGAGTATTTCATGTGTCTATTTTCTCAATTAATTACTAGTGTTACACATGTCAATCTTAGATAAAACAAAAAAAAAATAATTAAAAGCAGTGACGAAACTTTAGAATAACATTTTTAAAAATTAACAGAAAGATACCCTTTATCCTAAATGAAGATATAACGAATAGTATTTAAATTAAGTAGAATCTATTGCTATTATACGGTCTTCAAGTGCCAAAATGGCATAATCGTTGAGATTTTATACAAAATGCAAGCCAAATATACTTAACAGGGCAAGTTCAGTCCGAAGAAATTTTCATTCACAGGCTATATTTTGGCTCGGTGATCTATGCTAATGTTGCTAAGGTCTTTGAGTAACTCCCTCGTGTAGTGCCCGATAACCAGTGTCGCTAACGAATAAATTTACATTTTAGAGTCGTTATAATTAAATGGAACGACAAGCAGAACCATGGAGACAATAACAACGTTTAAGGTAAATAAGAGATGTGGTTGTGACAGTGATTTTATGCAAGAAGATCTGGGTAAGAATGGAGTTTGTTAAGTAAGAGGAAAGTTAAACTAAACTGAGTTTATCTTGGACAAATAATACAATGAAAATATACAATTATATATTTACAATATGAGCATTCTGCAAGATTTAAAAGAGGACAGAAGAAGACTAAATTAGGCGTGTAGTCTCAGCCAATATAAGGATAACATTGAGGGCAGATACATAACCAAAGTTATCATGCAGAATAAAGATAATTATAATTTGGACAAACACAACAGAGCTAAGAATATATTGGTAGTTTGATATTAACAAACCAAGTTATGAACAAAAACGAATTATCCATAGATGAATGCTGAAGACAATAATGCACATGTTGCATTTATTAACAACGAGAAATGGGAGGGGGCGGAGAGTGGTGTAAATATGTATGAGATTAGAGAAAGTAAAACACAAGAAGAGTAATAAAATATACATTGGAGAATCAAGATAAATTAACAGTTTACAACAAACAACAACAACAACAACAACAAAAGAAAATAGAAACATCGCATCCAAGACTTAAAGAGCAGTGCAGCAAACGATGTAAAGAAATAAAACAATAATTTTGGAGAAAATATAAGATTTATGACTAATGAAAATACGGTACAGAAAGGATGTTTATTTTTAATAAAACGGTGGACTGACGTAATGCTGGCCAAATTAGCACAATTGTGGGAAGATATAAGTTCTGGCACACAATTTTCTTCTCGGCCACATTTAAATGGTGGCAGGGACATTTCCATTGTCTTCCTTGACTTCGATGTTCATCTTGTCCCAAGGTGCCATGCCCTTGATGATACGATTATACTGCCGTTATAACGCAACTATACAGGGACTTGTGACGAGATACAATGCGGACACTGTGCAAAGCCCACAATCAACTTAAGGAAAAGTCTAGAATTTCTGCACAATGCGCCATTTTCAGAAAGATGGGATGAACGATCGATCGATAGTTAAGCTTAACTGTGGTGTTAGGGGTGGGGGGGCAGATAGAAGATCTGGACAGATGGACAAGTGGTTGGACGAACGGATGGAAGGACAGACAGCCTGGCAGGCAGACAATCAGGCAGGCAGGCGGACGGACGGACGGATGGAAGGGCAGACAGCCATGCAAGCAGACAATCAGGCAGGCAGGCGGACGGACGGACGGATGGAAGGACAGACAGCCAGGCAAGCAGACAATCAGGCAGGCGGACGGACGGACGGACGGATGGAAGGACAGACAGCCTGGCAGGCAGACAATCAGGCAGGCACGCGGACGGACGGACGGATGGAAGGACAGACAGCCTGGCAAGCAGACAATCAGGCAGGCACGCGGACGGACGGACGGATGGAAGGACAGACAGCCTGGCAGGCAGACAATCAGGCAGGCGGGCGGCCGGACGGACAGACAGCCTGGCAAGCAGACAATCAGGCAGGCAGACGGACGGACGGACGGACGGACGGATGGATGGATGGATGGATAGATGGATATGAGATTTGATTAATTTAGATCAGACGAAAAGAGGAAGCAGACAAAACATACACAGACAGACATACACAGACAGACATACACAGACAGACATACACAGACAGACATACACAGACAACATACACAGACAGACATACAGAGACAGACATACATAACAAAAAGACAACGATGACACAATGATGATAACGTGATGATGTAACTATAACCCGACGACGACACAATCATGACCATGTTATTGGCGTTCATGTCAATATTGGTCTTGATTATGTAAAACTTGCAGCTTTCCTAGACGTTTGACAGTTTCCGTCTTCTTAAAATGGCATCGAAAAATAGAAAAACAAATATTTACATGAAGGTATGTCCCAGTAGTTCCTTTGAGCAAATATTTAACAAAACCTTAACAAACGGCACAATCGGTATGCCAGTGTCTAAATCTTCGATCACTGATTATTATGTCAATCCTTGGAGTTATTCTGTCTAGAGAGTCATGGCATTTATAATGCCGGCAGAGTGCACGGCACTAGATTTTTTTTTTTAAAACAGATTGGAAGTGTGGGCAGGTAAATGCAGAAATCAATAGCCATATTCGTGCAGAATTGGATCTGATAAGTAGGCAGGCAAATTCTCATCAAGGTGAAATTTCTACGTGAAAGGTAGTCTTTATGAAGTTATCTAGATATTTTCGATAACTAGAAAAAATTTTAGCCCTATTTCAGGTTTTAGAAAAGCAATAACATTGAAGGAGTGTGCTGACTCTCTCCAGTTCAGATTCTCTTACCTGGCGATTTATGAGAACTTTCATCACATAAGATCATACCAATATTATTGCATAGGATTTCCCTTACCTGTATTTAGGTTATATCATCATCGACTTTCAAGACATTTAGAATGCGATTTACTTTCTAGACATTTAGAATGTGATCTACTTTCAAGACATTTAGAATATGATCTACGTTCAGGACATTTAGAATGTGATTTACTTTCAAGATATTTAGAATGTGATCTACTTTCAAGACATTTAGAATGTGAACTATTTTCAAGACAATTAGAATGTGATCTAATGTACAGTCATTTAGAATGTGCTTTAGTTGGAAGTAATTTAGAATGTTATCTTAGTTAATGACATTTAGAATGTGATCACATTGGAAGTAATTTAGAATGTGCTCTAATTTACAGTCATTTAGAATGTGCTAACATTGGAAGTAATTTAGAATGTGCTCTAATTTACAGTCATTTAGAATGTGCTTACATTGGAAGTAATTTCGTCATCATCATCGTGTGCCCTCTCCGCAACGAAGGTTGGCTACCATGGATCGCCATTCTACTCTGTTTCTTGCCTTGATGGTGCAGGCTGAAATAGATTGAATTGTCCATCTTTTGATGTTACTCGTCCATGTTAGTCTTGGTCTGCCTCTGCCTCTTTTGCCTTGTAATTTTCCTTCCAATATTACTTTTAGTAGGCTGTTGTGTCTTTTAACATGCCCCAAAAATTTAATTTGTCTTGTCTTAATTGTGTTCAGCAGTTCTCTTTTTATTTTCAGTTGTTTTAAAACTTCATCGTTTGTTATCTTTTGTTTCCATCCAATTCTACCTATTCTTCTATAAATCCACATTTCAAAGGCTTCAATTATCTGTTCTGTTTTCTTGTCCAATGTCCATGTTTCTGCACCATACAGGAATATTGAGAAGATGTAACATTTTGCCATTCTTAGTTTAAGCCCTGCTGATATTTGTTTTGTTGTTAGTATATTTTTCATGGCATTAAAATTACTTTTTGCCATACCTATTCTTTTGTTTATTTCAGTTTTGCATTTTCCATCATTGGTTATAGTATGTCCTAGGTAGTTGTAACTCTGGACTGTCTCCAGAAGTAATTTAGAATGTGCTATTAATTAATGACATTTAGAATGTGATCATTTTGAAGATATTTATAATGTGCTCTACTTTTAAGACGTTTAGAAGGTCCTCTGAAGTAAAGGTATTTAGAATGTGCCGATATCTAAAGATATTTAGAGTAGGTTCTACTTTCGAAACGTTTTAAATGTTCTTTACTCTCACAGTTTTTGTTGGTGTTCAAACGTCAAGACATGTGGAGGCAATAAACGTTTAGCCATTCTGATAGTGTTCTTCTTCCATGACCTATTGTGGTTTGCAGCTATTCCTTCCCACTCTCATCATCATCATCATTGAGTGCCGTCTCCGCATCGAAGGTTGGCTACCATGGAGAGCCATTCCACTCTATCTCTTGCTTTGATGGTGCAGATTGACATAGGCTGACTTGTCCATCTTTTGATGTTACTCGTCCATGTTAGTCTTGGTCTGCTTCTGCCTCTTTTACCTTGTATTTTCCTTTCCAATATTACTTTTATTAGGCTGTTGTGTCTCTTAACTTACCCAAAAATTTCATTTATCTTGCTCTAAGTGTGTTTAGTAGTTCTCTTTTCATTTTTAGTTGTTTCAAAACTTCCTCGTTTGTTTTCTTTTCTTTCCATCCAATTCGACCTATTCTTCTATAAATCCACATTTCAAAGGCTTCAATTTTCTGTTATGTTTTCTGGTCTACTGTCCATGTTTCTGCACCATGCAGGAATATTGAAAAGATGTAATATTTTGCTATTCTTAGTTTTAGCCCTGGTGTTATTTGTTTTGATGTTAGTATATTTTTCATGGCAATGAAATTACTTTTTGCCAAACCTATTCTTTTATTTATTTCAGTTGTACATTTCCCACTATGCAGGGTTTATGTTCAGTCTTCATGTCATGTTTACACACGTCTAAAAAACGGTGTTGTGAGCTCCCCCTAGTTCTTTTGCCATCTGCTAGTTGACCTTAAAGTACATCTTTTCATGTGCGGCTATGTTGCATACGGTGACAGTAGCCATGCCAGCGTAACCAAGGCTGTTTGAGCAGCTTGTAGATGTTTAGGAGGCGAATGCGAGTGAGGAACTCCATGTTTGTCACTTTGCCCTTCCAGGTGATACCAAGAATACGGCGCTGACTTTGCATATTGAATGCAATTAGCCCTCTCTCGTGATTGGCATAAGTTATCCATAATTCGCTCCCATACAAAAGGAAAAAAACAGGAAATGATGCTGTCGTTGTGAACTGTGGCCATTGTTTTATTTGTCAGTTTTCTGTTTTGCCAAAGGCGCCTAGGACGAAAGGCGAAGGTGGTAGCAGCTTTCCCACTGCGGGTGTTAATTTAGTAACGATTAATCATTATATGTGTGTGTGTATGCATATGCATATATATATATATATATATATATATATATATATATATATATATAATATATATATATCTGAATATACATGTAATATATATATACATATAATATATATGTAATATATATATATATATACACACGTATATATATATATATATATATATATATATATATATATATATATATATATATATATATATATATATATATATAATCAATACATGAGCAAGACAATACCGATAATCAAAAGGCTATGCATTACATTTTGACAACGATAAAACACGCATTTATAACCATATTAAACAAGCGTTTTATGTTCAGATGACCTTGTAATATATCACAGCCATTTCAGCTTCATGCACATGGCACCGCCTTGTTTTCTACACTGACGTTCAGTAAATGAAGGTTTACACACGACATGTATTATTTGCTTATCTCTGTTTGCTTTTATTAGCGCATGGGAAGTTTCCAATCTAAAATTAACATTACCGCTTCATCTGATAAACGTGTCACTGCAAACAAACTAAACGTGTGTTTTTTTTTAAATAGAAATCAGAAACGTTGTTTGCCTTTCAAATAAATAATCATGAGGAACAAAAATATTATTCTTTTGTTTTTCACGATTGAATTATTTTTTAAGCCCTGTTCTACGTAAACTAATAATAATATCATGAAACACGCTGTAATAATTATCTTTGCTTCTCGTATGAGCTCTGTAGCGTTCCAAATTTTTAGATTCAAAATAACACAGTTGCTTAATAAAAAAATATCAAACGACATTAAGAAGTCGTGAGTGTTTTTTTATAATATTAGAAAATATTTAATTTCCTTCTCGATTGTAAATGTATCGGTAGATCTTGCCGGAGTTCTGGCTGCCTCGCATGCAGATCTGTTATCATTACGTGCAAGATAACAAGATATGCGAAAGATAATCACGAAGAAGATTCCAGAATCCATAAGATGATGAAACGATACGACAGCAGACTCAGTAAAGATTAACAAAATGGGTTGTCCCTGGGCACGAAAAGTGTGATCCATTCAAAACAAATACTGTGATCTGTCTGCTGTAGAAGATATAAGAATAATATGCTCAATGATGGTCATGTTCGTACATCAGAATGAAATGGATATCAAGTAGATTCGTCCATTTCAGATTTTTATTCGTACGAGGATTTGATGTCCGAACTTCCTCCTTGAACTGTACAGACAAGTTAATATTTGTTACAATTTATGCACTTAATTCAAACAAAATCACTTCACTTTTGACTACTTGGAATCTATTACTGATGACAAGCAGGGGTAATTAAAATGTAAAGAAATGACACATTAGCTTTGAGGTGTCATATAGTTTTGAATTCCGGTGTCATGGCGACTACGTGTTGTCGTTTTTATAATTCGGCTCTTGCTGAGATATTTAAATGCTTTGCGCGACAATCTAATTGTGAATTTATATGTTGCTATTCTCCACTTGGTGTAATGTTTTACTTCTGACTGGAGGATGGACTGCGAACTTTATCGATATTTAAGTGGATTTATTCTTTCTTTGTGTCGTGTGTTCGCGGTTCGATAGGCAAGCACATGGTTCGACAACAATGGCGTCGTTAGTCGCAGTCGGGTGTGTTCAACCCGTATGTGAAAAGTCTGCGACGGTGGATGGGGCGGAAGAATTAATTGAAATAATCAACGGCCCAGAAAGCGAAAACAGCAAAGTGTGTGGTACACATGAGGCATTTTCAGAACACGAAAGGCGAAAATGGCAGACCACCGTGAAAGAGATTGGAGCCTCATCACGTAACAATCCAAAGAAAGCCATGGAGAGAAATTCTAACTACTGTATTAAGAACGAATTAAAAATAGCTACATGGAATGTTAGGACCGTATACCAACAAGGAAAACTAGAAAACCTTATGGTAGAAGCAGAATGACTAAACATAGATATCTTAGGAATCTCGGAAACAAGATGGAAGGAAAGTGGATACATACAAGACGATAAATATACATTTATATATTCAGGAAACACAAAAGAACATCAAAGAGGAGTAGGCATTCTAATAAAACGAGAACTACAAAAATATATAAATACTCAATTGACATATAATGATAGGAATATACTAATAAAAATAAAGGCAAAACCATTCAACATAGCAATATTATAGACACACGCACCTACTCAAGATTATACAGACGAACAAATAGAGGCATACTATGAAGATCTAAACACAGTTATGAAGCAAGTGAAATCATCAGACATCTTGATTATAATGGGTGATATGAACGCTAAAGTAGGAAAAGGTAAATATAAAACCATAATAGGAAATCATGGTCTAGGAAAAAGAAATAACAGAGGAGAGAGATTAATACAATTTTGCGAAGAAAACAGACTGATAATATGCAACACCTTCTTTGAGCAAGAGAAAAGGAAATTATACACATGGAAAAGCCCTGGAGACAAGAAGAGAAATCAAATAGATTACATAATGATAAAAGACAGATTCAGGAACAGCGTCAAGAAAGCCAAAACATACCCAGGAGCAGATATAAATTCTGACCACAATCCTGTAATGATAAAAATGAAAATCAAATTAAAGAGAAACAAACAAAAAACTAATGCAGCAACACCAATAGATATAACAGCGTTAAACCAGAAAGATGTACAAGAAACGTATACTGTACAAGTAAAGAACACATACCAGAAGTTACTAGAAGAGGGCATTGAGCAGTACAGAAGAGAAAATCCTGAGGAAAAAGTCACAACAAAATGGCAATGCATAAAAAACAGCATGCAAGAATCCTGCAACACCTTGCCCAAAAAGGAAAGTAACAAAAATCAAAAATGGATAACAGACAAAATATTAGAAAAAATGGAAGAAAGAAGACAAGAGAAAAACACTGCCAGATACAAGGATATAAACAATGAAATACGGAGAATGTGCAAAAAGGCAAAAGAAGACTGGCTCAACCAAAGATGTCTAGAAATCGAAACTATGGAAAGTAAACAAAACCTAAGAGAGATGCACACAGAAATAAAGAGAATGACGAATAAAGACAAAAAAGCTGCAGGAATCGATTGTATAGCAAACAAAGAGGGAAGAATGCTATCAGACAACAAAGATATAATAGATAGATGGCAAGAATATATAACATAATTATTTCATGACGAAATGGACAAAAAGCCAGACATAAAATGTACATACAACTATAAAATCCTGAAATCCGAAGTAGAAAAAGCCATAAAAACAATGAAAAAGGGAAAAGCAGTAGGGCCTGACAATATACAGATAGAGATGATACAGGCTCTAGAAGAGTTTGGTATGGGAGTGATCACAGACATATGCAATGACATATACCATACAGGATACATACCAAACGATCTAAAAACATCAACTTTCATTGCATTGCCTAAAAAGAATGGTGCAGTTGAATGCAGTGACTTCAGAACAATAAGCCTAATGAGCCAGGTAACAAAAATTTTACTAAAAGTTATACAGGGAAGGATTCAGAATAAATTCAATACTGAATTAGATGAGCAACAATTTGGATTCAAGAAAAACAGTGGGACAAAAGAAGCCATATTCAGCATGAGAACATTGATTGAAAAGTACACAGAAGTAAACAAACCAATATATGCCTGCTTTATAGACTACACCAAAGCTTTCGATAGAATACACCATAACCAACTCATAGACTGCCTAAAGGATATAAATCTAGACGACGCAGACATACGACTAATATGTAATTTGTACTGGGAGCAAACAGCAATAATAAGATATAACAAGGAGAACTCTACACCCATGGACATAAAAAGAGGAGTAAGACAAGGATGCATCCTATCACCAAGCTTGTTCAATCTATACACTGAGCAAATCTTTAAAAACATCTCAGAGATACCAGGCCTAAACATTAATGGAAAGATAATCAATAACCTGAGATATGTTGATGATACTGTTTTACTAGCAGAAAATCCTAAAGACCTACAACAATTGCTTAATGTGATAAACACCAAACAAAAAAAATATGGACTAGAAATGAATATCAAAAAGACTAAAACTAAGATCATAAACAAAGAAAATTCTCAAGACCTACAATTAAATATCACAGTTGAGGGAGCACATCTGGAGACAGTCCAGAGTTACAACTACCTAGGACATACTATAACCAATTATGGAAAATGCAAAACTGAAATAAACAAAAGAATAGGTATGGCAAAAAGTAATTTTAATGCCATGAAAAATATACTAACAACAAAACAATTATCAGCAGGGCTGAAACTAAGAATGGCAAAATGTTACATCTTCTCAATATTCCTGTATGGTGCAGAAACATGGACATTAGACAAGAAAACACAACAGAAAATTGAAGCCTTTGAAATGTGGATTTATAGAAGAATAGGTAGAATTGGATGGAAACAAAAGATAACAAACGATACAGTTTTAAAACAACTGAAAATAAAAAGAGAACTGCTGAACACAATTAAGACAAGACAAATTAAATTTTTGGGGCATGTTAAAAGACACAACAGCCTACTCAAAGTAATATTGGAAGGAAAAATACAAGGCAAAAGAGGCAGAGGCAGACCAAGACTAACATGGACGAGTAACATCAAAAGATGGACAAGTCAATATATGTCAGCCTGCACCATCAAAGCAAGAAACAGAGTAGAATGGCGATCTATGGTAGCCAACCTTCTTTGCGGAGAGGGCACACGATGATGATGATAGTTTTGAATTGAAAATATTGTATGCAACTAACTATATGACATCAATAAAATACAAATATATCACTGTTAAGATCTTATGTTGAGTTGAATGTTTTGATATATTGAAGTGAATACTTGATCATCGAACAACAGTCAAACAACTGAAGGGCTGTTAATGTGAAGTTAATTGTTGAGAATACGACTGGTAGCTAAATATAGTAATAAGAAAATCCTAAACCAGGCCAAAGCAACACACAACAAAAGAGAAAAAAAAGAAAGAAAGAATAAAGTAAGAAAGAAAGTAAAAAAGAATGTGTATCACTAACAGAAGCCAACAGTTTCAATTTCTGGATCGCGTTGAGAGAAGATGATAGCTGAATAATGGCGTGACAACCAGGAAAACAGAGGGGAGAAGAGTTAGACGTAAACATCGAGAGATAACATCAGCAATTTTTAGAGATTGATCGATGTTCAGTTCTTCTCAGGAGGGAAAAAAGGATAGAAATATTGAAACCATGATTCACAAATAAATAAAATGGCTATATATATATTCGCATTTTCACATTTACATTTCACATACATCACATATTATAATAAAAGATTACACTAAGCTACTTAATAAATTTGTATTAGTTATTAATAATTATCTTTTATCTAGTCTGAGAGTGATGACAAATATGCCGTAAAAAGACTTTTACTTGTCAAGTTTTACATTGCACAGTACTAAATCTCCTAATAAACTATATATAATTAGACGGTCTGTTTGCAACAAGCGGAAGTGATAACCAACAGTAATGACAAGAAAGATGTGTAGAGACATCATCATCTGCGCCAGCCTATCTAGATTCTAGATAGTGGCATCATTAATAAGCGCCCTAGAAACATACAGCAGTCACAAATTATCATCTAGACGAAGACACGACATGTGTGGAATGTGCGGTCTCGACACACAAATAAGCTGGACTAATAGTTGATGATGCATAACTATCCTCACAAATTCCCAAACGTATCATTACCAATATGATCATCAAGTACCGCGCCCGCTGGCTTAGTTCATCACATTATCTAACATCAAGTCAGGTAATGCATCTGCTACTGTATGCAGCAGATAGTAATAGCTCCAGCTGTCCTGCTGCACTACGGTCATGCTCAGATAAGCCATTGGCATAAACTGTAACATACAACAATTCCATTGCTTTGTGAGTGAGAATTTAGTCAAAGACTAGCGGAGACAATCTTCAAAAAACTAACGCAATGCAGCAGGAATCCTACCGCAGATGTCCCTGGTAAATTCATGTATATCTGTGTTTACGTTTTCCAAATGGCCACTATTTAGTCAAAACAATTATGTTCAAAGCATTCAAATGTGTTTGTGAAATATGAAAATATACAGGCAATTATGAACTAAACTTGCTGTGTCACTTTTCAAATAGAACGATATATTTAAATGGAATATGCACATAACAGAAAGAAATAGAAGATGGATATGATCATTAAAGAGTCTAATAGCCGTACATCATAACGTGTTTATAAAGACATATCGTCTTCATTACAAAATATTGTTGTCCATATCATCTGTCGTCATTATCAACAATTATGACATTTATCCCATCTCTGGCGTCTTCCAGGGTTTTATAAGCTGGGCGATAATGGTCGCATGTTCAATGCAATTGATGCGTTGTGCTCAAGTGAGACATTTTAAAAATTCAACTCTGATAGGAAAAAAAAATCTCTGTTTAATTGTATTTGATTGGAACCCGTGTTGTGCATTTGTTAGGAGAAAGGCCGGTGTTTATACGTCATACCTCCCCTAGCAATAAATGAAAAGTTCACCGGTTATTTCTGACATTCAACACTTTTCAGTGTCGAACATTGATATGTCATGTACGGTACAAGAAGTAACTACCGCAACATATGAGATGGCAGGCTTATGAAAATCGCCCTTCATTAAAAGCAAATTGAGAGCAGAAAGTACACTTGTGTGGCCTCCAGTCTGTTCTTGCTGTCTGGTCTATTACAGTTACAGCAGCCGCATATATCTGATTTCAGGTCTCACTGCAACGTGCAATGGGGACATCGGTAGCCTAGTTGGCAAAACCACCTGACTGGACTACCGACGTTCGGACAACCCGTGTTCGATTCACGCTGGGAGCAGTGTGAATTGTACTCGTGGTTGAAAAAAAAAATACCCCCACGGTCGACCCAGCCGTTGGCAGAAATGGGTACCAGGGTATTACCCTGGGAAGGTGAGGAATCTTGCCTCGCATCTGAGTTTCGATGCTTGAGGCGACACTATCCAGAAATTTCCGAGCATTTCTGGATAGGCAGCCGAGCACATATGTGTGTAAACTCGCGTGCTAAGCGCCGGTTCAAGTCTCGTACTTTACCTTTACGTGCAATGGATAATCAGAAATGCTGCATCAGTAACGGCTTTCAGTAAGGATACATTGAGTCCAGGATTGAGAATTGCAGCCGTCTACGGCACCAAGTGACACACTTGAAAATAAAGTGTATACAAAAATATACGAATGCATAGCAGAACATTGGGTTTTTTTTGGGCGATTAGTTTTAGAAAACATGAACAGTGACAGAAGATCGCTATGTACAAGTATCATACAGAGGATGTCTTAGTAAAAAAATAGTAAAGTACCCCCCGTCACGCCAAGTGGCGTATAGGGAAATATGGTGTTAGTGACCCTATATTTTACAGACCTTCAGCACATGATTTTTGGGGTAATGTGGTCGGTATTACGCCCGTGCTGCTTTTACTTTCCCAGAAAAAATCCGGTACCCATATAAGGCTGGGTGAACCCGGAGCCGTCGGTTGGGATCGAACCCTACCCTTGTCCGTAGTAGTCCAGTTCACTAACCACTGAGCTATCGCGGCTCCTACTAATTTTTAGGGAATTAGTAAAACCCAGGTGTCCTCGCCAGGATTACGAACCCCGGCTGTTGCCGTGGTAAGCCAACCGCCTATCGATTGCGCTAACCGGACACCCAGAGGATGTCTTAGCTATATCATTATATATTATTATAATTATTCAATTAATAAAAAAAAACCGTCGCTATACCTAAAACTTACTGTGGTGTCCAATAACCAGAGGAAACAAGGGGTAAGGGCATAACGAGGCCTCAAGATGCATGTAAGTGCGAAGCTACTGTAAAGCTAATGATAAAAACGAAAATTTAATATTTTAAAAAAAATATTAAAAAGTGGTATGGTAGTAGCTGTACGTAGTCGATAGAAAAAACAAAGGATATTTCTGTTCAGAAGAAACACATGTGTGGTGGAAGGAAAGACATGTGTGGTGGAAGGAAAGACATGTGTGGTGGAAAGAAAGACATGTGTGGTGGAAGGAAAGACATGTGTGGTGGAAGGAAAGACATGTGTGGTGGAAGGAAAGACATGTGTGGTGGAAGGAAAGACATGTGTGGTGGAAGGAAAGACATGTGTGTTGGAAGGAAAGACATGTGTGGTGGAAGAAACACATGTGTGGTGGAAGGAAAGACATGTGTGGTGGAAGGAAAGACATGTGTGGTGGAAGAAACACATGTGTGGTGGAAGGAAAGACATGTGTGGTGGAAGGAAAGACATATTCTTCTTGTTAATGCGACAGAAACGAGCTCTCAATAAACGTTGCGAGAACACCAGACCCAAGTGTCGACCACGAAAAAGATGGATCGATGGAATATTAGAAGCACTAGGAAACATAACAGCAGCAGAGGCGAACAGAAGAGAAAAGGACCGCAAATGATATCTCCCATCGACGCTGAGAGGCAAATGAGGAAGAAAAGAGGAAGAAGAAGTAAAATGCTACAGATTAAAATTACAGCAAGGTCGAGATGAATAGCAAAGAAATATACATAAAATGTGAACATCCTAGGATAATTGATGTTAAAACACGTGCAAATAACACATAATTGTGCAGAATTATTGTCTGCACTAGACGACATTGAGAATATCCAAGTGTTAATTTGGTTTAATCACTAAACAATAACAGCACACAAGAAAGAAACTAAATCTGAAGCAATATTGAGTGAAATAGCATTCTAGAACTGCTTTGATTAGTCAAACTAATGTATTATTGAAGACCGAGCATACTGCATTGAACATGCATGCGAAGCAAAGAGAAATTACACACAAGTTATCACTAGCGGATTGAACTCGATGTTATAGTAAGGTTAGTACGGTTTACTGCTCCCAATAGTTCAGGTTCAATTCTAAAATGTGGTGAATTTATGTTTTGACCGTCGCGATTTCGGAGTTCATCTTTGAAAATGGGTACCAGATTTTCCTATAATAACTTAGGCTGGCCTATCATTGAACCTAACACCCACAAAAGTACTGTTAGTCACTGAAACATATGGGCACTAGTATCTCCTTTCCTAGTCACTGAAACATATGAGCACTAGTACCCCGTCTCTCCTCTCCTAGTCACTAAAACATATGGGCACTAGTACACCGTCCCACTAAAACATATGGGCACTAGTACACCGTCTCTCCTCTCCATCTTACCCTTCCCTGTTCTGGTTTTGCCCCCCCCCCCACCACTCCATCACCAGACATGTCTTTCTCAAGCTAATTTTCTGGATCAGTACTACAGGTCTCGTTAATCCTATATCACGCCTCGCTTACCACCACGGTGTCAGTATATATCTGGCCGGCTCGTTCGGCTTTCACACCTTCAGTATCTCTTATAAATAGATGTCCCTCATTTCGCCCATAGCTATGTCTTAGTCCTGTTTCACCCCCCTTGGAACCTAGACTTTGCCTGTGTCCAGCTTGACTTCGTCACAACCCGTCTGACCTGTGGTCTAAACACGTAACTGATTATAACCACGCGGCTAGTAGTTCCTTCCTCCGGCATTTGTCTACCATCTATCACTTTAAACAGACGAATCCTGCCAACAAGCTAAGTCTTAATTTTATATATTATCTTTTATTTCATCAACACCATCAAGTGCCATCTCCGCAAAGAAGGTTGGCTACCACGGAGCGCCATTCTACTCTGTCTCAGGCTTTGATGGTGCAGATTGTCATAGGCTTACTTGTCCATCTTTTGATGTTTTTCGTCCATGTTAGTCTTGGTCTGCCTCTGCCTCTTTTACCTTGCATTTTCCCCTTCAAGATTACTTTTAGTAGGCTGTTGTGTCTTTTAACATGGCCCAGAAATCGCATTTGTTTTTGTTTGAATTGTATTTAGTAGTTCTTTTTTCATTTTTAGTTGTTTTAAGACTTCATCGTTTTGTTTGATTTTCTTTCTTTAGTTTCTCATTTCTTTAGATACACTTATACTTCCTTATTTTCACATTTTACCTATCCTCCAACATGTAGTACATCTCATCTGTTATATACCCGTCCATTTCTCTCTAACTTACCTGTCCCACTCACCCTAGATGTGGTAATAGTTATGTGTACCTCGTCGTGTGTTGTCGTTATTCCCATTTTCCGAAGAAGGTTCCATGTAGGCCGAAACGTCAGTATTGTGTTACATTCGTTTTTTTTTTTAAAGCTGTCACCATACCTTAAAGGAGTATGCGTTACACCCCCACTACTGGCTCCTCCGAACTAGTACCACGTCTAGGAGTAAAACAACTCTGGCTTTACTTAACAGTAGCAACTGCCTTTAAGCATGGCATCAAATATAATACGATCATAAAGCATGGCATCAAATATAATACGATCATAAAGGTTTGGTTGTGCATTAGTCAGCAGGTGAGGAGCTGTTCGGTCTAAAGTTATGACCTCGAATCCTGCCACAAGCTGTAAAAGTTATGTTCGAAGCTGTGAATTTTTCTCTATTAGAACAATGACACATAAATCAAAAATAACATTTCTTTGGTATGGAGTTTCAATGCCTTGATTTTCTATCTACAAAGTCGACAATAAATACAAAGACATATATGATATGGCTCAAATAAAAAGGCATGATGGCCTTCAGAATTGAGGGATGGTGCCAGTTAGAGGAGAGAGAGAGAGAGAGAGAGAGAGAGAGAGAAAGAGGGAGAAACCAAGAAGAAGATGGGAGCAAAATATTACATAGGAGGTGGGATAGCAGCAGACACTGGGAATCTCGTGCGAGATAGATGACGTAGTTGTCTTGGGATCCAAGTTTTAATAGTGACAATCTAGATGATGATTTTGATGTCCAGTAGATAATTATCTCGCTATATTTCTTAGTAAAGTGACTGAATTGTTGGTGTTTGTTTATCGGTGTCAACTAGTACAAAGCAGTTATCATTATCTGTTCGTATGCATTTGGAGGTGACTGGAGAGTTCATTTCGACCATATCAACAGACAGAAAAGTAAAATTAGATATTCAGCAGCCAGGGTCTTAGTTGTTTAATATTCAGATGATCAATCTCTAATGTCTAAGTTGTTCAGTATTCAGATGATCAATCTCTAATGTCTAAGTTGTTCAGTATTCAGATAATAAGTTGACAATATCTAAATTATTCAGTATTCAGATAATTAGTCTCCAGGGTCTAAATTGTTTAATATTCAGATAATTAGTATCCAGTGTCTAAATTGCTCAGTATTCAGATAATAAGTTGGCAATCTCTAAATTATTCAGTATTCAGATAATAAGTCGACAATATAGAAATTATTCAGTATTCAGATAATAAGTCGACAATATCTAAATTATTTAGTATTCAGATAATAAGTTGACAATATCTAAATTATTCAGTATTCAGATAATAGGTTGACAATATCTATATTATTCAGTATTCAGATAATACGTTGACAATATCTAAATTATTCAGTATTCAGATAATAAGTCGACAATATCTAAATTATTCAGTATTCAGATAATAAGTTGACAATCTCTAAATTATTCAGTATTCAGATAATAAGTTGACAATCTCTAAATTATTCAGTATTCAGATAATAAGTTGACAATCTCTAAATTATTCAGTATTCAGATAATAAGTTGACAATCTCTAAATTATTCAGTATTCAGATAATAAGTCGACAATATCTAAATTATTTAGTATTCAGATAATAAGTTGACAATATCTAAATTATTCAGTATTCAGATAATACGTTGACAATATCTATATTATTCAGTATTCAGATAATACGTTGACAATATCTATATTATTCAGTATTCAGATAATACGTTGACAATATCTATATTATTCAGTATTCAGATAATGCGTCGACAGTGTCTGAATTGTAAAGTGTTTTAAGAAATTCAATCGATTGTGCAATTGTTAAATGTCAAGGGATATCAGCCGACCGTGGACAAGAAACTAGCTAAAATCGTCCGACTTTGAGAAGTAGTTTGGTGTTAGGTGAAATCAACAGAAAAGTCTAAAATTTGGTTATAAATGAAGAAGAAAACAAACTCTTCACGCAATGTTAATAATATATAACAAGGGATCATAATAAAAAAAAAAAAATATTGAATTTTCAACACTGCAGCAGTTTCCGGATAAAAAATATTTTGATAAACAATTCTTGTAACTTGACATTAGAAAACGAAAGATTTGTTGGCATGCCTCCAGTGTGGGGTAAAGAGATTAAAATGTGTGTTTGTATAAATATTTTATGGTCATCGGTGTAATTTTGGAGCAGTGAAGTCAAAACAACGTCAGATCGCCTATTTATTCCCATTAAAAAAGAACTTTACCCATTGACAGCTTTGCAAATCTAGAAAACGGTCAAATGATTGAACTCGATCGCCTACCCATATTAAGCCAGTAACGATAAAGGTGATGATATCAAATATCAAACATCAACAACAAATATCAGCAGGGCTGAAACTAAGAATGGCAAAATGATACATCTTCTCAATATTCCTGTATAGTGCAGAAACATGGACATTAGACAAGGAAACAGAACAAAAAATTGAAGCCCTTGAAATGCGGATTTATAGAAGAATAGGTAGAATTGGATGAAAAGAAAAGATAACAAACGATGAAATTTCAAAACAACTGAAAATAAAAAGAGAACTACTAAATACAATTAAGACAAGACAAATGAAATTTTTGGGGCATGTTAAAATACACAACAGCCCACTAAAAGTAATATTTGAGGGAAAAATACAAGGTAAAAGAGGCAGAGGCAGACCAAGACTAACATGGACGAGTAACATCAAAAGATGGACAAGTCAGCCTTTGACAACCTGCACCATCAAAGCAAGAGACAGAGCAGAATGGCGCTTCATGGTAACGAACCTTCGGTGCGGAGAAGGCACTCAATGATGATGATGAACGATAAAGGAGATATGAACATTTAATAACGGTCATTCAATGTAATCAGAGGCATTATAGTAATAACTGTTTGAGATCAACACAACTTAAGTTATACATTCTCATTATACACTAGTCCTTAGAAGTCAGTCAACAAAATTAATTCAGTTTATGTTAGTAATGGAAACCCTGTTAGGAAACGTAGAATGTATGATCACTTAAGAGGGGAATGTGTTACTGTGAAATCGGTGAACGATATTAACAAATATAGTATTAATGCTGGCCTTTCTGAATATTAGCTACTGCCTTTCTCAATAATAATGATAAAATTACAAAGATAAGATGACAAAGAAAAGTTATGTGCATCTCATTTGCATTATATTAGATCACCAACGAGTCTCCTTAACAGATCTCAACTAGACGATAGGTCCACTTCCCACTGTTGCAAATAAATATAAGTTAGCCAGTTTCTGTTACGTTCTTTACTGGTATTTAATTTAATGTAAACCATTATTTTAATGTAAGGAAATCTTGAGAGGAAATCACATGAAAGAAGACAACAACAAAAATATGGGAAGATGGCATGGAAAAATTGATGAGAGCTTATTTCAACAAATCTGAGACTGTTGGAAAGACAAAGAGTTTTAGTGAAATCGCAGGCAGTTGCGGAAGATAAAAAGTTGATATTAGGAAATCTGAGTCCATTGTGAAAGGTAAAGATTTGATATAGTCAAAACTTAGAGACTTCTTCTGTGAAAGATACAGATTTGAAGTCATCAAATAACAATTATATGTATCTAAACGATTGCCTAACGTAGAAAGACGATATATAAAGATAGAGAGAAGAAGGAAAAGGGAAGAGAGTAGTACGTAAATGCAAAAGTTCAAAAGGTGCATAGAACAGTGAGACAGTTTACCCGTATCCAGAACAATTCAACAGTATACAGAGCACAGCCTAAAAACTCGCCAGCATAGAGAGTGCACTGCAACAACTTAGCGACATACAGAGTACAGACTAAACACTCAACAACACATAATGCAAGTCAAACAACCGACTATCATGCACAGTATGGCCCAACAACATACAGAATCCAGCCCACTAACTAACCAACACACAGAGTACGGGACCTACAACTCACTAACGTACAGAGTGCAGCGCAACAAATCAACAACAAACAGTGAACAACCCACTAACTCACCAACAAACAAAGGACGCCCAACAACTCACCAACATACAGAGTACAGCTCAACAACTCAACAACTCAACAACATACAGCTCACTGACTAACCAACACACAGATTACACCCAAAAACTCACCAACACACAGAGTACAGCCCAACAACTCACTAACATATAAAGTAGTCCAACAACTCAACAATATACAGAACACAATCAAACAGATAAAAATATACTGAGTACACCCCTACAACTCACTAGCATACAGATTACAGCCAAACAACTCACCAATACACGGACTACAGCAAAAAAACAACTAACCACACCACAGTGTACAGCCCAACGACTCAACAATACACAGAGCACAGAACAACAACTCACCAACATGCAGAGGACAGCCGAACTACTTACCACCATATCGAGTATTGCGTTACAGCTTACCCACTTACGGGGAACAGCACAGCAACTCACCAGCACATGGAGTAGAGCCTAACAACTCACTAATGTTCATAGCACAGTCCATGAACTCACCAACATACAGAATCCTACATAACAACTCCCTAGCATACATAGTTCAACCAAAAACACACATCAACATACAGAGTACAGCCCAACAACTCATTAATATACAGAAAACAGCCAAAGAAGTTGCCAGCATACAGAGCACTGCAGAAAACTCACCGACACATACAGTACAGCTCGAAAACTCACCATCATACAAAGTACAGCCCAACAAGTCACGAACCTTTCAGAGAATTACTCAACAACTCACAATCACACAGAGCACAACCAAACAACTCATCAACTTACAGAGCACAAATATAAAAACTCATCAACATACAAATTACAGCCCAAAAACTCACCACGGTACAGAGTACAGTCCAACAACTCACCAATATACAGAGTGCAGCCCAACAACTCACAACACACAGAGGACAACTAAACAACTCACCAACATACAGATTACACCCAAAGAACTCACCAATACAAAACAACTAACCAAAACACAGAGTATAGCCCAACAACTCAACAATACACAGAGCACAGAACAACGATTCCCCAACATGCAGAGGACAGCCCAACTACTTACTAAAATACAGAGTATTGCGTGATAGCTCACCCACATACGGGGAACGTTATCTGCTTATGCGGCGAGGGACCCCTGTGCACGCGGCTGCCAGTGGAATGCCGGATTAACGAGAACAATTCAGTTCTCAATCTCTAAGGACTTCACCAGAAGTGAAAGCTGCCGTCCGGAAAAAAAAAGAAAAAAGAAAAAAGTATTGCACGACAACTGACTCACAGAGTTACAGCTCACCCACATACAAAGTGAGGAGGATTTCAGGGCAAACTCTCGATTACATATTTCTAGCCATGTCTTACATTAAGATTATGCACCCATGTGTTGAAGCACAGATTAATAATTTAAAAAAAAAAAAAAAGAGCCCTGTCACGTCAAGTGGCGGTTAGAGAGCACGGTGTTACTGATCCTATTGGTTTTTTTACAGACCTTCGGCACATTTTTTTTTCGGGTAATCTGGTCGGTATTACACCCGTGCCACTTTAATTTCCCAGAAAAAATCCGGTACCCTTTTAAGGCTGGGTGAACTGAAGGATTTAATGCCTACTAGGAAATCAGTATCTAATATGTCAATCTGGCGAAAATATGAGACACCTGATAGATAGGTTCAAAAATTGACATCTCTTGATATGGTGGCGGTAGTACCAGGATACAGTTAAGTTTAATAATGACACGAATAATTTACAACTCGTTAGAAATTAAATAAAAGAGTTGCAAAAACTATGCAGACTGCTGTTTTTATCGACTTTATTAGCAACTGACATATGAAAAGTCAGTCAAAATGTGTGGGGCATGTGCGTAGAAGTGGCTTGTTGGAATAATTAGTAACAGTAGGGAAAATAGAAGGCCGGATAGAAAGTGGTAGACAAGGAGAAAAAGATACTGTATGGTTTATCGGCGTGGTACGGGAAAAGATAGTGAAACCGTTATGAGTGGCGCACACGAATGCGTATCATGGAGGAACATAACATCCAACGCCTATCGGTATGGCCATGATTGAATGAGGCAGAAGAAAACAGTGGCGATAGATACAGAACACATTATTTATGTACAGGTAACGGGTAAGGTGCGTCCCATAGCAATTGTTGTTCGGTAATGAAGTATCAGTGAATTTATAGCACTATGTTCCAGCTTCTTAAGGTTGAGTGGAGCTAATTATCTTCCTCGCTGAGATTTCTTTCCAGAAAATATATCAGGTACCCATTTAAAGAGGCAGTGTGACAAGAGCCCTTTAAAAAGGCCGGAAGAATGTTAGCCTCAATTGGCACGTGAGCCCCGAACTTTCATCACTAACCACAACGCTGCGGAGCTCCATAATGTTTCGGTAAACAATGAAATTAGAGAGGATGAAATATAGGAGAAAATGGATTTCTATGCTTGCAAATTTTTCCCTCCTGTTTTATTTTTTTCGCTGGGTATTTAAAATGTCCAGAACGTATAGAATTAATGTCAATTTTAGTACCACTATGTTCGCTAACAAATGAGAATGTTAACAAATGAGAATGTTAGCAAATGGAAATAAGTTGCTGTTACTCATTGTTTGTTGTATTTCAAATTGCTGCAGTTGCCAAACGGAAATCAAAAGAAGGCTGAACATAAGCTATGGGAAATTAAAAACAACAGCGCAACATGTGGTAAGAATTTATTTCTCAACAAAACGTCTGTTTTTAAGAGCCGGTATTTTTTTCAAATTGCTAACTTATGGTTATGGTTATGGAAGGCTTCGGTATCACTGAAAACGAAATAAAATCCATAATTGCTCAACCGCCGTGCCAGTGGAATCATCAGAATTAATATCTCATCTTCCAAACAAAGAAAGGTAGCTGTTGTCCCAATCACAGCAGTCGCAGCACATGCCAAAAGACATAAGGCGAAACCGCACAGAAAGTGAACACAGCCATCTGTTCCCCGCCATACGATATCTTCATTCACCGTAAGCAATCAGAATATCGAAACATGATCAAAACGGATGAAGCGCACAACTCACGGTGTGCATAGAGCACTTAACTCAGTAGCTCCTGCAACAAGCGGACTTGGAATATGAGGAAACTGCAACAAGGAACACTTTTTAGACACAGCCTTTAACGGTTCCTGCCGCCTATCCACCATATTGACCGGAAGTTGACACCCTCTGAAAATGATGATCGCTATATTTTTTTAAAATGTATAGCGCTTGATGATGTTAGGACATAGTTTTCAACTTCAAATGCGAACATATGAAACACAGTTAGTCGTCGAATTATCCCCGTCGTACATCGAACAACAGACCGTAAGATCTCCCTGCAATGTTATGTGAATTTGTGAAATGATAAGCCAGTTCACACGTCTACCCTTGATCTTACAGTAGCCCTCTTTAATCTAGACAACATTCCCCCTGAACAACATGAAACTCCGGGAGTCACACAGGGTTTGCAAAGTCCTGTACAAGACTCCGTCAATTCGCCTTTCATTTTTAGCGTACAGCCGGTTTATTGCTAACTGTGACTGTTTATGTTAAATATGGATAATCGACCGGTCTGGAAAACTACGTCAGTACCTTGAAGTGCAAGTGGTAGACAAGAGTGACATTCAGAATGTCGTGGATGGTGCAAAGAACAATAGCATCAATTTAGCAACAGCTAGCATTACAGGAGGGCTGGTTATTAAAGAACATAAAAACGGAAAATGATATATCTTTTCTCATTAAAAAAATATAATGGAAGAAGGATTATCAACATGACAAGAGGTAGACAAAGAGAGAGTGAGAGAGCAAAAACTAGAGGAACGTTGGAGCACAATATCACAGACAAGCTATACATGACCGATGCAGAAGCTGAACATCTCGTGCAGTACAGAGAACATTGTCAAGGGAGCCCAGTTCTGGTTGGGATAAATAACTAGATGATGCTGGATCCTCACAGATATCACCATCGCTAACTAGAGTACGATTGCTGAGGTCCTTTTAAACGTCTCTCATCTCCAACACCTCAAACACAGGCGCACTATGACACATCTAAAACAATCAGGGGCGAACTATCTGAAACAGAACAGTCCATTATAAACTCAAGAGTACAAAATAATTCAGTGGTTAGTGAACTGGACTACAAAGGACAAGGGGTAGGGTTCGACCGAACCGACGGTTTCCGGGTTCACCTAGCCTTAAATGGGTACCGGATTTTTTTCTGGAAAAGTAAAGCGGCACGGGCGTAATACCGACCACATTACCCCAAAAATCATGTGGTGAAGATCTGTAAAATTGATGGTCACTAACACCATATTCCTTATACGCCACTTGGCGTGACGGTGGTACTTTACTTTTTTGTACATAATAACGCATTAACTTCGAAAATCTTGATACATCATTGGTGTATATGAGGGTAAGCGCCAAATTGCTCAGCACAAGCTACATTATAAAATGTACAGCCATATTATATGCTACACTATCATCCATATTTTAATGAGATTATGGGATACACAATATCCAGTTTTTAGCGATATTATTTACTATGATATTGTACGATTTTTAACCTGATTATGTTCTACACTATTATCTCTTTATAAAGCAGATTATACCACAATATCACTGGGTTTTTAACCCGATTATGTTCTACAATATTATCCAATTTTAACCAGACTTTTTTCCCCATTATCATCTGCAAATTTAATTCAAACTGACTGAAAACAAAACTCAAGACGATGATCATGTTCAAGACAAAAACGCACATGAAGATGTAAACACCAAAAATCGATACAATGGAAAGGAGTACAGGTGTATTCAGGTGCTCGTTCAAGATGAATCTATTAAATATAGATTTGTTGGAAATGTCTGCCTCCCTCATAACTATGATAGCTTTAGACTTAGCTCTGAACAACCTGTAAATATCCTATTGTTTTTGTTTATATATATATATATATATATTATAGAGAGAGAGAGAGAGAGGGTACTTCCTAATTTCCTACTTAGTTTTTAGTGTGCACTGAGAGTTCCAGTAGCTTGATAGATATCGCGTTCAAGTTATTTATTTGGGAGTCATTAATTTGCATATAACTACGTGCCTAGTAAATATGAAAATGGTACCGAGCAAGGTAATGCTATGACCCTTTCAGAAACCATCTTTTCCTGCTGAGATCGTGAAGTTAAAACGCTACACCATCTAGCGACGACAAGGCCATGAGCGCTACATATCATCTCGTAATCAACGTTCACCGCGTACCATAACCACAGCACTCATGCTCGTCATCTACCTTCTTGGTAAAGAAACGTGGCTACCGCGTAGCGATATTTCAATCTGCCTTTTATCGTGATGATACACGCTGTCCACCTCCCCACCCGCCACCCCTTAATGTTGTTCACTTCAGTCTCTGTATGCCTCTACCTCATTTACCTTGTATTTCCAACCGCCTACCCCCAATAAAAATAAACGACATTAAAAAAAGTATATTACTATGTCTCTTTAAGTGTTTAACACAGCTTTTCCACACTTCATTTCCAGTTAATAATTATCTTCTGTCCACCAAATTCTTCCAATTAATCTTGAAATCCACGTCCAATGGCTTAAGTGTCGTGATCATTCTATTTGTTTGTTGTACACGTTTCTTCACCATACACGAATATCTTCTTGTTTCCCCCATCCCATTTCCCTTTCAGAGTCGAGGTAGATATAGTTTGCGATCTTCTGCTCTTCTGTTAGCCTCTCTTGCTCTCATGTTTCCTAATATTTCCAAAAGTTTAACAATCCATCTTTTTCATGTTAGACCTTTGGGTCTGGTGTTCTCGCAGCGTTTATTAAAGACTCATAGTGTTGTGTTTTAATATTTCTATCTTAGCCAGTTGCCAAAATATGTTGCCTTTAGTTTCACTATGAGGCATACATTTGGAGTAGATATAACACTTTTATTCTCTGTATTTTGTAATTGTTTGCTTTCATGTTTATGTATATTTCGTGTTATTATAAACGATTTTTGCTATTCTTATTATTTATTTCTGTATATATCTTCCGTCACCTGTTGTGATATGTTCAAGATAGCTTGGGCGACAGCACATTTTAATAGACATGTCCTCAATTTCAATGTTAAATTACCACCAGGGACTACCTGAGACGAATATTCAAAATTAGTGAGAATGTCTGGAAACTGGACCTGGTTGCTATTGCTTTGATTTCTTGTTTTAAAAGAATGAATCGTAACATCATGGATAGAAATTGAATCGTCCCGCAAATGTACAATGGTTAAAACAATCACATTATGGCAGTAGGGGTTTTTAACCAATTATTTAATCTAAAGACATTCGCAACTACATTCAGAATTAAGTTGAGTCGATGTTGGCTCAAAACCGAATATCGTAGTCACGAACATGTTTAGAGTTGCACTGCGGTTCCTGTGTAAAGTCGGACGAATCTTGGAAGTTGACAGCAAAGCATCTTCGGGCATGGATTTTTGTGTTATTCACTTCTGCCCTATCTGCCACCTTCGACTCGCAAGGAACGAATGTAGTTTCAGATAGTTATAATGTGTCATTCTGTGCCCTGAAAATTGCACACTTCTTCTACGGCATTTCCTGACCATCTAAAGTCGACGTGGTCAGATTGCTCTATTTAAAACAAATGTTGTATTCTCAAGATAATCATCGTTTTTCTGAGCTACCAATGATTGGAGTAGTATAGATAAGTACTTCTCTTCTCTTATGTCAACTGTGTACAATTTTGAATTTACACTTGCTAAACAAAATCTTGACATTTGACAGAACATGGCAACAAAATAAAATTGATGAGCTGATAGAATATAACAACCTGCTCTATATTATTGGAATATTAGTGAAGTGTGAAGTTTACTGTGTTTTTATTTGACTGTTATTTCCACTGTTGCTCTCTATTCTTAACACTGTTAAACCAGTTAGGATTTTTGTCGTTCCCCTCTGTTTGCTTCTGTTGTTTCCGTTTCTATATTGTCTGCAAACCGTCTTCATCTTATAGTATTCTGAAATAACTTAAAATAATTGTGTTGTTTCTAGTACCTTGTTAAATGATGCCACGATAAGAGATAGAAGTGTAAAGGTTGGAGCAAGACACTACAGACGAGCTGGGAATGACTGCTGCAGAAGCTAGACATTTCGCGCAGGACAGAGAACACTGTCAAAGAAGTCCCGACTGGGACAAGCAGCAAAATGATGCTTCATACTCACAAATATCTCAATCGCTCTCTAGCGTACAATTACTGAGGGCCTGTCAAACGTCTCTCATCTCCAACACATGCGCACTACCACTCACTTAACCAACAAGGAGGTATCATCTTCCGAATGAGAATGATCCATTTTAAACTAAAAATAATGTAAACAAAAAAGTATGTTTACTGTCTTCATGCAAGCTGTCTTCATGCAAGCTGTCTTCATGCAAGCTGTCTTCATGCAAGCTGTCTTCATGCAAGCTGTCTTCATGCAAGCTGTCTTCATGCAATGCTCTATTTATCCGTCATGACTAAGGGGACCTATAGTTTATGCCTGTGTAACTTTCTTCATTTTTGTGTGAATGTCTGCAGTAATTTATTTTAGACTTCCTTATTTTGAAAATATAAATCTGTGTATGCTATAATCGCTATCTACATAGTTATTTAGTTTTCTCAGTTCTTGACTTGATCTTGTTTGCAAAACGTCTTAGCTCCGTTTTACGCCATGGCTTAGCTCCCTTATACGTCATGAATATCTCAACTTGTGGCCTTTCACCTTAAATGAAAGATCAGGAAAATTCGTTTTCTCTTTTCTTTTTTATTCTGTCGCCTTAATTAGAAGAACATTACGTCGGCCATGTTGGCATTTGCATGTGAACTGGACTCGTACCACTGTTGTGAAATGAATTCGGTTCATTCGATTACCCGTCACGAAACAACGTACAAGGCGCAGTATTCAGCTTATAAGAGACATCCTTTATAATAATGCCATGTCTCTTATATTATACAGTTTATGTGTTACGTTTCTCGTGTTTGTTGTACTTGATTAACATTCCAGACATAGAACAATTCTTTTTCTTGTCCGTTCATTCTTTCTTTTATCAAAGAGCGTCATCAGTGCAGTGTTAATGCGCTGGTTCAGCAACTAAGTCAACATGGGTTCTGCAGCAGATAGAAGCTCTTCAGTCTCATCATCATGTGCCATACCGGTTGGCGTAGGCGATCATGTCCCTCCACAATATTCTATCTACAGTGCATTGTACCAGTTCTGTTGCTGACTGTTTTCCATGCCATGAAACCAAGCCACCCAGCATTTTCTCTTTGTCGTCCGCGATCTCTCGTTCCTTTGATTTTGCCAGTTATAACCAAGTATTCCAACATTCCTCTTCTCATGATGTACCCAAAAAATGTTGATTGTTTCTTTCTGATGTTCATTAGGAGTTCCCTTTTTGTGTTGGCCTCTTTGAGAATTTCTCCATTGGTCTTTTTAGCTGTCGAGGGAACTTTCAACATTCTTCTGTGTCCTCTGATCGTCTTTTCATTTGTACATTAATTTTTCTTTATTGTTTATTTATTTATTTATAGTGCCACCTTCTTCAGACTACAGAGTTAATAAAGAAATAGGTGCATGGCTCAATAGATCAGGTTAGGTAATAACAGCGAGAAAGAGAACGGGCCTATCGCGCCTAATGCAGAAATATTTCAATCAACTATGGCAGGAGAGAGGTGGCCGAATTGATAACTTGTTGTGTTCTAAAACAGAAAAATACGAGTCCCAATCATGGTGGGATCAATCGTTCTTATTTTCTTTCTGGAGTGAATTAAAAACTTAAACCTAAACATCTCGTGACAACTGCACTGGGAAATCGACCTTTACTCTAATATAAGGGCCCTTGCCCCAATCCTGGCATTTCCTAGAAACAGGGTAATGGCGGATAATAAATAATGCAGGATAATAAACTACAACGTATTTCAGAACATATTATTTTTTCTTAAATATGTAATTTCCATGAACTGCTGAATTTATTCATTACACGTTGACAAGTAGGCTTCTCATTTGACTAAACAATGCTGTTTTTGCTAGGCTGTTTCCCCATTCTTGTTTAAGCCATATTGATAAACTCATGTAAAAATAAGGTACGCCTTGAATAACCCATATGGGGAATATGTGGTTACAGGAACAATCAGTCTGCATACGCTTCCAGCAATCCTTGGAGGGGCGGGGGAGAGGGTGTGGGGTTGCCACTGGTGTAAATACACTAATTTCATAAATATAATAGAATAGAATAGAATAGAATAGAATAGAATAGAATAGAATAGAATATGACGTTATAATCCATGTTTCTATTTCTAATGTCACATTTTATGGTTGATGTTTCAGATTGACCCTCTTTCCCAGGAAAAAAAAATGTGTTACCCATTTACGGGTGGGTAAACTGAGGAGCGGAAGCCGCGATAGCTCAGTGGTTAGTAAACTGGGCTACAAAGAACAAGAGGTAGAGTTCGATGCCAAACCCACGGCTTCCAGGTTCACCCAGCCTTAAATGGGTACCGGATTTTTTCTGGGAAAGTAAAGCGGCACGGGCATGATACTGACCACATTACCCCAAATATTATGTGCTGAAGGTCTGTAAAATTTATAGTCACTAACACCATATTCCCTATACGCCACTTGGCGTGACGGGGGTACATTACATTTTTTTAAACCGAGGAATAGTTAATCTAGATGGCTTGTTCTTAGTGGTCCATTTGACCAACCACTGAGTTGTTACATCTTCCAAATTCAAATGTTCATAAAACTAATTCTAATCCATCCGGGCATTTCGTTTCTGTGTCGTCATCTAGCACGTCTAAAGAAAGATACTTTTGCTTGACTGCCAGTTTTTATATTTCACGCTCTCTAATCTCCAGTTCTGCCTTGGTATGTTCCTTGTGTATAGACTTTCATGATTCCACTATATCGTTTTGCTTGTCGTCCACTTCTCCGTCACTGCACACCATCTCAAATAATCTTACCTAATTTCAAATGATCTCACCTAACATAAAATGATCTCACTAATTTCAAATGATCTCACCTAACATAAAATGATCTCACTAATTTCAAATGATCTCACCTAACATAAAATGATCTCACTAATTTCAAATGATCTCACCTAACATAAAATGATCTCACTAATTTCAAATGATCTCACCTAACATAAAATGATCTCACTAATTTCAAATGATCTCACCTAACATAAAATGATCTCACTAATTTCAAATGATCTCACCTAACATAAAATGATCTCACTAATTTCAAATGATCTCACCTAACATAAAATGATCTCACTAATTTCAAATGATCTCACCTCATTTTAATTTATACCATCTTAAATGCTCTCACCTGAAATGATCTCATCTCAAAGACCACATCTCACCTCAAATGATCTCATAGCACCTCAAATGTTGTCATCTCACTTCAAATGATGTAATCTCACTTCAAATGATGTAATCTCACTTCAAATGATGTAATCTCACCACAGATGTTCTCAGTTTGTCTCAAATGATTTCATCTCCCCTCAGATGATCTCAGTTCATCTTAAATGATATAATCTCAAATGATCTCGCTTCAAATGATGCCAGTTTATTTCATATGATCTTATCTCAAATGATCCCAGCTCATTTCAAATGATCTCGTTACAAATAATGTCATTTCATCTATAATATTCTCACCTCATCTCAAATTATTTCATGGTATCTCAAATTATTTCATGGTATCTCAAATTATTTCATGGTATCTCAAGTTATTTAATCTCAACTAATCTCATCGCCCGAAATTATTCAGAAATGATCAAATCTCCTTTAAATGATCTGATTTTAAATAATCTGATCTCGTCTCAGACGATCTCATCTCAAATTATATTATCTAATCTCAAATGGACTTATCTCAAAAGATCTCATCTCAATGATCTTATCTCAAAAGATCCCATCTTATTTCTAATTATCTCAAATTCTTTGAGATTAGGAACTTTCCTTTTCAACAGCTCAGTTGATTCCGTGATGTAAATTCAGTCATTTCCGTCACACCTGACCTTTCCACTATCTGCATCCACATTTTAAGATGTCCCAAACTCCCATCATGCCATATTCTCATCCATGTTCAACAATTGTTTCTCCCTTTCGTTACAAAATTCAATGAAAACTATCGCGGGATCTCAAGGGCCAGGAAACAAACTAGCCATGTCGAAGCAGAACAACTTTTAATGGGCAGACGATCCGTCTCCATTACACCAGGGAGCTTGCAAAAATGGCGATCTATAATCATTCTGGGATGTCTACTTTTATATTCATGACTACATCTACACAATCCTACTTATAATGAAATATGTGATTTGTTTAGCAAAATAATGAAAATATAAATCTATACTACCACTATAAAACGGAATATTGCGCGGAAACAATTGGAATCAAATTTGCTAATGGTATTTCCCAAGCCAAGGAATTTTACTTTTACGCATAACTATTACAAACTCCATTTAAAAAAAAATATATATATATGTATACACACACAATATAATTAAAACATATATATATTAAAGCTATTTTGTAAAATAACTTTCTTCTTAGCAACACACAAATTTCAAAATGCAATCTCAAAAATAAATTGTGCAGCTCTTCTTTGTCTTCAACTTCCTTCCTTCCTCATTTGCCTTCCAGCGTCGAGGGGAGATATAATTTGCGGTCTTTTGCTCTTCTGTTCGTCTCTGCTGCTGTTATGTTGCCTACTGCGTCTAATATTCTATCGATCCATCTTTTTCGTGGTCGACCCTTGGGCTGGTATTCTCGCATCGTTTATTGAGGGCTCTGTTTGTGCAGTGTTTTAGCAAACCTATGATATCTTAAATACGATATAACTTTGTTTAAGACAGGTAGAAAAAAAACACCAGAATCATGTGGATAGTTTGACATCCTGGTCATGTGACCGAATATATCAAATTGGAGAGTTATTTATTAAAGTGAATGAGGTTCTAATTACTGTATGGTTAATCATGTTTTTTTTTTCCTACATGATTCGTACATCTAGTAGTGATTGCATTGGGCAAGCCGGTTTATTTTGCAGTCAAGAGTAAACACTCGGTACAATCTAGAAAAGGAATAACAGAAATAACGATAGGCAGACAGGCAGGCAAGCGCAGAGACGAGACAGACTAGCAGAGAGACAGTCAAAGGTACGGACGGACGAGCTATATGGAGGGACATGCAGGCAGGCAGGCAGGCAGGCAGGCAGGCAGGCAAGCGCAGAGACGAGACAGACTAGCAGAGAGACAGTCAAAGGTACGGACGGACGAGCTATATGGAGGGACATGCAGGCAGGCAGGCAGGCAGGCAGACAGGCAGGCAAGCGCAGAGACGAGACAGACTAGCAGAGAGACAGTCAAAGGTACGGACGGACGAGCTATATGGAGGGACATGCAGGCAGGCAGGCAGGCAGGCAGACAGGCAGGCAAGCGCAGAGACGAGACAGACTAGCAGAGAGACAGTCAAAGGTACGGACGGACGAGCTATATGGAGGGACATGCAGGCAGGCAGGCAGGCAGGCAGGCAAGCGCAGAGACGAGACAGACTAGCAGAGAGACAGTCAAAGGTACGGACGGACGAGCTATATGGAGGGACATGCAGGCAGGCAGGCAGGCAGGCAGGCAGGCAGGCAGGCAGGCAGGCAGGCAGGCAGGCAGACAGACAGACAGACAGATAGATAGATAGATAGATAGATAGATAGATAGATAGATAGATAGATAGATAGATAGATAGATAGATAGATAGATAGATAGATAGATAGATAGATAGATAGATAGATAGATAGATAGAAGGCACAAAATGCCAACAAACGTGCACATAAATTACAAACGCTCTCCCTTCTACGCTAGAATGCATGCGAAGAAAACTCTTTGCCACTCAAGTGGGTTTCAGCTGAATTATTACTCACCGAGCATTGCCAGTTCAATGTGACCGTGAAAGTGACATAACAGCCCACGCTACATCAAAGAATGAGACAGAAAATACATGCTGACAGTTATTGACTTGAGTAGTCGAAATGATATAGTGGGTATCTTACAGTGTCACATGTTATAGTGTCATATCTTGTTTTACATATAATATATTGTCACATCTTTGAGTGAGAATTCCTAGTGTGCCACATTTTATAGTTTAATTTTTTTTTCTAAATTTATTATAGTGCATTGTCATATCATGTTACAGTGCCACCTATATGTGTTATATATTATAGTGCCAATTATGTGAGACATATCTTATAGTACCACATATAATAGTGCAGTATCTTATAGTGCCGCCAATTTGTGCCACATATTATAGTGCCATTTATTACAGTGCCACCTATTTATGCCACATATAATAGTGGCACAAATAATAGTACTACATCTGATACCGCCACATCCTACAGTGCTACCTATTGTGCCACATCTTATAGTGCCACATATTACAGTGCCATCTATTTATGACACATCTTATAGTATCACATCCTACAGTGCCACATATTAAAGTGCCACATATTGTGCCACATCTTACAGTGCCACTTATTTATGACACATCTTATAGTGCCACATATTAAAGTGCCATCTATTGTGCGACATCTTATAGTGCCACATCTTACAGTGCCACATCTTACAGTGCCACCTATTTATGACACGTCTTATAATGTCACCTATCTATGACACATCTTATAGTGCCACATCTTACAGTGCCACATCTTATAGTGCCACATCTTATAGTGCCACATCTTACAGTGTCACCTATTTATGACACATCTTACAGTGCCACTTATTTGTGGCACATCTTATTTTATAGTGTCACTTATGTACGCCACATGCTATAGTGCTACATATTACAGTGCTGCCTATTTCTGCCACATTTTATAGTTCTACATCTTATAGCGCCACATCTTTCAGTGCCACATCTTATCTTGCCACATCTTACAGTGCCATATCTTATCGTGCCACATTTTACAGTGCTACATCTTATAATGCAGTTTTATTGTGGCACATCTTATAGTGTCACATGTTACAGTGCTTACAGTACCACATCTTATAGTGCCATTAATTTCAGTGTCACATCTTATGGTGCAACATCTTGCAGCGCCACATCTTACAGTGCCACGTTTTATAATGCCACATCTTTCAGTACCACATCTTATAGTGCCACATCTTACAGTGCAACATCTGAGAGTGTCACATCTTACAGTGCCACACCTTAACTATTATACTAGTGTTATATATAACAGTGTAGTGTCGTAGAGTGACACATCTGACAGTGTTATCTCTTTCACTACTATATCCTACAATGCTAAATCTTACAGTGACGTATCTTATCAGAGCTTTATATATCCAATCATATCTTGCAATCAAATATGTGTAAAGTGCACTTTATTACAATACTGCTTACAGTCTAAATTATATTATTAATTTGATTGGTATGCAGTAAAATGTCTTGTGAAACATGGTAATTATATAATAAATATTCACGCTGCAGCAGTGAGGTTAAGGTGCCAGTGTCGACTGTAATTTACAACAACCTTTATTCATAGTAACTGTGAACTTAGGTTATGCTCGAGCGGTTAGTTGTATCGATGAAAGATGATAAAACGTTTGTCGTGCTTGAAGTATCGAAGAAAGATGATACAACGTTTGTCGTGCTTTAAATATCGAAGAAAGATGATACAACGTTTGTCGTGCTTGAAGTATCGAAGAAAGATGATAAAACGTTTGTCGTGCTTTAAATATCGAAGAAAGATGATAAAACGTTTGTCGTGCTTTAAATATCGAAGAAAGATGATAAAACGTTTATCGTGCTTTTAATATCGAAGAAAGATGATAAAACGTTTGTCGTGCTTTAAATATCGAAGAAAGATGATAAAACGTTTGTCGTGCTTGAAGTATCGAAGAAAGATGATACAACGTTTGTCGTGCTTGAAGTATCGAAGAAAGATGATAAAACGTTTGTCGTGCTTGAAGTATCGAAGAAAGATGATACAACGTTTGTCGCGCTTGAAGTATCGAAGAAAGATGATACAACGTTTGTCGTGCTTGAAGTATCGAAGAAAGATGATAAAACGTTTGTCGTGCTTTAAATATCGAAGAAAGATGATAAAACGTTTGTCGTGCTTGAAGTATCGAAGAAAGATGAACGTTTGTCGTGCTTGAAGTATCGAAGAAAGATGATAAAACGTTTGTCGTGCTTGAAGTATCGAAGAAAGATGATACAACGTTTGTCGTGCTTTAAATATCGAAGAAAGATGATACAACGTTTGTCGTGCTTGAAGTATCGAAGAAAGATGATAAAACGTTTGTCGTGCTTGAAGTATCGAAGAAAGATGATACAACGTTTGTCGTGCTTGAAGTATCGAAGAAAGATGATAAAACGTTTGTCGTGCTTGAAGTATCGAAGAAAGATGATAAAACGTTTGTCGTGCTTGAAGTATCGAAGAAAGATGATACAACGTTTGTCGTGCTTTAAATATCGAAGAAAGATGATACAACGTTTGTCGTGCTTGAAGTATCGAAGAAAGATGATAAAACGTTTGTCGTGCTTGAAGTATCGAAGAAAGATGATAAAACGTTTGTTGTGCTTTAAATATCGAAGAAAGATGATAAAACGTTTGTCGTGCTTTAAATATCGAAGAAAGATGATACAACGTTTGTCGTGCTTGAAGTATCGAAGAAAGATGATACAACGTTTGTCGTGCTTTAAATATCGAAGAAAGATGATACAACGTTTGTCGTGCTTGAAGTATCGAAGAAAGATGATACAACGTTTGTCGTGCTTTAAATATCGAAGAAAGATGATACAACGTTTGTCGTGCTTGAAGTATCGAAGAAAGATGATAAAACGTTTGTCGTGCTTTAAATATCGAAGAAAGATGATACAACGTTTGTCGTGCTTGAAGTATCGAAGAAAGATGATAAAACGTTTGTCGTGCTTGAAGTATCGAAGAAAGATGATAAAACGTTTGTTGTGCTTTAAATATCGAAGAAAGATGATAAAACGTTTGTCGTGCTTTAAATATCGAAGAAAGATGATACAACGTTTGTCGTGCTTGAAGTATCGAAGAAAGATGATACAACGTTTGTCGTGCTTTAAATATCGAAGAAAGATGATACAACGTTTGTCGTGCTTGAAGTATCGAAGAAAGATGATACAACGTTTGTCGTGCTTTAAATATCGAAGAAAGATGATACAACGTTTGTCGTGCTTGAAGTATCGAAGAAAGATGATAAAACGTTTGTCGTGCTTTAAATATCGAAGAAAGATGATACAACGTTTGTCGTGCTTGAAGTATCGAAGAAAGATGATAAAACGTTTGTCGTGCTTGAAGTATCGAAGAAAGATGATAAAACGTTTATAGTGCTTGAAGTATCGAAGAAAGATGATAAAACGTTTGTCGTGCTTTAAATATTGAAGAAAGATGATAAAACGTTTGTCGTGCTTTAAATATTGATGAAAGATGATAAAACGTTTGTCGTGCTTTAAATATCGAAGAAAGATGATACAACGTTTGTCGTGCTTTAAATATCGAAGAAAGATGATACAACGTTTGTCGTGCTTAAAATATCGAAGAAAGATGATACAACGTTTGTCGTGCTTTAAATATCAAAGAAAGATGATAAAACGTTTGTCGTGCTTGAAGTATCGAAGAAAGATGATAAAACGTTTGTCGTGCTTGAAGTATCGAAGAAAGATGATAAAACGTTTGTCGTGCTTGAAATTGTGTGCAGAAAGAATAAGTGGCATTTGAAAGATGAATAACAGTGAATTATGCGCTCCTGTGTGACACAAAATTTAACATGTTTACAATCATTTTTTTTTTTTTATTGAAGAAAAATGAAGATATATCAACAATCTTTCAATAATGAGCATTGACATCCACGTTTGTGCTATTCACAGCTGATTTTAAATCTCAAATCATACCCAAATATTTCTTTGAACACTATTGTAGTCACCACACAAGCGACAATGGCACACAATAAGATTGAGTTCTCACCGACCATTTCGCAGGCCGTCAGTGCACTGATGGCGTGTGAGGTGCAATCATTTACAGATACCTATTGTCTGGACGGGCATTCTTAGTCGTTTTGTGCAGTGTGTAGTGGGTGTTGCAGAGGCTGCAACGTCATCATCGGTACGTGTCACGGCAACTGTTCACATGGGATCTATGGACACGACTGCTCCGGGTCTTGTCTTAGTGTCTGTCCTTTATGTGAGGAAAAATACGGAAAATGCCTACAATGTAAGCATCCTGGCTACACCTGTAATGACACTTGTTCCGATGATAATTTTGGGCTACAGTGCAAACAGACGTGTTCTGATGGCTGTGACATCATATGTGACCCGGAAAGTACAGACTGTACGTGCAAGGAAACGTACTACGGGTCAGACTGCACTCTCAAATGTCTGGACAACTGTTTCAACGACACCTGTGAACAGTCATCCGAGTACTGTACATGCAAGGGAACGTTCTATGGGTCAGACTGCACTCTCAAATCTCCGGACAACTGTTTGAATGAAACCTGTGCACAGTTAATCGGGGCCTGCGTCTCGTATGTCGATGATTTCCACGTTAAGAAGAGTCTACCGACTACAACAGACCCAAGCATATGGATACCTTAATGTGTTTCGTGCTGGGCATGGCTCATATCTTGTGTCTCTGTGCTGGCCATGGCTCATATCATGATTGTTTCTGTGCTAGCCATGGCTAGTGTGTGTGTGTGTGTGTGTGTGTGCTGGCCATGTCTCATATCTTTATGTGTGTATGTGTTTAGTCATATCTCATATCTTAGTGTGTATCTGTGTTAGTCATGTGTCACATCTTTGTGTGTGCATGTTTGGGTTAGTGATATCTCATATCTTTGTGTGCATGATTATTTTAGTCATATCTCATATCTTTGTGTGTGCATGTCTGTGTATGTCACATCTCATATCCTTGTGTGTGCATGGCTATGTTAGTAACATCTTTTCTTTTCTTTGCGTGTGCATGGCTATGTTTGTCACATCTCATATCTTTGTGTGTGCATGTCTATGTTGGTCATATCTCATATCTTTGTGTGCATGTCTATGTTAGGCATGTGTCATATCTTTGTGTGTGCATGTCCATGACAGACATATCTCATATCTTTATGTGCATGTCTATATTAGTCATGTGTCATATATATTGATGTGTGTCAGTGTTAGTCATGCCTCGTATCGCTGTGTGCATGTCTGTGTTTGTCACATCTCATATCTTTGTGTGTGCATGTCTGTGTTAGTCGCCTCTAGTGACTCGGGCAGATGGTGCTCGTAAACCTGGGAGGGTCGACCATCTAAGGGCAGAATCCCCCTACAGAAAAGACCATCTGCTGACTTGCTGAAAGATTAGGGACAATCAAAGGCTAAGGAAAGCTAACCTGAATAAAATGCTGGCTGAAATCGGATGCACTTGGCCACTGGCGCAGAAAACAGTGTAACGTTCTAACGGGTATTCAATCAGAGTGGATCTGGCAGACTCTAATTTTGATGTTCTGTCTGTGGGGGCGATCAACACACTTAACTTAACAGCTGACTTCATGTGAGAGTCTGGAATCCTACTTTGATTGAGTCCTGATCGCAGAGAGAGAGAGAGAGAGAGAGAGAGAGAGAGAGAATTGTTCTTACCTCTTTGTAGAACCTATACATTGGCATACTTGCTTCATACCGGGAGTGATAGGATCTGAGCACCATCAATTTGCTCGCTGTGTAATCTCTCGATTAAACTAAACTATCTAGACAAGACGCTGCAACGCTCCACAACTGAAAGTGGTCAAAGCTATGGAGCTGACAGCTCGTGACAGGATCAATGACAACAGTTCAACAGCTGCTAATCCAGATCTCCACTGTTTCTCTGATAACACACTGCCTAATGTAGCCACGATAGCTCAGTGGTTAGTGAACTGAACTACAAAGGACAAGAGGTAGGGTTCGATCCCAACCGACGGCTTCCATTTCACCCAGCCTTAAATGGGTACCGGGTATTTTTCTGGGAAAGTAAAGCGGCACGGGCATAATACCGACCACATTACCTCAAAAATCATGAACCAAAGGTCTGTACAATTTATGGTCACTAACACCATATTCCCCATGCGCCACTTGGTGTGACGGGGATACTTTACTTTTTTTTTTACACTGACTACTGTAGTAAAAAAAAAAATTGTGTTAAAAAAAAGTAAGGGCGGACGACAATGAGAAGTAGTCATTGGTAAACCAAGAAGAAGTAGAACATGTATAGGATTTTTCTTTGGCAGTTTTTACTCCATTAGAAAAATTTCTGATTTGGAATTTTCAAACTGTGATGACAAATTTTTTTTCTATTGGGGGTGAAATAAAAATCCTGAGTCTCACACGTCGTGGCGACTGTTTGACCAAGCGGCCTTTTTCCCTCGGGTTCTATCGTGCCCCCCGACATACACCAGCAATGGTACTATGTGTCGTAAAGAAAATAGTAGTAGTAGATAGATGACAAATTAAATGTTTTACGAACTTGTCCAAATATTCAGTCTTTGAAACGTGCAATGAAATAACTAAATGAAAACAGTTCCAAATATCAACAAACACGTCCAGACAATGTAAAGTGAGAGTGAAGACTGGTGTTGCCAGAACATAGCGAATTTCTGGAAGAATCAGAGAAATTGTCAAACACCACCAAACTAACCCAATTAGTCTCTCTGTGCTTTTGAAAGTTTTTGAGGAGAAGATCGGAGCACATATTGATATGTCCGGAGTGTTGTGATGATGATCACAGCATAACATAACCTAACATAACATAACATAACAACATATAATAAAATAACATAATACAACACAGCATAGAATAGCATAACATAACATAACATAGCATAGCATAGCATAGCATAACATAACATAACATAACATAACATAACATAACATAACATAGCATAGCATAGCATGACATAACATAGCATAGCATAAAGGTAAAGATAAAGTACGAGACTTGAACCGGCGTCTTAGCACGCGAGTTTACACCCATATGTACTTGGCCGCCTATCCAGAAATGTTTGGATATTTTTGTATAGTGTAGCCTCAAGCATTGAAACTCAGATGCGAAGCGACATTCCTCACCTTCCCAGGGTACCCTGGTACCCATTTCTGCCAAAGGCTGGGTCGACCGTGGGTTTTTTTCTTCCAACCACGAGTACAATTCACACTGCTCCCAGCGGGAATCGAACACGGGTTGTCCGAACGTCGGTAGTCCAGTCGGGTGGTTTTCCCAACTAGGCTACCGAGGCCCCCAGCGTAGCATAGCATAGCATAACATGACATATCATATCATATCATATCATATCATATCATATCATATCATATCATATAATATCATATCATATCATATCATATCATATCATATCATATCATATCATATCATATCATATCATAACATAACATAACATAACATAACATAACATAACATAACATAACATAACATAACATAACATAACATAACATAACATAACATAACATAACATAACATAACATATCATAGCATAGCATAACATAACATAGCATAGCATATAATAGCATAACATAACATAACGTAACATAACATAACATAATATATATAATAGAATAGCATAGCATAACATAACATAGCATAGCATAACATAGCATAGCATAGCATAGCATAGCATAACATAACATAACATAGCATTGCATAACATAACATAACATAGCATAGTATAGCACAGCATAACATAACATAACATAGCATAACATAGCATAGAATAACATAACATAATATAGCATAACATAACATAACATAACACGGCACAACATAACAACACAAACAGATGAGTATCTTTGTAGCTACAATATTTCTATTGTTAGTGTGGTGTCAAAATTGGTAAGAATCTATGAACAATGTCCATGCTAAGCCTATCATAGATTTATGTACACTGCAAATTTTTCTACAATTCTATCTATCTATCTATTGACCTTTCGAGCCGTAACCGGCCCATAGGGCGTAGACCAAGATACACCTTCTCCTATATGAATTTTTGTTCTAGCAGTTTTCTTTTAAAGATATTTTATCAAATCTCGCCATCTGTCTCTGTTCTGTGCAAGCAGTTCTATCTCATTGAGGGAGCCGATTCCTGCTGCTCTTGCCTCTCTCATCAATGTTCTTCTCAGTGTCTCCCTGGGTCTTCCTCTTTTTCTTTTACCTGTTGTTTCCCATATGAGGGCTTGCTTTGCTATTCGATTATTATCTCTTCTCATCACATGTCCAACGTATGACCATCGTCTTTTCTTTATTACTGAAGATATTAGTGGTTGATTGGCGATTTCTCTAATTTCCTCGTTTGTTTTGAATTCGTTCCATTCTATACCAAGTATTTTCCTTAGACATTTATTTTCGAATGCGTTCAACTTTGTTTCTATATCTCTTGTTGTTTTCCAGCTTTCACACGCATACGTAAGGGTTGATAGTACATTTGATTTGAATAGCCTAAGTTTTGTGTTTGTGCTAATGAGTTTTGATTTCCACAACTTTTCAAGGCTTCTGAAAGACATTGCTGCTTTAGCCAGTCTGATTCTAATTTCTTTGCTCGTATCCCCTTCTCGATCAATGTGACTTCCAAGATAGATAAAGTGATCGATCTCTTCTACTGGTTTGTTTTCCGTGTATATTTTGTCACTTGTTGGAATTAAACTTTTCATGACTTTAGTCTTTTCATGATTGACCTCAATCCCAATTTTGCTGGCTATTGATGATAGTTCATTTGTGTTTTCCTGCATCGTTTTTATCTGACTGCTGATGAGAACTATGTCATCAGCAAAGTCGAGGTCCTCCAAATGGTCTCCTTGTATCCATTCGATGCCTTTATTACCAGTGCAGCATTTCTTCATTATGAAGTCCATAACAATTCCAAATAACAAGGGCGATAAAATACATCCTTGTTTAACCCCAGTTTCTATTGGGAAACATTCGCTCAGTCCTTCCTCTGTTCGAACTGCACATGTGTAACCATCATACATGTCTTTGATAATATTTATGATTTTTGATGGTAAGCCATATTGCTTCAGAATTTTCCACAAAGAATCTCTATGAATACTATCAAATGCTTTTTTGAAGTCGATGAAGTTAAGTACAAAAGGTTTTTGCTTTTCAATGTGTTCCTCCAATATAAGTCGTAGAGTGAAAATGTGGTCAAGACAGCTTCTCCAATTTCTACAATTAGAACAACTAAAAGCAAGTTTTATATTGCACATCCTCACATATTGCGTTCAGTTGCTCTACCACATTTAAAACCTCATAAACACACAAATTAATATGCTAGCAGCTGTAGTATAATTATGTATTATATTGTACAATCAATGAAATGAGATGAAACACACATACACGGAAATAATATCCTACAAAAACACACATAAATACAGTTACAAACCATCAACTATTTGCCCAACCAACACAGGAGTACGCAAACACTGATCGATTCTCGAGCACACGTACTACCACTTACACACAAAACAAAAACAAACAAGAGAAAGAACAGAATAATATAAATCAAGATTAATTGAATAGTGTAAAGCTATATAGGATGAGATGAAACTGTAGTCAAATAATGGTGATCATCCATCAGTGTTGAACAGGACCGTAACGTCATTGCTCTGTTAATGTGAGTTCGGAGAGGGCTAATGAGGTCTGTACGAGGCCACAAATAGGATAAAGATGTGTTGAATGTTTACTTGTGAGAAAGATGATGTCTTAAAGTCTAACTTGTGAAGTAATCCTGCAGGATGTCGTAATTTTATTTGTTGTAATTATCCGAAAATCAATTTTACTTCGTCACCGTGAATGATTTATAGCATTGCCCGTTCAAACATAAGTATTGATACTGAATATTGAGTTATTTGCAGGTCATCATCATTGCACTCCGAACACTGATACTAAATATGTTTTAATGAAATATCATGCTTTTATGATTCTGTTCTTTTATCTTCCCTGGAATCTTTCATCGTCATCTTGTAGTTCACCACAAACTGGTGTCTTTGTAGATATCGCTCGGGCATAGAGACCACTTGACCAACTAACGTCAGCAGACATATTCTGGATTGCGTCCTTATTATGTGTCAGATTCTTCGTGTCTAACGTAATGTTCTGCCGTTGTATCTTAAACAGCTTCTACAGATAATGCGTGACAAAGAGTTTGATTTTAAACATTTTTTTGCAAGCAAATAAGCTATTGCTCCACTATATAAATTATGTAGGCAGAGAGTATTGAAATATTCCTTCAGTTTGTAAAACTATTGTCAGGTAGTATACAATTGTTCTTGTTTATTGTGAAACTATTGTCAGATAGTATACAATAGTTCTTGTTTATTGTGATAGATGCAGTGACAGACATGTAACAACAAAGGAAAATCACTAATTCAGACAATTCGAGCGGCACAAGAACGACAATTGATATAAACCACGACACCTTTTAGGTATCAGTGAAGAGAGAAAAGAAGAAGAAGATGATTGTGAAACTATTGTTCGATAGTATACAATTGTTCTTGTTTATTGTGAAACTATTGTCCGATAGTATACAATTGTTCTTGTTTATTGTGAAACTATTGTCCGATAGTATACAATTGTTCTTGTTTGTTGTGAAACTATTGTCCGATAGTATACAATTGTTCTTGTTTGTTGTGAAACTATTGTCCCATAGTATACAATTGTTCTTGTATTTTGTGAAACTATTGTCAGATAGTATACAATTGTTCCTGTATTTTGTGAAACTATTGTCAGATAGTATACAATTGTTCTTGTATTTTGTGAAACTATTGTCAGATAGTATACAATTGTTCTTGTATTTTGTGAAACTATTGTCAGATAATATAATATAAAGCCGGAAAATATAAAAATATTTTTTTTCGGAAAAAGTAGAACAATATTTAGATACCCAGAGTAATATTATAGAGATTAAGTTAGTGTGATAAATGAAAAACGTAATCCATATTTATGAAGCGACAGTGTTAACAGGAGTTAGATGTCGAGACCACTCAAAATGATTTTAAAGTTGAATCATAATATAACCGCAGTATGTTGTGAAATATGGAGTCATTGTGATATAAAACATGTTAATGTTTAAATCCGAGTCATGGAGTTGACATGATGGAATATTATGTTATGATAAATGATAACATCTCATAGAGTCGTACTATTCGAAGTCAAGTTTGTTTGTGACTGACACACGATTATATCTGATAAAGTTGTAATGTTGGAATTAAAGTTAATTTGATTGAACTCTGAAAAAATATTAAATCTCATAGAATCGTAAGATTGAAATTAATGCTAGTTCTACTATTTTGACAATATAGTGCATCTTGCAGTAAGCATGTTGGTATTAGAATTAATTGTTATTGCGGTTTTGTTTTTCCTCGTTCGCCATTTTGACCTCTGACGAAGTCCCTAGAGACTAGGAACTGAATTTTGCGTGTTAATCCATTTTTCCCGGCAGCCGTGTGCACAGTGGTCCCTCGCCGCACAGGCAGATAACTCCGTCTTCGGAGGTACTCATATTTTTCCGTCGATGAGTAATTGACGTTTTAAGCCGGGCCTCGCTGCTTAGACCAGGGGTGGTTGCCACAGAGAGAAATCATAAATAAAAATCCCAACTGGTGCAGCTGGGATTTGAACCCACAACATCTGTCTCGAGGCCGGCGTCTTGCCTCGAAACCAACCAGTCACCCGTTATTATTGCGGTTTGACAGACGATTATATCTCATCAAGTAGGAAAATTGAAATTACAGTTCATAGAATTGGTGGATTCAAAGTCTGAGAGAAGGTTACAGCTAAAATATGTGGAATCTTGAAATTAGATTTGGCTTTTATGGGGTTAAAGAAAATATGACAACGGAAAGAGTCGAAATGTTTAATTACTTTTAATGTTAAACAAGATTACAGATCTAGAGTCGAGATATTGACATTAAAATTGAATTAAAACACAACAAATGTGTCATTTGCAGAATATAGTGAGCGAGTGTTTACAAGAAACATGTTTAACCGGGCAACTACTGGAACAATTACCGTGCAATGTCGTTTCCTAAGAATCTATTCAAATGTTCCCATAACCGCTGTAACTGCCATGAATGCAGGGGAAAAAAGTCAAGAACTGAGTTATGATAATGGAAAAAAAAACATAATTAATAATAAAGTGGATACGAAACAACACGATTGATAACAGTAATAACTTGTAGTTTACGACCCTGTCTACGATCTGCTCGTGGCTGTCGTAATGTAGCTTTACATCACGAAATAAGAGATTATCCACAGATTTCCATGTTAAATATATGAACAAGCAAATCTCCTAAATACAAAACTGTAGACAAATGCAGATTTCGGATAATTGAATTCTAATTTAGGAGCTTGGTGTAAAAAAAAAAGAAAAAAGAAAGCAACATTTAAATTTAAAATCTGATTTATTATTTTTCTTTCACTTTTGCTAAATTCAATCTGAAAGTGAGAGTTTTAGTTGTCAGCATTAATAGTTTAAATGCGTATATATGTTAAAATATTTTAAACTAGATTCCCATTAATAAGGATGTTGTGGCCATCACTGGTACCTAATATTGGATATTAGCTCCTTTTTTGCTTTGGCACCTTTCAGAACGTTTTCGTTACTCTTGTTAGCTGTCCATGGTATTCTCAACATTCTTCTGTAAAACCAGATTTCTACAGCCTCCAATGATTTTCTTGTCTATTCACCTGTTGTCCACGATTCACATCCAGCTGTTAAGACTGGCTCTACTATTTCTATTTAAGAACTCTTTTTCTTGTTTCTGTTGTAAAAAATGGAGAACTCAGTGACGTCTAAAGGTGTACGCTGAAGATTCTCATGAACACATTTCAGCTTAAGATAGAATACATATATTCAACTATTTGATTAATTGAACAAAAATATTTTATTCTATAGGATTGGTTAGCTACTGCTGTAAGCAACACACGCCTAGCTACTATTGATTTATAAGAAATATTTGTTAACACCGTTGAATACTCACTAGGAATGGCTGCAAGTTGTGCACACAAGATAACAGTCATTATATCATTTCATTGTTGTCGTTTCATTGCTCAAGAAAATTTTGCCGTGAAAACTTGCAAGGGGTGGTACGGGATGAGGTTTTCTCAATGGTCAAGGAAATTGTTTCTCGAACATTTGTAACTACAAACGTTTACAGCGTAAAAAAAATTAATTGATCTCTATAAAGTGAAATCGCAAATTACTTGGTCATTATGAAAGGTCAGCCTTAATAGCAAAAAGACAGAATAAATGATAACAAAAAAGAAAAAGACATCACCTCAGTGCACAATAAAGACAAGTGGAACAATATTAAAGCAGGTGCATGAATTTAAATATTTGGGAATTTTGTTAACCTCAGACGGAAGATGTACAAAAGAGGTGAGATGCAGAATGGCTCAGGCAAAAGCAGCTTTCCAAAAAATGAGGAAGATACTATGCAATCCATTTTTGACAACAGAAACAAGAAAAAGAGTTCTTAAATGTTATGTAGAGCCAGTCTTAACATATGAATGTGAATCATGGGCAATAGGACAACAGACAAGAAAATCACTAGAGTCTGTAGAATTGTGGTTTTATAGAAGAATGTTGAGAATACCATGGACATCTAAGAAAAGTAATGAGAACGTTCTGAAAGAGTCCAAAGCTAAAAGAGAGCTAATTTCCAATATTAGGAAGAAACAAACATCATTTTTGGCCATGTAATGAGAAGAGAACAACTGGAATATATTGTAACAACAGGGAAAATTGAGGGACGAAGAGATAGAGGGAAGTAAACATAAAAAAAAAATACCAGACAGCTTGAAAGAATAGCTTGGCAGAAGGTCAACAAAAGAAGTGATAACTGTCGTGATTGAAAGTTGTGGAGAGACATGACACCTACGCCAGCAGGCCCGGTACTTGATGATGATGATGATGATGTTATGACAGGGAGACCAGGTTACTGAACTATTATACAATAAAGCCGCAAGATAATTGTTTCTATGTATTGCTCTTTTGATTTTATTTTCTTGCAAAATTATTCAAATAATATTTTAGTCGTCATTTTATATAACAGAAGCAATGTAACAAAATCATTTGGGTGTATTTGATTTGTATATATAATAATAATAATAAAAGAAAAGCTTAAAGCACTAACGGATTTCTTGCTCTAGATAACAAAAAAACTATCAGTCTTGAACTTGGAAGGCTTGTATCTGTGGTACGTCCTCCCAATTGAACATATCAGTCTCAGCACAGTTGACGATCGTTGTGGTACCGGGGAGGGTTTTTTCCTCATTTTATGAAAGTTAATATTTAAAAGGGATAAAACGGTGTAAGCGTTTATGAAATGTATACCGGACAGTGGTATGAAGCTTTCGCTTACTGATTTCAAGTATTAGGAATTTTTTTTAATTTCTAGAATATGAACACTAAAATGGGTTTTTTTCCCGTCAGTCTCTGATAAGATTAGCCATTCAACTTTATCTATCCAGAATGCTAGTTTGCAGGAGTTTTGATAGCGAGATAAACACGCTACAGCTACATCATGCAACATCTACATCTTACTACATCTACATCATACTGCATCTACGTCATGCTACATCTACATCATACTGCATCTACATCATACTACATCTACATCATACTACATCTACATCATACTGCATCTACATCATACTGCATCTACATCATACTACATCTACATCATACTGCATCTACATCATACTACATCTACATCATACTGCATCTACATCATACTGCATCTACATCATACTACATCTACATCATACTGCATCTACATCATACTACATCTACATCATACTGCATCTACATCATACTGCATCTACATCATACTGCATCTACATCATACTGCATCTACGTCATGCTACATCTACATCATACTACATCTACATCATACTACATCATACATTATACTACATCTACATCCTACTGCATCTACATCATACTACATCATACATTATACTACATCTACATCATACTGCATCTACATCATACTACATCATACACTATACAACATCTACATCCTACTGCATCTACGTCATGCTACATCTACATCATACTGCATCTACATCATGCTACATATACATCATGCTACATCTACGTCATGCTACATCTACATCATACTACATATACATCATGCTACATATACATCATACTACATCTACATCATACTACATCTACATCATACTACATCTACATCATACTACATCTACATCATACTGCATCTACATCATACTACATCTACGTCATGCTACATCTGCATCATACTGCATCTACATCATACTGCATCTACATCATACTGCATCTACATTATACTACATCTACATCATACTACAATCTACATCATACTGCATCTACATCATACTACATCTACATCATACTGCATCTACATCATACTACATCTACATCATACTACATCTACATCATACTGCATCTACATCATACATTATACACCATCTACATCCTACTGCATCTACATCATAGTACATCTGCATCATACTGCATCTACGTCATGCTACATCTACATCATGCTACATCTACATCATACAACATGTACATCATACTACATCTGCTTTATAATACATCTACATCATACTACATCTGCTTCATAATACATCTACATCATGCTACATCTACATCATGCTGCATCTACATCATGCTACATCTACATCATGCTACATCTACATCATGCTACATCTACATCATGCTACATATACATCATGCTACATCTACATCATACTACATCTACATCATACTATATCTACATAATTTTCCAGATAATTGTCACATCTGAATTAAAAAACGTACGTATAAATTCTTTCGTTCACGTTTTTCATCCGTTGTCTACGTCACACAGTAGTTTGTGACAGTTTTCATCCGTTGCCTACGTCACACAGTAGTTTGTGACAGTTTTCATCCGTTGTCTACGTCACACAGTAGTTTGTGACAGTTTTCATCCGTTGTCTACGTCACACAGTAGTTTGTGACAGTTTTCATCCGTTGCCTACGTCACACAGTAGTTTAAATTACAAAGTCTGTTTATGTTTAGAGTTTCATTTTTTCTGTTAATTCTTGCTTTAAAAAACTCGTTAACTTTATTGTGTCGTTATTATTTGTTGGCACTTTCCTTTTGTTCTTAATTGTGCTAATTCTGGATGTTCTAGACACAATCATATTATCAGTGTTACATAGGCTGTCGACGATTAACTTGACTTCTAGAAATCTGTATGCTTGCTTCAACCTGTTGACAGTGATGTCACTTCTTTTAAAACATGAATAAGCTATTCTCTGTGATCGTTCAGCTGCTAACATCACATTTAGAAGAGTAGTAGTGTCGCATAGATAGATAGGAATTGCACATATATAAAGAGTTACTTCTTCTTCTCCCTGTTGTTAAAGCGCAATTGAATTTATCCTTGATTATGATGTCATTCCATTTACACTATATCTGTCTTATTCCATGTATATCTTATGTATGTATCATTAATGTAGATCAATCTTAAACTATATACAGAAACAACAAATAGAATGGTTTGCCCATTCAGTAAGAATGTCAGGTTATTTCTAACCGTACTAAGCAAATATTATAAAATAAGACTATAGATTCAAAATGCAGACCCAGAGTAAGATGGATCGGCAAACATTAAATAAACGCTTCAATAAAATCATTTGGTAATGGCTGAAGCTGCCAGAAGAGCGAGTACCAAAACTGTATATCATAATGGTACAAGAGGAAGTGACAAGAAAGAAGAATGTATGTGATTTTCTGATTTCATAAAAAGTGATCGTAATATAAAATATAGCCAGCAGCATAAGCGTTATGACATTTTTCTGTTCGCTACTTTTACACGGTCAACACGCCTACTATAACTTAAAATCATTATCAGATACATACATTTTTCTCTAATAAGGCGCAACATATAAATAATTGAAACTCACAGCCGTATGGAAAATTAACCGAGTTGAAGAAATAACACACGTCAAATAAACGAAATGAAAAAATAGGACTGTTTATGGGAATTGTGTGTAGGAAATCAACAACAGACCCGTTCAACAATAGAACCTTTCAATAACAATAGAAACAAATTTGTGGAGAGAGTCATAGTGGTCTATATGTAAGAGATCGGCCGCTGGATAGGATAATCTCCAGTTCGAATCCCTCCATACGCAACGACAATTTATCACGTCGTATTTGTAGCATTCTTTGTGGTTTTATAATTGCCGTGTCTGGTCAGTGAGATTCGATGTCTAGTTCTCTCAGATAACAGCAAGAAAGAATGTAGTCCTGTGTGCATTCTGCGCACGTTATTGACGCCTTGACTATTGGAAATCGAAAAGAGTAGGGCAAAAGTGGAAACTACCCGGCAAAATGTACATGAATGCCTACCTAAAAATGTCAAAACTTTCAATGATAAAAAGAGAGAGAGAAAGAGCACTTATAATGTGGAGAATATCTGCCTAGATGGCGAGGGACACCTGAACATACCTCTGCCGGTGTGACACTGGGGAAAAATTATATTCACGCAATGTTCAGTCCCTTTTGACTTCACTGACATACACAAGAATAAAGTCGCAGAGAGACAAGATCATCTACTCCAGCAGATCATGTAATTAATGTTGATGAAAATAAATAAGGAGAAACATTTACAATTGTCCGTGTGGGCAAGCAGTTTAATAATGTCGATAATAAGTTAGATAAAAACTCACCTTCACTGCAATGAGAAAACTTCTCGCATTTGAAAAATGAGAAATTCCAGTTGGTAATCAGAGCCTGGAGAGTCTGCACATTTGTTGATGTGGACAATTTCAATGTAAACACTCCTGCACAATAGTAAACAATGAGAGAGTGCACAATAGTAAACAATGAGAGAGCCTCACTGCCATAAAGTCAGGTATCCGTATCAGGCATCATTGTGACCGTACAACGGAGACTAATGACTAATTGTAGTAAATATAATAAATTCACTGTATCGTTACGATAAATGTAATGAATTTAAAACAATAGTTACATTAAATATAATAAATTCACTGTATTTTACGGCAAATATAAATTCACTGTATAATACTGTACTGGTTACGTGTATTATACTACATAACTGTATGTTTACAAGTAATTAATTCAGTTTTTAAGCAATTACAATAAATCACAGTAAATATAATAAATTCACTTTACTGGTTACAGTTATACAACAATTTCCCTTCATTTACTAAACAATTTACTTCACCGTAACAGCCCTTATTAAAGCTTGTTAACGTAAATCACAATACGCTAACGCAAATCTCCTTTCACACAAATAAAAGATAACGCTTTTATAATTTTTGCCAGAAAATATAGGACCGAAACGTTAGTTCACATCCCTCTAATCTCACAGTAACAATAACTGTAGACAAAAATAAAAACACAGCTACGATTAATTCCTTAATTCTTTTCTTTTTGTATTAGTAGATAAATCACAATATTTTCAGCCAGCTATTTATGACAACAAAAATATAAATTATATTTCCTGATTAATAAATTGTCAGTGTTTTTTTTCTATTTTCGTGAGATTACAAGATCAATTAGGTTAAACTCTATATCGTTTTTAACAGAAAGAAGTGACTGACATAAATTAGTTATCATCTAGTAGACTGTGTACCGATACTATCAAAAGCAGCCGAAGACTGGCAAACAACATTCAGGTATTATTTTTCTAGGTGAAAACCGCCCCTTCTGCACGTGCCACGCTCTGCGTGCGCGATCACAGCGCAATTCGTGCCACGCGAGCATCAGGTCTTAAGTCTCGAGCAGACCTAGCCACAAACTCTTGTCTTACCCGTGACAATGCGTTACATGTTACGAACTCCAAAACTAATTTTAATAAACAAAACCAAATGGAGAATACTATACAACTATGAGACACAACTTTACATTTAAGTGATAATATACATTAGTTCTCCTAAATATGAACACGGCAGAAGTTCCGATAACTTTAGATCACTTTTAAGGGTAACTTGATATGATGTCACGTACACTGTAAACACGACGTGCAATTTAATGTAATCTTGACAAAGCTATTGATTATAAATGACATTGGAAGTTGAGCTCTTAGGTTGAGCAGGACATTTTGATGCACGCATCAGGAATTCGATGTTGCATTTTAATGTCGATGATTCTCAAATGGTAGTATGCATGCCTTCGGACTATTTCAACATGTATTGGCGCCATCATGACTATACTTATATAATGTTCGTTTACATTAATATCTCTCTTGTCATACATTTTTTTTTTTTAATTTGACTCTCTGTGTGCTCATTTATTGATGTCTTTTTCAAGTCTTACATAGACTTTCTGTTGTCTTACATCAGACACTATTCCTATCAACGGTCAACAACACTATGTTACCAGCCATACTGTTCTACTGTTCAATTCTAATGTTTAATATTATTTACTATGTTTCTTCTACTATAAACTTTCTATTTTCTCTTACATCACTCTTTTTCTTTTCTTTTTGTTTTATACAAATATTGAGGGACTCAGCACAGTAAACAAACTATGAAGCACGGACGACTGATCTCAAGGTAATTTCTGGTTCATTATTGTGGAAAAATGGTAGGAATGTTACTTTCTTTTTTTTTAATTTGACCCAGACAGTGGCATACAACCATATATTTTCACTGTTTAATTACAAGAGCTTCTTTTAGCAGCTCAATTTGAAAACACGACCTTCTGTTTATCCTTCCACTTCGAAATGCGGATAGAAATAGAAACACGATCGTACTACTTTGAGGACAAGAATCACACAAAAACCAATAGGATCACTCCAAATGTAATTCTAAAGGGTTACCATCCGGTTCTGACACTGGCACTATATCTTACAATTTCAGCGAATCGCATTGAATCGAAGCGCAAAAAAACCAAACAGAAACACGGGAGGTTGCAAATAGTATCACCAAGTATCACGAAATAAGAATATATTAAAAGCGTGCATCTACGCAATACAACACATTGTATACAGTGTAACCTAGTCATGTGTTGATCGTTCCAATGTTGTCTAGTAGGTTAGAAGGCGCATATATGTCATCGTCATCATCATCAAGTACCATGCCTGCTGACGTAGGTGATCAGGGCTCTCCACAACTTTCGATCTCGACAGTTATCTATGAAAATCATGAAAATTATGAAGCCAAAAAGGATGATTGTTTCTACCTAATATTGGAAATTACCTCTATCTTTGCTTTGGCCGCTTTAACAACGTTTTCATTACTCTTCTTAGCTGTCCATCGTATTCTCAACATTCTTCTGTAAAACAGCATTTCTACAGCCTCAAGTGATTTTCTTGTTTGTTCTTCTATTGTCCACGATTCACATCCATATGTTAAGACTGGCTCTACATAACATTTAAGAACTCTTTTTCCTTGTTTCGATTGTCAAAAATGGATTGCATAGTATGTTCCTCAATTTTTTTTGGAATGCTGCTTTTGCCTGAGCAATTCTGCATCTCATCTGTGTGTGTGTGTATATATATATATATATATATATATATATATATATATATATATATATATATATATATATATATATATTTAAAGTGCTGGAAGCCTCGAATTTCCAAGAAACTAAGTGGATCTTCTATTTAATTCTCCCAGGATTGGACGGTAATGAAGTAGCTGTAGAGCATTTAGATGACACCATTAGTGTAAACGTTGTGGCACAACAAAAAGATATATAGAAGGCTCTGTATAATTGTTTGTATGAATGTAACACGATGACTAATGAGCATGTAGTTATGAGACTTTAGGATCAAGGGAATCAAAGTGAAACAGTAGTACTGGTAGGCGGAAGGGACAGAGTAAAGGTGTGTATAACCAGCGAGCTACAGGAATGATCACCGTGTACATTTTTGTCATGTTTTGGGAAGGACTGAGCATTTATCAGTCTGTCCAGGTTTCAAAGAGGTCGATTTCAGACATCAGTGAGGGTGTTGGGGAGGTGGATGAAGGCTAGATGGTGATGTTGAACATAAGCAGAGTAAGAGGGGACACGCATTTGATAGCGCAGTCAATCTTCATGATTGACAAATGATCAGCATCATCAAGTATCGGGCCTGCTGGAGTAGGTTATCATGTCTCTCCACAACTTTCGATCTCGACAGTTATTTATCATTTGTGTTGTTGACCTTCTGCCAAACCATTCTCTCAAGCTGTCTGGTATCTTTTCTCTTTGCTTCCCTCTATCTCTTGGTCCCACAAATGATAGGTTTCATTAATTGACCCACTTTCTGAGAACACTATCATCATCATCATCATGATCATCATCATCATCATCATCATAATCTGTCTGTTTAGGAAAATAGGTCTTGAAACAGTTATCTCTGTCGTGCGCGTGATTCCAGCATCTGCAGTGGTCAATCACAGTTGTTAGTGATACCTTGCACCAACTTTCTTCTTCGTCTCCCTCTCTCCCGTCCACTTGGTACCATGCATTTTACACTGATCTTCTCTAGACCATTATGCTGCTATGTATAATCAAAATATATTATTTTCCTGGTTTGTTTTTTTTTGTTATTTAGCAATTCATCTTTTTTGAATAATAAGTTGCAGAAATGAAACGGTTGTTCTGTTCACAGAATTCTGATCACTCAACTATGACTATTTGTGCTGCTTTTTATAGTAGATCTTTCGAGAGATACCGATTCACAATCAAATGGGAACAAAAGCATGCTCTTAAACATACCAGGTCTACTTTATATATCAATACATGACCATCTGTTGCATTGTTGTTTTATTTTATTCAAAGATAAGGTTGGGCGTTCTTTTGATCTCCTTGATGTTGATTTCATTGATTATTAGCACAAATCAAGCTATTCAAAACTGTTTCCTCGTTTTGATTTTTCCTCCCATACATATTAGCTGTTATTTCGTTTATCTGTCGCACAAAAAGTTATATTTCTTTGCATTTAAATAAAAGTATTAGCTTTTACTTTCGCAGTGAACCGTTGGTATTGATTTGTAATCTCACTCTGTGAGGTGTGTTCAAAATTATATCATGAAATATTTGTTAAATGTACACAACTCTTGTAGTTTTTGGACAAACTATTATTGATGAACACGAATTGGATGTACAAGCGGTAGCCCTATATGTAATCAGTATTTTTCAGCAGAAAGCATTGAACATACATTTTAATTGTTGCAGACAATGCCGCCCACTCGTATCGAGGCGGGGAACTATGATGTAACTGTCCTCATTTAGTCATCTTGAAGATGGTAATGAGAACAATACGAGTACTGAAGTGTCTTACCAAATAGGAAATGGGTGAATTCTGTGTTGACTTGTTGGGGCGGATGATACTGTCATGAAGTTGCAATCGTTTCATGGTGGTCATCATTTATTCATTTCTTCTCATAACATTAACTATTGTAATACACAGCCATGTTGAGCTGTAGCAAGGCTGGATTCGATACAATAAATTACAATTACTAGAATGTTTCAGCTTTACTATAAAAGAAAATTTCTGAAAGGTTTCAGTTTTACTATAAAAGAAAAAAAAAAACAGCTTTCCAAAAAATGAGGACGATACTATGCAATCCATTTTGACAATAGAAATAAGAAAAAGAGTTCTTAAATGTTATGTAGAGCCAGTCTTAACGTATGGATGCGAATCATTGATAATAGGACAACAGACAAGAAAATCACTGGAGTCTGTAGAAATGTGGTTTTACAGAAGAATGCTGAGAGTACCATGGGCAGCTAAGAAGAGTAATGAAAATGTTATGAGAGAGGTCAAAGCAAAAAGAGAGCTAATTTCCAATATTAGGAAGGAAGAGACAATCATCATTTTTTGGCCATGAAATAAGAAGAGAACACCTGGAATATATTGTAACAACTATAAAAATTGAGGGTCGAAGAGATAGAGGGAAGCAAAGAGAAAAAATACCAGACAGCTTAAGAGAATGGCTTGGCAGAGGGTCAACAACAGAAATGATAAATAGCTGTCGAGATAGTAAATTTTGGAGAGACATGATCACCTACGCCAGTAGGCAGGGTACTTGATGATGATAAAAGAAAACTTCTGGAATGTTTCAGCTTTACGGACAAGACTAGGTCAAATAAAGAAATAACGTTTTGGCTAAACGGTCATCAATGTATCCGTGGCTGTCTGAGAGACTGTCAGCAATTGCACTGTGCTCTTCAGCAATTTGCCTCAGTATTTTATATAGTTAAAGTAGATCGTTGGTGAAACTCACTTCTTGCCCGTCCAAAATTTACCTTATTCAAACTTGTGGCAAACCACTTCTTGTCCGTCTAAAAATTACTATATTCAAACTTGTGGCAAACCACTTCTTGTCCGTCTAAAAATTACTATATTCAAACTTGTGGCAAACAACTTCTTGTCCGTCCAAAAATTACTATATTCAAACTTGTGGCAAACAACTTCTTGTCCGTCCAAAAATTAGTTTATTAAAACTTGTGACAAGCCCACTTCTTGTCCGTCCAAAAATTAGTTTATTAAAACTTGTGACAAGCCCACTTCTTGTCCGTCCAAAAATTAGTTTATTAAAACTTGTGACAAGCCCACTTCTTGCTCCTCCAAAAATTACTGTATTCAAACTTGTGGCAAGCCCACTTCTTGTCCCTCCAAAAATTACTTTATCCCAACTTGTGACAAGCCCACTTCTTTTCCCTCCAAAAATTACTATATTCAAACTTGTTGCAAGCCCACTTCTTGTCCCTCCAAAAATTACTATATTCAAACTTGTGGCAAGCCCACTTCTTGTTCCTCCAAAAATTACTATATCGCAAACTTGTGTCAAGCCCACTTCTTATCGTCCAAAAATTACTTTATTAAAACTTGTGACAAACCCACTTTTTGTCCCTCCAAAAATTACTATAATCAAACTTGTGGCAAGCCCATTTCTTGTCCCTCCAAAAATTACTATATTCAAACGTGTGGCAAGCCCAGTTCTTGTCGTCCAAAAATTACTATATTCAAACTTGTGCCAAGCCCACGTCTTGTCCCTGGAAAAATTACTATATTCAAACGTGTGGCAAGCCCACTTCTTTTCCCTCCAAAAATTACTATATTCAAACTTGTGTCAAGCACACTTCTTGTCCCTCCAAAAATTACTATATTCAAATTTGTGGCAAGCCCACTTCTTGTCCCTCCAAAAATTACTTTATTCAAACTTGTGGCAAGCACACTTTTTGTCCCTCCAAAAATTACTATATTCAAACGTGTGGTAAGCCCACTTCTTGTCCCACCAAAAATTACTATATTCAACCTTGTGGCAAGCCCACTTCTTGTCCCTCGAAAAATTACTTTATTCAACCTTGTGGCAAGCCCACTTCTTGTCCCTCCAAAAATTAATTTATTTAAACTTGTGGCAAGCCCTGTTCTTGTCCGTTCAAAAAATTACTTTATTCAAACTTGTGTCAAGACCACTTCTTGTCCGTTCAAAAAATTACTTTATTCAAACTTGTGGCAAGACCACTTCTTGTCCCTCCAAAAATTACTTTATTCAAACTTGTGGCAAGACCACTTCTTGTCCCTCCAAAAATTACTTTATTCAAACTTGTGGCAAGTCCACTTCTTGTCCGTTTAAAATTAACTGCATTCAAGGAGCCAGTGGTGGGGTGTAACCTACATTTATATAAGGTACGATGATAGATTGATAAAAAAGAAACACAACGAATTACTGACGTTTCGGCCTACATGCGGCCTTCCTCCTCAGTATTTTGTTATGTTCCTTTTCTGTAAAGCTGTCCCCATACCTTATAATAAGTGTACGTTACACCCATACAGCTTTACCGCATCACTGCAATTATTTGCCTGTTCCCTAATTACATTCAAACATGTGCCAAGCCCGCTTCTTGTCCGTCAAAGTTAACTTCACTCAGACTCGTCGCATGTTCACTTCTTGCCTAGCATGTGAGCCGAGACAGAACAGTGATTAGTGAACAGATCTACTGAGGACAAGGGGTCGAATTCTATTCAAACCAACAGCTTCTAAGGTCACGCAGTGAAAAATGGGTACCTTAATTGTTTTATGGGGAAATAAAGACGACACATTAAAATGTCGATTGTAAAAGAAATATGGATAATAACGCCATACTTAACCTCTAATCGCCATGGGTGTGACAGATTTCTTCCATTCTGAATTTTTTTTTCCAAATGAAAAGTTAAAACAACTGTCTGGTTGTGTAGGTCGCAATTCATCATCAGCATCATCATGTCCTTCCACAATCTTCGATCTACAGGGCATCGTATCAGTTCTGTTATTGACTGTTTTCCATGCCATGACACTAAGCTATCCAGTATTTTCTCTCTATGTCGTCCACGATCTCTCTTTCCTTGAATTTTGCCTGTTGTAACCAAGTATTCTAACTTTCCTCTTCTCATGATGTGCCCGAAAAATGTTTATTGTTTCTTTCTGATGTTTGTTATGAGCTGCCTTTTTGTGTTGGCCTCTTTGAGAACTTCTTCATTTGTCTTTTTGGCTGTCCAGGGAACTTTCAAAATTCCTCTGAGAAATCCCATCTCTGTGGTCTCTAACCGTCTTTTCATTTGTTTGTCTACTGTCCATGATTCGCTTCCATAGGTCAGAATTGGTTCTATATAGCACCGATGAACTTTTGTTTCTCACTTCTATTGATATAGATTTGTTGCATTAGATATTTTTCATTTTCTGAAATGATATTTTGGTCTGAGCTATTCTGCTTTTTATTTCTGTGATGCATCTCCCATCTGATGTTATTATTGTGCCAAAGTATTTGAAACGTTGCACTTGTTTCAGCTTTGACGTCGTAATTACGTGAAAAAATACGCCATGTGACAAATGTTAAATTTAACTTAATAGTTCACAACAATCGGAGCTGGGAGGGGAAATATCCCCACTCGCTAATATTTGCATATTGAAGATGGTGGAGCTAGTGTCCCCCGGGGGCTCCTCGCTAGATTCGAACAATTTCCAAATCAGTGAATTGGGTAAGCAATCTTTTTAAACATGGGCGACTGCATTTGTGCCTCTTAGCTCTTAAATGTTGACGCTGCTTCTCCTGCTACAAGGTAGAGAACGAAAGAGTATACAACGAGAAGGAGAAAAGGAAATAGGGCTTATGAGTGTGATTAGATGAAACAGGCGGATTAAGTGTAGGGTTGAGTGGGAGAGATTGATATGTGGAGCGAGACATGTGTGAACAGAGAACTGGTATAAATTATAAATGGCAATGACAACACAAAGTTGAGTGATACAGATTAGAACGGGAGAAATATGAATTAGTGACAAAAACATACTAAAGTAGACAAAGTTTAGGCAAACAATAATAAACAAATATTATTAGAAAAGGCAACTTTCCGGGTAACAGATCAATAACTTTTTGAGGGCAGCTACGTTTGCAAGACTTGGAAAAAAAATTCTCAAATGAAAAAGAGAAAACACAGAGAAGAATAGACAGCCCGATGTAGGATCGAACCTGTACTTTACACAGAGCTGAGCCACGAGAGCCCTGCATTTCAGCACACTACTGAATAGGCAACCCATAAAAGTTGTTATCACTTGCAATGTCTTTCACGCATGTGTACTCATACAACAACAACACAGGAATACATTGCTTACCTGTATTTCCTATTACGACAAGTATATCAACGAACAGTGCAGAGCTAATATATCTGCGTCGTAATAGCGAATCATGGACAGTAGACAAACGAGAGAAAAGACGATTAGAGGACACAGAGATGGGATTTCTCAGAAGAATGTTGAAAATTCGATGGACAGCTAAAAGGACCAATGAGGAAATTCTCAAAGAGTTCAACACAGAAAGGGAACTCCAAAAAAAAAAAACATCAGAAAGAAACAATCAACATTTTTCGGGCGCATCATGAGAAGAGGAAAGTTGGAATACTTGGCAAAATACAGGGAATGATAGATCACGGACGACAAAGAGAGAAAACACTGGATAGTTTGGTTTCATGGCATGGAAAACAGTCAACAACAGAATTGATACGATGCACGGTAGATAGAATGTTGTGGAAGGACATGATCGCCTACGCCAACCAGTATGGCACATGATGATAAGTAGTAGACAGTAACAGGATGAAACAGTATGATACTAGTTTCCAGAGGTTTAGACTGAAGAGAAATTATTCGCCCTCAATCCGTATCAATTAATTGATGAATTATCAGGAAACTTCTTGTCCATAATTAATTACCAGAAGAAAGAGAAACAACTGATGATAACCAGCCTGTAGTGTTAGGACAATAGAGTTGATCCCAAAGAGATCAGTTACGACTGAGATCTTCATCAATGAACATCTTGCTGAGAGATGAAGTAAATATTGTTGATGCCCTGCCCTTTTATGAATGATCGATTTCGGAAAAAAAAGCATCACCCAGGCCTCAGTGTCTTGTGAGTGACGGTTGTAAAGGCTGACTTTAGCAACAACCCAAGCAGTTCATTCAAATCACTAGTTTACCAAACTGACTACAATAAACCAATGACGTTCGAGTTGACGATGCGGCTTTTTTCAAATAGTCATATTTAATGATAATGATTGTGATAAACACTTCTCTGATTGTATGAGTTCTATTGTATTCTTCTCTTTTTATATTTCTCTATTGGGGTAGAGACCTTCAACAAGTGCTCACTACTCTTTTATGTCATTTTCTATCACTTATAATATTTTCCAGGTATAATTCATCTTTAAGGTCTCTGTCTCAAGACTTTGTCGCCATGTACTTATCCACGTGCACATTTCATTTGAAAGTATTACAACCGCAGGGATGTGCTTCTCAAGCTGTGGATCATAACTAGTTGATGCTGAGAGACTCAGTTAGCAACACTTAGCGACATACACAAAATTATGTCTCGTGGGGGGGGGGTTGATTTTTTTTTAAACAATTCATATTTAAATTGTAGTTAAAATTCAACTTTACTTCGAAGGCAAATTGTCAAACAGAAGCATTGATATAATGGTGAACGGTAGATAACAATATACTGCAACTTGAATCAGAAGTTGTGATTGTCTGGCTGGAGTCGTGACGTAGGTGTCTTTCTAGAGTTTACTGCCATACAAGAACTGACAAGCTCGCCTCTAATAGTTTGACTTTAGCATGCACAAAGAACGGTCCATCAATAGCACAAAAGGAGAGTTTATTAGAAGATAAGATGATTCGGTAATTATACAGTTAATTATGAAACAATAAACAGCTGGTTCCACGAGTGTAGCTAGATCTTTCAGTTAATCTTGCCGCATACAAAATGCTGCCTTCGTTTCTCGCAACATGACAATTCGAATCACAAATTGTACCCTGTGTATTATGTATGAAAAGCACCAGATGAAATTTAAAAATAACAATTTATATCATATTCTCCTTAATTTTTAAAGGGAAAAACATAGATGGATTAATCATAGATGTGTTTAGCGAGAGATCGACAAAAACATCACCAGTATCTCTACATTGTACCTTCTGTTGATGAGCAGCGTTAATATGTGGGGTGCACTAGTTTTTATGTTTCAACTCTTGCAATCTGAAAGATATCACAGTGATGTAACTTGTATAATCTTAGAATAGTGGACAGTCACTCATTTCAATCAGAAAAGCATCAAAACGATGTAAACCGTCTCTTTCTCACTGTGCTGGACAATAACTACATCATTATCCTCCTGATATTAAATTTACCCTGGAGTAGCCAGCTCTCTAGGATTGTTACATTTGATGAAGACATGCCAATTGAACTTGAATGACTGGAGCAAATGAGTATAGCTAATGCGCGGTATAAAAGTGATGGATTCTTAATTAACTACTTCTTTTTGTTCCTCTTTTGAAGATGTCAGAAATCGATGTTGAATTGAATTAAAAACGCAGCATTGTTGTATCCAGTTCCTCCAGGGAACAAATAATCTCATCTGCCAAAGATGTTTATGTTGAGCCCACAATTTGAGAAAAAGAAACCTCTAAAATATTGAATCTGCTCTTTCGATGAGCACAGCAAAATCCGTAAGGAAGTACTACAAGTCGTCCTTCATAATTTGTTTGTTTCCCCCAACTTTAGTATTTGGCAAGACCTCGAGTTACTCCTATTTTAAAGATCGAGTCTTTTAACATCTGCTTGCCTTTCTTTCTGTATGTGCTTCTATCAACTTTCGTCACTTTTAAGGAAAGGTGTCTAGTTTTATTTTATTTTTTATCTTAGTTTACTTTTCTCAGTGAGCTTGCCTTTCTTTCTGTATGTGCTTCTATCAACTTTTGTCACTTTCAAGGAAAGGTGTCTAGTTTTATTTTTATTTTTTTTATCTTAGTTTACTTTTCTCAGTGAGCTTGCCTTTCTTTCTGTATGTGCTTCTATAAACTTTTGTCACTTTCAAGGAAAGGTGTCTAGTTTTATTATTTTTTTTGTATCTTAGTTTACTTTTCTCAGTGAAGTAATATCTACAACTTTATAACATTATTTGTTTGACTCTTAGGCTAACCTTCATCCTTCACCGCTACGGATAATTTATTTTAATAAATGCCGGATCAGTGGCCGTGGTACTGGACATTATCTAAAGGAACAACCAGATAAGGGATGTGTCTGACGTGAATTCTTCTGATACAGAAAACAGCAAGGAGGTTAGAAGCAGGCTGACGTCGGTTTCCAACGGTAGCTGTCGGACGTAGTTTTCTATTTCAGAGAGACTTTACTCACAAACCGTTTGGTCAATATTGGGAATGAAAGGTCTGGCTAGAGAATGAATATTTGAGATTGTGGACACTAGAAAATACACTCTAAAATAAAAAAAAATAGTTAAATTATCGACCAAGAAATGCTAATCAAGAAGATGGGATATTGAACGTGATATATATTTTTGCGAACCTGAAAACATTTTTCGTCTTTTGTTTGGAACCTCTAGAACCAGGTCGCATTAAAGTGAAACAAATCGTCTCTCCATCATTTGCTCAATATTAGAAAATGTTTCAGCATCTGAAAACGTTTTTTACTTGTGTTTCCTTCATGTGGACATGGGGCAGCAAGTAATAATGTATTATCTCAGCTATAAACATGTATACAAACTAATATCTATCGGGCGGCCATTCAATTACTAAAAAAAAAAAAAAAAAAAGATACTTCTTTTAAATGTGCTATTAAAGTAAATGTATTAGGGGTGTCGGTGAGTTCAAGTGCCTGGATGCGCAAAAATATCTAAATGTTAGATGTACAACTGAGTTGAGTGGTGGTAGATGTACAACTGAGTTGAGTGGTGGTAGATGTACAACTGAGTTGAGTGGTGGTAGATGTACAACTGAGTTGAGTATTGATAGTTGTGCAACTGAGTTGAGTTGCTGAGGGTACAAGTGAACTGAGTGGTAGATGTGCATCTGATGTGTGTGATAGATGTACAATTGACGTGAGTGATAGATGTAAAACAGAATTAAGAGGTATGTATTACTGACGTCAGTGGTATATGTACACCGGAAATGAGTTTTAGATGGGAAAATGACGTGAGTGGTAGATGTACAACTGAAGTGAGGTGATGATGTACAACTAACGTCAGTGGTAGATGTACAACTGAAGTGAGATATAGATGTTTAATTGAATTAAGTTGTAGATATACAACTGACGTAATTTGCGGATATACAACTGACGTCAGTGGTAAACGCAAAAGGTGAAAAGAAACAGAGATGCCCATAGATGTAACAGATGAGGCAGAAATAAAGTATGCAATCCGAATGGAGGCATGAAATGAGACTACAAAGTACAAGATACACCTTCTCCTATATGAATTTTTTGTTCTAGCAGTTTTCTTTTAAAGATATCTTATCAAATCTCGCCATCTGTCTCTGTTCTGTGCAAGCAGGTCTATCTCATTGAGGGAGCCGATTCCTGCTGCTCTTGCCTCTCTCATCAATGTTCTTCTCAGTGTCTCCCTGGGTCCTGTATCAGGTCTACGTTTCATTAACAACATCGTTTTTACGATAGCGGCCTGTTAAACCTCTGATCAAAGGTTATATAACAAGCCGGAGAAAAATAATTCCTCCATTTTGGAAACAACCGGAAACACCGTATAAAAGATCAGGTACCCTAAAACTATTGTCGATTTACCGGTAATACAAGAGGGGAAGGTGATCACAAAAGGATGAAAGAGTTTGGTGTTCCAGACACATCTAGGGTCCATCTTGATGCCCGTAGCGACCCCACAAGTCTGGCTGAAGAATCGACCGTCGAATTCAAATAGATTGAGGGTTAAGACTAGTTCGGCCAGACGGACAAGGGCAGACAGAGGTTTGGACCAAGAGTTAGTTCCTTCGTTGCAGGAAGAAGTGGAGAGCCTGGAGATAATCATTATGACGTATAGAGGTGTAAAGAGAGTAGACATCAAAAACAAAGAGGCGGTAGGTTTCATCATTACAAGGAGAGAATGTGGAGAATAAATTGAGGGCGTGGTTTGTACCCTTAACAAAAGTGGGAAGGCCCTGGACAATAGGGTGGAAGATGTTGTCCAAGTAGTTCGAGATGTGAACGGAAGGATAGGAATAGGCAGAGACAATGGGTCTTCCAGGGTTGCAAGGTTTGTTGATCTTAGGTAGCCTATAGAAGGAGGGCTTACATAAGTCCGAGTCAGAAATGACAAGGTTATTGGCGCAGGAAGTGAGAACTTTGCTTTTGATCAAATCAGAAATGGTGAACATGACCTTCTTATTGCTCTTAACCGTGGGGTCAATAGGGCAAGGTTTGTAGAATATAGAGTTGGGAATGTCCCTCTAAGGAGTATGGGTCCTTACGTCCAATTATCGTGGAGCCACCTTTATCAGGAGGTTTGTTAACTGTCATCACGTAGACGGAGATTAGTAAGGCCTAGAAGTTTCAGCAGGGGAGAGATTAGAGCGATGTAGGGGAGAGATTGAAGCGATGTAGGGGAGAGATTGGAGCGATGTAGGGGAGAGATTGAAGCGATGTAGGGGAGAGATTGGAGTGATGTAGGGGAGACATTGAAGCGATGTAGGGGAGAGATTGGAGCGATGTAGGGGAGACATTGAAGCGATGTAGGGGAGAGATTAGAGTGATGTAGGGGAGAGATTGAAGCGATGTAGAGGAGAGATTGAAGCGATGTAGAGGAGACATTGAAGCGATGTAGGGGAGAGATTAGAGTGATGTAGGGTAGAGATTGGAGCGATGTAGGGGAGAGATTGGAGTGATGTAGGGGAGATATTAGAGTGATGTAGAGGAGAGATTAGAGTGATGATGGGTAGAGATTGGAGCGATGTAGGGGAGAGATTGGAGTGATGTAGGGGAGAGATTAGAGTGATGTAGGGGAGAGACTGGAGCGATGTAGGGGAGAGATTATAGTGATGTAGGGGAGATTGGAGCGATGTAGGGGAGAGATTAGAGTGATGTAGGGGATAGATTGAAGCAATGTAGGGGAGAGATTAGAGTGATGTAGGGAAGAGATTAGAGCGATGTAGGGGAGAGATTGGAGCGATGTAGGGGAGAGATTACAATGATGTAGGGGAGAGATTTGAGCGATGTAGGGGAGAGATAGCGATGTAGGGAAGAGATTAGAGCGGTGTAAGGGAGATATTGGGGCGATGTAGGGGAGAGATTGGAGCGATGTAGGGGAGAGATTAGAGCAATGTAGGGGAGAGATTGGAGCGATGTAGGGGGAGAGATTGGAGCGAAATAGGGGAGAGATTGGAGCGATGTAGGGGATAGATTGGAGCAATGTAGAGGAGAGATTCGAACGATGTAGGGGAGAGGTTAGAACGATGTAAGGGAGAGGTTAGAGCGATGTAGGGGAGAGGCTAAAGCAATACAGGGGAAAGGTTAGAACGATGTTGGGTAGAGGTTAGAGCACTGTAGGGGAGAGGTTAAAACGATGTTGGGGAGAGGTTAGAGCACTGATGGGGAGAGGTTAGAACGATGTTGGGGAGAGGTTAGAGCACTGTAGGGGAGAGGTTAGAACGATGTTGGGGAGAGGTTAGAACGATGTCGGGGAGAGGTTAGAGCGATGTAGGATAGATGTTAGAGCACTGTAGGGGGGGGAGGTTAAAGCGATATAGGGGAGAGGTTAGAGCACTGTAGGGGAGAGGTTAGGGTGATGTAGGGGAGAGGTTAGGGCAATGTAGGATAGATGTTAGAGCACTGTAGGGGAGAGGTTAAAGCGATATAGGGGTTAGGTTAGAGCGATGTAGGTAGAGGTTAGAGCAATATAGGGGAGAGGTTAGAGCGATGTAGGGGAGGGATTAGAACGATGTAGAAGAGGGGTTAGAACGATGTAGGGGATGGGTTAGAGCGATGTAGGTAGAGGTTAGAGCAATATAGGGTAGAGGTTAGGGCGATGTAGGGTAGAGGTTAGAGCAATGTAGAGGAGAGGTTAGAGTGATATAGGGGAGAGGTTAGAGCGATGTAGGGGAGGGGTTAGAACGATGTAGGGGTTAGGTCGATATAGGGGAGAGGTTAGAGCGATATAGGGGAGAGGTTAGAGCGATGTAGGGTAGAGGTTAGAGCGATGTAGGGTAGAGGTTAGGGCGATATAGAGTAGAGGTTAGAGCAATATAGGGGAGAGATTAGAGCGATGTAGGGTAGAGGTTAGAGCGATGTAGGGTAGAGGTTAGAGCGATATAGGGGAGAGGTTATAACGATGTTAGGGAGGGGTTAGAGCGATGTAGGGTAGAGGTTAGGGCGATGTAGGGTAGAGGTTAGAGCAATGTAGGGGAGAGGTTAGAGCGATATAGGGGAGAGGTTAGAGCGATGTAGGTGAGAGGTTAGAGCAATATAGGGGAGAGGTTAGAGAGATGTAGGGTAGAGGTTAGAGCGATGTAGGGGAGAGGTTAGAGCGATGTAGGGGAGAGGTTAGAGCGATGTAGGGTAGAGGTTAGGGCGATGTAGGGTAGAGGTTAAAGCGATATAGGGGAATGGTTAGAGCGATGTAGGAGAGAGGTTAGAGCAATATAGGTTAGAGGTTAGAGCGATGTAGGGTAGAGGTTAGAGCAATATAGGGGAGAGGTTACAGCGATGCAGGGTAGAGGTTAGAGTGATGTAGTGTAGAGGTTAGAGCAATATAGGGTAGAGGTTAGAGCAATATAGGGGAGAGGTTAGAGCGATGTAGAGTAGAGGTTAGAGCAATATAGTGGAGAGGTTAGAGCGATGTAGGGTAGAGGTTAGAGCAATATAGGGTACAGGTTAGAGCAATATAGGGGAGAGGTTAGATCGATGTAGGGTAGATGTTAGAGCAATATAGGGGAGAGGTTAGAGAGATGTAGGGTAGAGGTTAGAGCGATGTAGGGTAGAGGTTAGAGCAATATAGTGGAGAGGTTAGAGCGATGTAGGGTAGAGGTTAGAGCGATGTAGGGTAGAGGTTAGAGCAATATAGGGGAGAGGTTAGAGCGATGTAGGGTTGAGGTTAGAGATGATGTAGGGGAGAGGTTAGAGCAATATAGGGTAGAGGTTAGAGCGATGTAGGGTAAAGTTTAGAACGATGTAGCCTCTGGGGGCGTAGACGTTTGATTTTCTGGGAGGTGGAGGAATTATATTTGTCAAGTACGAGTGAGGCGCCAGGGGAGGGGATCCAATCAAGTTTAGATGCCTGAAAACGGGAGAAATCGTCATTTAAAGGTGAGTGGGAGGATGGGCGGGTAGGGCGGAATTGGAAATAGAGCTAGAGGCGTATAATTTATGGATGTAGGAATATATGTCATGAAGGAGTTGATAGCGGGTACTAGTATGGCGGAATGGGACAAACTTCAAGCCTTTACTGAGGACAGAGCTTTCATCATCAGAAAAGAGAGGGTCAGGGGGCATACAGACTACAGACAGGTTGGCTATCTGCGCTGTCGTTGAGGACGGGCAACCAATGGATCGGGCGGACATCATCAATGCCCTCCGAGATGTGGGAAGAGCACAGGACGTCAACAAACACAGATCCACGTCACTTCTTCGGATGATGGAAATGGGAGTTAAGTTGGGCACAGCCAGAAATGAGACACTTAGTGGCGGTGTAAGAAGACTTATCAACCAACATAGAACTGGAGTCGTCAGTCGCTGGACACTGAGGGAATTGCTGAGGAGGGGATCTGAGCACCTATGGACATGTTCGGAGTGCAATGATGATGACCCGCAAATAACTCAATAACAGACTACAGAGTTGTGATCAGGCGATGCTCAAGGGATAGGAGAGGGGGAAGGGCGAACGGTTAGCAGTATAGCCTTATGATGATTAAAAAGGAAGAGGCAAAATAATTTATTACAGGCATTCAGGATATGCTGAATTTAAAGATAGTTTTGAGGGTTCCTAGAGATTAGGAGACGAATTTTGAAAAGAAGCAAGAGCATTTGAGTGTCGTGATGTAAAAGTCAGCGTTGGTAGCTAATAATAACGTCATGGATATGGTCATGGGTATGGTTATGGAAGGCCCCGCTATCACTGCAAACGAATTAAAATCCTTAATTGCTCAACCGCCCGTGACCGTAGAATTACCCGAATTACTCTAACATCTTCCAAACAAAGAAAGGTAGCTGCAGTCCCCATCACAGCTGTCTCAGCACACGCCAAAAAACATAAGGCGAAACCGCACAGAAAGTGAACACAGCCTTCTGTTCTCCATCATACGATATCATCACTCATCGTAAACAATCGGAATATCGAAACACGATCAAAACAGATGAAACGCACAGCTCACGGTGTGCACAGAGCACTTAACTCAGTAGCTCCTGCAAAAAGCCGGACTTGGAATATGAGAGAACTGCAACAAGGAACACTTTTCATACATAGTCTCTAATGGTTCCTGCCGCCTATCCACCATATTGACCGGAAGTTCACGTCCTCCTGAAAATGATGATCGTCATATTTTTTTAAAAATATGTATAGCGCTTGAGGATGCTAGGACTTCACTTTGACTCCAAATCCGAACATTTGAAACACAGTTAGTTATCGAACTATCCCCGTCGCACATCAAACAAAAGACTGTAAAATCTCCCTGCAATGTGAAATGGTGAAGTATGTAGAAGGCCACAGTGAAATTCAACAGGCCGACATTCAAAATGTCTAATATCGTTATAGTTCATAAGTCGTACATGGGGTTGAAACTTCGTACGGAACCCACGAGGTAGGACGTGTAGGTGGAGACAATTACGGAGAATATTGAGGTGGCAAGAGAGGTAGGACGTGTAGGTGGAGACAATTACCGAGAATATTGAGGTGGCAAGAGAGGTAGGGCGTGTAGGTGGAGACAATTACGGAGAATATTGAGGTGGCAAGAGAGGTAGGACGTGTAGGTGGAGACAATTACGGAGAATATTGAGGTGGCAAGAGAGGTAGGGCGTGTAGGTGGAGACAATTACGGAGAATATTGAGGTGGCAAGAGAGGTAGGACGTGTAGGTGGAGACAATTACGGAGAATATTGAGGTGGCAAGAAAGGTAGGACGTGTAGGTGAAGACAAATACGGAGAATATTGAGGTGGCAGGAGAGGTAGGGCGTGTAGGTGGAGACAATTACGGAGAATATTGAGGTGGCAAGAAAGGTAGGACGTGTAGGTGAAGACAAATACGGAGAATATTGAGGTGGCAGGAGAGGTAGGGCGTGTAGGTGGAGACAATTACGGAGAATATTGAGGTGGCAAGAAAGGTAGGACGTGTAGGTGAAGACAAATACGGAGAATATTGAGGTGGCAGGAGAAGTAGGGCGTGTAGGTGGAGACAATTACGGAGAATATTGAGGTGGCAAGAGAGGTAGGACGTGTAGGTGGAGACAATTACGGAGAAAGTTGAGGTGGCAAGACAATCTCGTTTTTTATTTTTCTCAAGATGAAGAAGCGCAGTTGGGAGAAGTCAATGGAAAGTTCAGGAGAAGAAAGTGGAAAGTTCAGGAGGAGAAAATCTAAAGTACGGGATGAGAAAGTGGAAAGTTCGGGAGAAGAAAGTGGAAAGTTCAGGAGGAGAAAATCTAAAGTACGGGATGAGAAAGTGGAAAGTTCGGGAGAAGAAAGTGGAAAGTTCAGGAGGAGAAAGTGGAAAGTTCAGGAGAAGAAAGTGGAAAGTTCAGGAGGTGAAAGTGGAAAGTTCAGGAGAAGAAAGTGGAAAGTACAGAAGAAGAAAGTAGAAAGTTCAGGAGAAGAAAGTGGAAAGTTTAGGAGAAGAAAGTGAAAAGTTCAGGAGGAGAAAGTGGAAAGAATCACAAATACATATGCGGATGCAATTCGTGAAACACGGGAAGTACGTACAGTAGAAATAAGACCAGTGGCGGTGAGAGAGTAGGCATAGTAGAAGTAAGACCAGTGGCGGTGAGAGAGTAGGCATTGTAACAGTAAGACCAGTGGCGGTGAGAGAGTAGGCATTGTAACAGTAAGACCAGTGGCGGAGAGAGAGTAGGCATAGTAGAAGTAAGACCAGTGGCGGTGAGAGAGTAGGCATAGTAGCAGTCAGATCAGTGGCGGAGAGAGAGTAGGCATAGTAGAAGTAAGACCAGTGGAGGTGAGTTAGTAGGCATAGTAGAAGTAAGACCAGTGGCGGTGAGAGAGTAGGCATAGTAGAAGTAAGACCAGTGGAGGTGAGTTAGTAGGCATAGTAGAAGTAAGACCAGTGGCGGTGAGTTAGTAGGCATAGTAGAAGTAAGACCAGTGGCGGTGAGAGAGTAGGCATAGTAGAAGTAAGACCAGTGGCGGTGAGAGAGTAGGCATACTAGAAGTAAGACCAGTGGCGGTGAGAGAGTAGGCATAGTAGAAGTAAGACCAGTGGCGGAGAGAGAATAAGCATAGTGGAGGTAAAACCATTGGCAATGAGAGATGACAGGGAAACAAGCAATAAATAGCAACAGTGTATACAAGGAGATAAGCACAAATATTAAATATAAAAAATAAATAAATACACCGCGGAACCGCGAGAAAAACAACTGACCTTCCCTTACCTGAGGATAGAAGTTCTGTCCTCAGCAATGGCTTGAAGATTGTCTCACTCCGCCATACTGGTGTCCGCTATCAACTCCACCAAGACACCAATTCCTACTTCCGTTTATTGTTCGGCTAAAGCTCTATTTGTAATTCCGCTATCCACGCCTATCCTCCAACTCCCCCGTAGACGACAATTTTTCCCATTTACAGGCATCTAATTATGATTGGACAACGCTTCTGGCACCTCTCTTGCACTCAACAAATATATTTACATCATCTTCTAGGAAATTAAAAGTTTGCGCCCCCAGAGACTACATCGTTCTAATCTCTCCCTGACAGAATTGTTAGGCATAACTCGCCTATGTGATGACATAGTTATAAAACCTGCTGATAAAGGTGTCCTCATCGTGGTTTGGCGTAAGGACCTCTACACTTCATTCGACAAACCTTGCCCTACTTAACCACGGTTAAGAACAATAATGAGGTCCAGTCAGCCATCTCTGATTTTATCAAAAGCAAAGTTCTCACTTCCTGCGCCAATAACCTTGTCATTTATGACCAGGCCTTATGTAAGCCCTCCCTCTATATGCTGCCTAAGATCCACAAACCTTGCAACCCTGGAAGACCCATTGTCTTTGCTGGTTCCTATCCTTCCGTTCACATCTCGAACTACTTGGACAACATCTTCCAACCTATTGTCCAGGGCCTTCCCTCCTTTGTTAAGGGTACAAACCAGCCCTAGTTTATTCTCCACACTCTCCTTGTACTGATGAAACCTACCGCCTCCTTGTTTCTGATGTCTGCTCTCTATACACCTCCATGCCTCACAAAAATGACCTGCGGGCTTTCCAGTTCTTCTTGCAACGAAGTAACCAATTCTTGGTCCCAACCTCTGCCATAGTTCGTCTGGCTGAACTATTCTTGACCCTCAACTCATATGAATTCGACGGTCGATTATTCAGCCAGACTAGTCGAGTGGCTATGGGCACCAAGATGGGCCCTATTTATGTCTAACAATTGCTAAACTACATAAAACACAAAATTATTTCCTTCTTTAGTGGCCACCTTCCTCTCATATATTACTAGTGCATGGACAATTGTTTTGGAGTATCTGATCTTTCATAACCTGATTTGACCAAGTTTTTGGACTTTGTAGGCTCATTTCATGCCTATATTCGTACTTCCTACTCTATCTCTACCTCCTCGGTTACATTTATAGACATCTCGGTCTCTCTTCACCCATAAGGTTTACATGCCTCTGTAATTTATAAACCTACTGATGCCCACTGCTACCTCCCTATCCCTCTTCGCACCCTTGTACCTGGCGTTATTCTATACTTTTTCTCAACTTCTGCGCCTCAGATGCCCCTGAGACAAAGATGACGACTTTCTCCATCAAGCTCACATTTTGTAGATTTCTTTCGTCGCCGTCTTTACCCCCATGTGCCCTGCAATCTACGCACAGCAAAGTTCTCCTTATTACTCACACGCTAGCTCTTACCCCCACTCCTCTAACAGAACCGTTCTCTCTTTTACCTATTACCCTGACAATCAGGCTGCACTCCTGATCCTGAAACGACTACTACCTAACCTTCACTCTGACCCTACTACTCGCCTTCTATTCTCTGAACTACCATTAGTAGCTTTTTAACTTTATAGGAACCTTCGTGACATTTTGGTTAGGAGCCGTCTCCGCCACAACGATTTTTAACCATTTTTCATTGGGTCCTTTGGTCTAGTGAAATCCTACCTGTCCTATTGTGTATTAATCTTTTAACCAGACTCTACGAAAATCCTGGCTATCGTCTTAACCACCTTTGTTTCTGCCATATCTTTGAAGTTGTGTTGTGCTTTCTGAATAATATTTTTTTGTTTAATTTGTATAGTTTGTTTGATGTACCTGATAAAGGCTTTTGCCTATACGTTGTAGTAGTTTGTCTTACCCTGTTAGCCTAGCTGCTCAAAACTATTTTATGTTTATTTTATAGCAAACAGATATACTGAAGTCGGACCGAAAGGTGGGAAGATCAACTTTGCAGCAAACCACATTGCATCACATCTACGCCAAGGCAGTGTCCTTTTATTTCCGGTTGACAAATAGCTCTATTCATTCATTTTGTACCAGCATTTAGTAGGTTCACAAATATATGTTTCAGACTATGAGGGGCGGACATCCAACCTTGTAGTGTGTTAGATATAGGAATAGTATAGTTAGTAGCTGTCAGTTGTAGAGCATCTCGAGCAAGTCAAGACCCAAAATTGGTCACATGATTAACACTGAAGCGAGTTTTGTTTGTTATATATTTATAGGTGGGAATCTCAAAAAGAAGGATCTAATAAGAAAATGTCTTATTTATAAAATTGAAATGAACTGAAAGTACGAAATTATGCATCAATATCGAAGTGGATACGTATATACTTTTGATATCTAAGTATTCGCAAACAGAGTGAAAAGATAACCGCTGGTCAAATAAAATAGGAGGCACTGAAAATTTGTATTTTAATTAACATTGCGCCACTTTGAGCGGAGGCACGTATATCTTGCGTTCGAATCCTGGTGTGGGCTGTTTCTTGTTGTCTGTCTTTTGTCTTGATATTTGTCGATTTTGTTCCAAGAATTGCTAGAAATATAATTTCGGAAGTTGAAGTTTGTGTCTCGCTTCGGAATGTTCCTCAATAGTAAATATTTGTATGTGTACCATTATTGCAATCGCTATATTATAGATAATGGGAGTCGCGATAGCTCATTGGATAGTGAACTGGAATACAAAGGACAAGAGGTAGGGTTCGATCCCAACCCACGACTTCCGGGTTCACCCAGCCTCAAATGGGTACCAGATTTTTTTTCTGGTAAAATAAAGCGGCACGGGCGTAATACTAACCACATTACCCAAAAATCATGTGCTGAAGGTCTGTAAAATTTATGGTAACTAACTCCATATTCCCTATATGCCACTTGGCGTGACGGTGCTCTTTACTTACTTTATATAGATAATAGAGTGAGATCGCGGACGACCTCACTCACGACGAGTAGAAGGAAAATATTGGATAGCATGGTGTCATGGCATAGAAAACAGTCAACAATATAACTGATACGATGCACTGTGGATAGAGGATTGTGGATGGACATGATCGCGTACGCTAGCCGGTATGGCACATGATCATGATGATATAGATAATAATTAACTGAAAAATAACATACAGAGTGTCAGCAGCGTAGTTCTAGGATGTTGACTTGGCGATTAAGTGAACGAGGGTTCAAGTGCAGCTTGGTGCACTCCGGTCGACCAAGCTGCTAAAGGAATAGAGAACTGGATCTCCGAGTTCGGAAAAATGTGATGGAAATAAAGAAGAGCACTGGCCTCATCACCTCCGAACACACTGATTAAATATTTCAATTAGTTTCATTGCAAGTTGGAAATTTCCATATCCACACCAGCCCCATCCTAGCATTTGTCGACACGCATGCATGTTGATTGTTAGTTCATTATAGATAATATCAGTTTTATTTCCCCACCAAACACATTAGATCTACCAGAACCCTTTCTTCATCTCTACTCTCATCAGACTCTCAATATTTGCATCTTTCTGCAACCCATCCTCAGGAGTCTCTCAATATTTGCATCTTTCTGCAACCCATCCTCAGGAGTCTCTCAATATTTGCACCTTTCTGAAACCCATCCTCCTCAATCTCTCAATATTTGCATCTTTCTGCAACCCATCCTCAGGAGTCTCTCAATATTTGCATCTTTCTACAACCCATCCTCCTCAGTCTCTCAATATTTGGATCTTTCTACAACCCATACTCCTCAGTCTCTCAATATTTGGATCTTTCTGCAACCCATCCTCCTCAATCTCTCAATATTTGCATCTTTCTACAACCCATACTCCTCAGTCTCTCAATATTTGGATCTTTCTACAACCCATCCTCCTCAATCTCTCAATATTTGCATCTTTCTACAACCCATACTCCTCAGTCTCTCAATATTTGGATCTTTCTACAACCCATCCTCCTCAGTCTCTCAATATTTGCATCTTTCTACAATCCATTCTCCTCAGTCTCTCAATATTTGCATCTTTCTACAACCCATCCACCTCAATCTCTCAATATTTTCATCTTTCTGCAACCCATCCTCAGGAGTCTTTCAATATTTGCATCTTTCTACAACCAATCCTCCTCAATCTCTCAATATTTGCATCTTTCTACAACCAATCCTCCTCAATCTCTCAATATTTGCATCTTTCTGCAACCCATCCTCAGTAGTCTCTCAATATTTGCATCTTTCTGCAACCCATCCTCAGGAGTCTTTCAATATTTGCATATTTCTGCAACCCATCCTCATCTTCTTCGGTAACATTGTATTTCACTCCCCAACGACAGGAACGCAAGAGTGAAATAAGATCAATGGTTTTTTTTTTTTTTTAATAATTTTGTGAGTAATGTAAAGTTATCCGAGTCTGCAGTAAACCTACTTTGTTATTATGTAAATCATATTATTTTAGCACACTTGACTTGAAACTATTATTATATCCTGTATATGCACGCAAATACCTTTTTTAAAGCACTCTGTGACAAATAATTTTTAATGTATCGGGACATTATGTTTCTTCGGGAAAAACAGGATAAAGAATTATCTGCACTTGTTTCATGAACTAGAAAAGGGCCCGCAATAAGGCTCTCGTTTATCGTCTCCCTTGTTATTTTTTTTTTTTTAATCACACTCCCGCCATCTATTCCTGTGTTATGCTTTCATAGATGAGACAGATTCCGTGGCTTTAACTCGTCTTTAAGAACTGCCTGCAACATTTCAAAGATTGTTTTCATGTTCATTTTATTTCTACATCCTCTGTTTGAAACTTTCGAGTTTAACACCAGCATTTTGGTTATCTATGGAAATATATTGTCACATAATGTCGACATAGACACGCCCATTCACACAGTTCATGTCTTCTCTAAGCGAATGATGCAGTGGGACATTGTCTATCAACGTTGTTTACACCGTCTTATCAACACTGAGGGTGTTTATAGATTTGTCTTTACTTACATTTCGGTTTCCTAACGTTTGTTTCTTGTCTTATTATTTCCCCCACGCCGGTTATCCCTGTCACTCTCATGATAAGTTGCTGGCTTCACAATAAGAAAGCACGCAGTTTCTAACACAATTTAGGAGCTATCACGTTTTTACAAGTGATCCTTGTTCAGAAGGTAGATGTAAACAAGTTTCTAGCCCTGTGGACGACGGACGACAAAAGTTATTCTTGATCTCAGGGAAACACAATCAAGTACCTAGACCTATTGTGGACGGACGAAATAAGTGATCCTTCATCTCAAGGAAGATACGATCAAGTAACTAGTCCTATTTGAGACGGACGATAAAAGTGATCCTTGATCTCAAAGATTATACGATTAAGTAGCTAGTCCTAAGGGAGACGGAAGATAAAAACAATGTCATGATTATATTGAGTTTAAAAAAAACCGTTACAAATGAAGAAGTGTAGATCATTTGTCAGTGTCTTGGTGAAATTTAAATTAAAAAAAAAAAAAAAAAGTAAAATCACTACTCTCTGAATTAATGCAAACAAACAGGAAAATGATATTGGGCCGTCGATGCTACTACGAAGGTTCATGCGCTGTACTGCGTTATCATGCAAGAGACCTAAATGATGATGTATATTGTCTGAGTTCAGTGATGATGATCCGAAAAGAAACATACTCCCACCGAATTCGGCTATTATTGTACGAGTACTGGACTCCCAAGCAACTACATTTACAGAATGAAGAAGTCTTCGGTGTCCATCCAATTTCTCTTCTGTAAATCCACATATCTATCTATTGACCTTTGAATATAAAATAGCACAGTACTAGACCATCGTGGTGATGTAAAATATAAAATAGCACAGTACTAGACCATCGTAATGATGTAAAATATAAAATAGCACCGTACTAGACCATCGTAAAGATGTAAAATATAAAATAGCACCATACTAGATTGTCGTAAAGATGTAAAATATAAAATAGTACAGTACTAGACCATCGTAAAGATGTAAAATATAAAATAGCACAGTACTAGACCATCGTAATGATGTAAAATATAAAATAGCACTGTACTAGACCATCGTAAAGATGTAAAATATAAAATAGCACAGTACTAGACCATAGTAATGATGTAAAATATAAAATAGCACCGTACTAGACCATGGCAAAGATGTAAAATATAAAATAGCACCGTACTAGATTGTCGTAAAGATGTAAAATATAAAATAGCACCGTACTAGACCATCGTAAAGATGTAAAATATAAAATAGCACAGTACTAGACCATCGTAATGATGTAAAATATAAAATAGCACCGTACTAGGTTGTCGTAAAGATGTAAAATATAAAATAGCACTGTACTAGATCATCGTAAAGATGTAAAATATAAAATAGCACCATACTAGACCATCGTAAAGATGTAAAATATAAAATAGCACTGTACTAGACTATCGTAAAGATGTAAAATATAAAATAGCACCGTATTAGACCATCGTAAAGATGTAAAATAAAAAATAGCACCGTACTAGACCATCGTAAAGAGGTAAAATATAAAATAGCACCGTACTAGACCATCGGAAAGATGTAAAATATAAAAAAGCACTGTACTAGACCATCGAAATAATGTAAAATATAAATTAGCACCGTACTAGACTATCGTAATGATGTAAAATATAAAATAGCACCTTACTAGAGCACCGTAATGATGTAAAATATAAAAAACACCTACTAGACAGTCGTAATGATGTAAAATATAAAAAGCACCTTACAAGACTGTCGTAATGATGTAAAATATGCACCTTACTAGACGGTCGTAATGATTTAAAATAAAAAACACCTTGCTAGACTGTCGTAATGAAGTAAAATATAAACAAGCACCTTACTAGACCATCGTAATGATGTAAAATATAAAAAAGCACCTTACTAGACCACCGTAATGATGTAAAATATAAACAAGCACCTTACTAGACGGTCGTAATGATGTAAAATATAAAAAAGCACCTTACTAGACTGTCGTAATGATGTAAACTATAAACAAGCACCTTACTAGACCATCGTAATGATGTAAAATATAAAAAAGCACTATACTAGACGGTCGCAATGATGTAAAATAAAAAAAAGCACCTTACTAGACCATCGTAATGATGTAAAATATAAAAAAAACACCTTACTAGACCGTCGTAATGATGTAAAATATAAACAAGCACCTTAATAGATCATCGTAATGATGTAAAATATAAAATAGCACCGTCAAAGATCACAGTATTTGAAAGCGAAGGGACAAGTTCTCTTTCTTGCTGTCACTGCATGTTTCCCAACTCAAGAAACCAGAGCGCATTCCTTTATCACCTGCGTCGACTTGAAGAACATCATCCTCATCGTCCACATCATCATCATCATTATTATCATTATCATCATCATCATCATCACCATGTGTCATACCAGTTGGCGTAGGCGATCATGTCCTTCCAAAATCTTCTATCTACAGTGAATCGTATCAGTTCTGTTGTTGACTGTTTTCCATGCTATGACACGGAAGCGAAGGCGCGCCTCCCAGCACCAGAGCTGGAAGTTGGCATCGACCCACAGCTGATGACTTGCGCCAGGATCGGTGAACCAAAACCATCCAGACCCTGCTCCACATCTCCGTGGTGCCTCCAGTGACAGACTAACCTGTCTATTCTGGCCAAGCGAGCATGGATCGAAGTGGGAAGACGACTCGGTACTCAAAAGTGTCATGCTGAAGTCGGATGTGTTGGGCCGAAAGGCGCAAATATAACAATTATACTGCAAACCACAACACAACGCAGACATGTCCACTTAACGTCCTTTCAAGGGCGGATGACGAAGATGAATTCTACAGTCTACGAATACTCTAGAATACTTTAGTCATCGGGCGAACGTAAGCAAGCAAGCATTCTATGACACCAAGCTATCCAGTATTTTCTCTCCTTGTCGTCGCGATCTCTCTTTCCTTTTATTTTGCCAGTTGAACCAAGTATTCCAACTTTCCTTTTCTCATGATGTGCCTGATAAAATGTTGATTGTTTTTTTTTCTGATGTTTTTAGGAGCTCCCTTTTTGTGTTGGCCTCTTTGAGAACTTCCTCATTGGTCTTTTTAGCTGTCCAGGGATCTTTCAACATTCTTCTGAGAAATCCCATCTATGTGGCCTCTAATCGTCTTTTCATTTGTTTGTCTATTGTCTATGATTACGTTTCCATAGGTCATAACTGGTTCTATATAGCACCGATGAACTCTCTTTCTCATTTTTATTAACATAGATTTGTTGCATAAGATATTTTTTTTTATTTTCTGATATGCTATTTTGGCCTGAGCTATTCTGCTTTTTATTTCTGTGGTGCATCTTCCATCTGATGTTATTATTGTGTCCAAATATTTCAGATGTTGCACTTGTTTCAAACTTGTCCTGTTTATTTGTATGCTGCATGCTGGTGATGATTGTTTCTTCGATATGACCATTACTTCAATTTTCTTACTGTTCAGACTGAAACCTTTTTTGTTTCTTTCTTTTACTATTATGTCTATCATTTCTTGTTTTTAATTCACTTTCTCTGCTATTAAGACTGTGTCACCCGCATATCGCAAATTATTTATGTTGTGACGGTTGACTTTAATTCCTATTTTGTTTACTATTGATCTCATAATATGTTCGCTGTAAAGTGAAAACAAATCTGGTGACAGAACACACCTTTGTCTGACTCCCTTTTTATATATAATGGAATTGTCCTGTTTGGTTGCTAATTAGTATAGCTGCTGTTTGTTGTCAGTTTATGTTTTTTTATGATTCGCAGATCCTTGCCATCAATGTTTAATTTCTCCAGCATATTGATTATCTCCACATGCTTTACGTTATCAAATGCTTTTGTGTAGTCTATAAAGCACATATATAAATCTTTCTTTACCTCTATATATCTTTATATCAATGTTCGATGTATATTGTATTGTTGGTGCCCTTTTCCTCCACAAATCCACATTGTTCCTCACTTATGTCTGGTTTTATTTTGTTCCTTACACGTCTCATGATGATTCTTAGTAATATTTTCGTCATATGGCTCATGAGACTAATAGTGCGATGGTCTTCACAACCAGTGGCTCCTGACTTCTTTGGTATGGCTACAACGATAAATTGTAGTAGATCTTCGGGTCCAGTGTTATATATGTCATTGAGTAGTTTTGTTATGACTTGTACTCCCAGCTTCCCAAATGCATGTACCTCTTAGATTGTTATATTGTCGGGACCTGGAGCTTTGCCTCTTTTCGTGAGTTGAATTGCGTCCTCCACTTCACTCTGCATTATTGATCGGCGTGTGTCTTTGTTTTAGTTGTTTAGCTCTGGTCTTTCATAGTCGTAGAGTTGAGGGATATATTCTGTCCATCTTTCCATTATCTTCTCCTGCGCCATTATTATATTTCCTTCCTTTGATTTCACTCATCCTGAAACTTTGACTACTTTTCTTCCTGTTAATTCGTTAAACTGATTGTGCATAAATTTTGAGCATTCTGATGATTTTTTAAGCATTTCCTACTGCTCCTGGATGTCCTGTATTTTCTCAACAGCGCTATATCTATATTGTACAATCTTACTGTACTTATAACTATCTACTATATGTATATCTAGTGCTAATATATCTAGTTCATATTTCTTGGTGATTTCTGTGTCTTCCGCAATTTTATTCTTATCTTTCCAACTACTGGTACATGGTCACTATTTCAATCTGCGCGTGGCCTTGTTTTAATAGATGTTAGCCCATTCCTGAATATTCTCTGTACCAGTAGAAAATAAATTTGATTGTGTACATTTTTGTCTGGGCTTTGTCATGTCCATAGTCGCCTAGGGTGCTGTTTTAACCAGGTGTTACCTATAATCATTTCATGTGTCTTTGCCCAATCTAACAATCTATCTCCTCTTTCATTCGTCTCTCCAAGGGGATGTCCTCCAGTCACATTTTGCACTTTAGCTTGTCCTACCTATGCATTGAAATCTCCTAATATAATAGTTATTTCTTGGGATTTACACTGTTCCATAGTTATCTCTGAATAGTATCAAGCTAGCTCGTCCTGCATACGCTACTGAAGCGCCTGCTATACACGCTTTTAGTGCTTATTTCAACTATTCCCATTATTATTATTCCCAAACTTATCTTCAAATTTTATTTTTTTCATGTATTAGAAAACTCGGTTCTGGAGAAAATTGTTATACATTTCAGGAATAGGTTATAAAGACAAGTATATATAATTAATAAGAAAGAGTAAAATGTCAACATTAAAACTGAGATAAGGCAGTAACTGTTCTTGTGAATTTTTCTTAGGAGGGACAGAGGTTGGGCAACTTCGTTATGGGAGAAGGGGGGAATGGAGACAAAGATAAGGTAAGAAAGAACAGGAGGGGATATACTATCGTACCATCCATATGATCTGTTAATCTCCGATGGTAGATGTACAACAGAGGTGAGATACAGAATTGCTTACGCAAAAGCAGCTTTCCAAAAAATAAGGAAGATACTGTGCAATCCATTTTTGACAATAGAAACTAGAAAAAGAACGTTTAAATGGTATGCAGAGCCAGTCTTAAGATATGGATGTGAATCATGTACAATAGAAAACAGACGAGAAAATCACTGGAGGCTGTAGAAATAGTGTTTTACACAAGAGTGTTGAGAATACCACGGACAGCTAAGAGAAGTAATGAAAACGTTCTGAAAGAGACCAAAGCAAAAAGAGAGTTAATTTACACTATTAGGAAGAAACAATCATTACTTTTTTTTTGGCCATGTAATGAGAAGGGAACAGCTGGAATATATTGTAACAAGTGGAAAAATTGAGGGACGATGAGATAGAGGGAAGCATATAGAAAATATACCAGACAGCTTAAGAGAATGGCTTAGCGGAAGGGTAACAACAGAAATGATAAATAACTGTCGAGATCGAAAGTTGTGGAGAGATATAATCACCCCTCCAGCAGGCACGGTGCTTGGCGATGATGATGATCCATAAGACCATATTTTTTTCTGGGCAAAAACTGCCTGGTAAACTTGTAATTAAATGTTCCCAAATGTGCCGAGCGCAAAAATATGTGAATACTAATAACATCATCAAGTACCGGACCTGCTGGCGTAGGTGATACTAACACGTTCTCTAAAATGCCGAAAACGGATTTGTCGATCTAAACGCCGCAGATATCTCGGCTTGTCGTAAACGAACGACACAGCGTATCTACGTTCATTTCTATCTATTGACCTTTCGAGCCGTAACCGGCCCATAGGGCGTAGACCAAGATACACCTTCTCCTATATGAATTTTTGTTCTAGCAGTTTTCTTTTAAAGATATTTTATCAAATCTCGCCATCTGTCTCTGTTCTGTGCAAGCAGTTCTATCTCATTGAGGGAGCCGATTCCTGCTGCTCTTGCCTCTCTCATCAATGTTCTTCTCAGTGTCTCCCTGGGTCTTCCTCTTTTTCTTTTACCTGTTGTTTCCCATATGAGGGCTTGCTTTGCTATTCGATTATTATCTCTTCTCATCACATGTCCAACGTATGACCATCGTCTTTTCTTTATTACTGAAGATATTAGTGGTTGATTGGCGATTTCTCTAATTTCCTCGTTTGTTTTGAATTCGTTCCATTCTATACCAAGTATTTTCCTTAGACATTTATTTTCGAATGCGTTCAACTTTGTTTCTATATCTCTTGTTGTTTTCTAGCTTTCACACGCATACGTAAGGGTTGATAGTACATTTGATTTGAATAGCCTAAGTTTTGTGTTTGTGCTAATGAGTTTTGATTTCCACAACTTTTCAAGGCTTCTGAAAGACATTGCTGCTTTAGCCAGTCTGATTCTAATTTCTTTGCTCGTATCCCCTTCTCGATCAATGTGACTTCCAAGATAGATGAAGTGATCGATCTCTTCTACTGGTTTGTTTTCCATGTATATTTTGTCACTTGTTGGAATTAAACTTTTCATGACTTTAGTCTTTTCATGATTGACCTCAAGCCCAATTTTGCTGGCTATTGATGATAGTTCATTTGTGTTTTCCTGCATCGTTTTTATCTGATTGCTGATGAGAACTATGTCATCAGCAAAGTCCAGGTCCTCCAAATGGTCTCCTTGTATCCATTCGATGCCTTTATTACCAGTGCAGCATTTCTTCATTATGAAGTCCATAACAATTCCAAATAACAAGGGCGATAAAATACATCCTTGTTTAACCCCAGTTTACGTTCATTTAGCGCCCTGTTAAAAGTGGACGATGAAGAAGAATAATCGTCAGACCATCGTTGAATAATTTTAAAAACGCTTATTCTACGCTCGAGCAGTGACGAAGTTTATTCTTTCTTTGTTGAGATGAAACAAAGAACAGACAGAAATGGACACATTCAGAAATAGGTCGGTCAACGCGAGATATGGATACATTGTCACCAACCTCATGCTATAGCATTGAAAGGGATAAGCATAGTTACTGCTGTAGAGCTGTTGGTGAATGTTATAGAGTATAGAGCCACTGTATGGTTGCAGCCTTACGTTTGCACCGAAACGGTACAAATCAACTCTTTATTACGAACCGGGAAACAAAGAAAACAAAAGAGAAACAATATTAGTGAAACAGGTAACTAGATTCAAGGTAATAAATTATAAATATATATATGTATATATATGCACAATTAATTTAGTATGCAGGAACTGATTGAATGAAGCACAGAATTAGCCTTTAGTACATTGACTTATAAAACTCTAGGAAGATGAAGTAACAACAGCGATGTGTTCATTATATGTGAACGCTAACAGAAGCTTCATTTGTCTTACTAATTCGTCTTCATTTGTCTTACTAATGCGTTATTTAACTCGTTTATTTGAAGAACATCGCTCAATGCCAACTAGTTGTTCAAAAATACTGTCCGCGGAGAAGTTTCATGATCTGACATTTAACGTAATGCTCAGTACTATCAATTCAGTTCACATTTGCTATTTACGTAACAGACAATTTGTCTGCGACGAGTTGGTAGTCCTCATTAGTCTGTTATTTTAAGGGGATATCATGTTCTGGGGCTCTTGTTCCGAGGAAAAGAATTTCCCTCTCTAAATACGAAACACATAAAACACAATTAACTACATTTTTATTTAAATTACTTTTTTTCAGGATAATTAAAGTTGCTTACTTTTACAAGCAGAAAAAATATGGATTAGATATGAATATGAAAAAGACTAAAACTGTGATCATAAACAAATATAATACACAAAACCTGCAAGTGGATATTAAAGTTGAACAAACAGATATGGAGACAGTTCAGAGCTACAATTACCTTGGGCATACAATAACCAGTGATGGAAAATGTAAAACTGAAATAAACAAAAGAATAGGAATGGCAAAAAGTAATTTTAATGTCATGAAAAATATCATCATGATGTGCCATACCGGTTGGCGTAGGTGATCATGCCCCTCCACAATCTTCTATCCACAGTGCATCGTATCAGTTCTGTTGTTGACTGTTTTCCATGCCATGACACCAAGCTATCCAGTATTTTCTCTCTTTGTCGTCCGCGATCTCTCTTTCCTTTTATTTTGCCAGTTGTAACCAAGTATTCCAACTTTCCTCTTCTCATAATGTGCCCGAAAAATGTTGATTGCTTCTTTCTGGTGTTTTTTAAGAGCTGAAGTGATGAAAAATATACTAATAAAAAACAAATAACACCACGGCCAAAACTAAGAATAGCAAAATGTTATATCTTTTCAACATTCCTTTATGGTGCAGAAACATGGACTTTAGACAAGAAAACAGAACAGGAAATTGAAGCCTTTGAAATTTGGATTTATAGAAGAATATGAAGAATTGGTTGGTAAGAAAAGAAAAGAAACTATGAAATTTTAAAACAAGTAAAAAATGAAAAGAGAACTACTAAACACAGATCAAACAAGACAAATGGGATTTTTTGGATATGTTAAAAAGACACAGCAGCCTACTAAAAGTAATCTTGAAGGGAAAATACGAGGTAAAAGAGGCAGACTAAGACTAACATGCACGAGTAACATCAAATGATGGACAAGTCAGCCTATGACAACGTGGACTAGCAAAGCAAGAGACTGAGCGGAATGGCGCTCCATTGTAGCCAACCTTCGATGCGAAGACGGCACTCAATAATGGTGATGCTGATTTTAAGGAAGATATGTAATGTTAAACTGGGCAATTAAAAATACAAACCAACTGCACACAAAAAAACGATGACGATCAGGAAACTGTAGACGAGAACCCCTGTAACAGAGAAAGCTATTGAAAGCATGGGAACAGGTAACTTAGTCGTTACCCCTTCTTTCATGGATAATAGCAGTAACATATGGTAGCGACCATCAGTAGTAGGACATATATTTAAGGTATGGTCATTTTCCAGGCAGAATAACAATTTGTAGAAATGGAGATGGCGCAGAGTTCATAGTGGGTAGTGGACACACAGAGGTGGGGAGGAAGGAAAGGTAGAATTATAATGATGAGTTTGGAGAGTGGAAACTTCCACGCAGATTTCCACAACTGCAGGTTGGGGAAATGACAATAGCGCATGTCATTGGCCTCATGACTTTGGCCGTCTGATAAATAAGTTGTCATTCAACTACCAGGAAAGGTCAGAGTCATGAGGTAATCATTATTTCGAATAGGTTATAGAGATTTCACGAAAACAAATTGTTGTCGTCAAATCTGGAGAATAGTTCAAGTCTCGGACACAGAATGATGAGGGTTGACCGGCTCCAAGTGATCAGAGGAGTTGCAATTTGTCACTTCGCGAAGGCTGCGACAATCCCATTGGCTGTTGATATTTCACGCGAAGAGTTGTGGCTGAGTATTTAAACTTTGAAGGGAGCCGCGACAGCTCAGTGGTTAGTGAACTGGACTACAAAGGACAAGAGGTAGGGTTCGATCCCAACCGACGGCTTCCGGTTCACCCAGCCTTTAATGGGTACCGGATTTTTTTCTGGGAAAGTAAAGCGGCACGGGTGTAATACCGACCACATTACCCCAAAAATCATGTGCCAAAGGTCTGTAGAATTTATGGTCACTAACACCATATTCTCTATACGCCACTTGGCGTGACTGGGGTACTTTATTTTTGTTTACAATAGGTTGAAGAAGAACTTTTTATTTTAGACAGAGAGAGAGAGAGAGAGAGAGAGAGAGAGAGAGAGAGAGAATTCAGAATGTAGACTAAGTAAGCTTAGTTCGGCTTCGGTCGAACTGCAGGCAGTTAGAAGGTAAGTAGAACTAGAAGTTTTAGAATAAGAAACTAAGAAAGTAGATCGCAAGTTAGGAAGTTTAGTCAAGAAAAGTTAGTAATTAATCTTTAAGTTTGTAGTAATCTTAAATTAATTGACAAGTCATTCAGGAATAGGCTAGAGAGTAGTAAAGTTGTTAGTGACTTAATCAATTAGTTGAGCTATAGAACATTACAACAAATGAGTTAATGAACATATGAAAATTAGTTATGAAACTGTGAAGTGGTGTGGGTTCAAGTTATGTTTCACATATTTTATAAACCTAAGTAAATGATGGAGAGACTGAATGTAAAAATTGCACTTGTGGACAGATCATATCCACCGACGATTGTCTCAGAGATGTCCAGAATTAACGAATATTAATTTAAGAAAAGTGCATCAGCCACTAGTATGTATAATGTGCCAAGAATAGAGATCAATAAACTAATTATTATTATAATAAATGAGAGAACTCTGTCATGATTAATGTTGTGTCAACTAGATATATGGTGTGCTGTTAAAGACAATAATAACAATAATATAAGAATTAACATCACAAATCTATAACACCCCCACCCTCTTCTTTTCCGCTTATTGTTCCTCTAAATCATATAAATGATTACATCCCACACCGCCAAACGAGTCTACAAACTCCAGAACATGTCCTTCAATGTGAACTGAGCAGAGAACTAGGAAATTCTGGTCCAAGAAATACAATTCCAGACAAACTAGCAAAGAGAGGTAAGTAAAACCATATTAGAGTGTTGCGTTGAGTAAGTGTGGTTATTTTGTGCCGGACATATAGTGTAAGCCTTAGAGGCAATGCAGCAGGAGGTCGACGCCTGGGAGTCATGACCCCCGACGGGCCTACCTCCCCTAAAGTGTCAAGATTAAAGGGCCAAAACATTTGGTCGACAGGTCTACTTCTGATGATCAGATTGCCCCCTGCTACGAAACTCTGCACAAAGATGTTCCTACTACTGTCCTCTGTGTTTTATGCAGTTGTGTGTGGATTTTTATGAGTGTTGTAAACATACCATTTTCCCCTAATTTGTTTGTTTAACGTTTGCTGTAGTCTTCTGCTCGAATGTATTACAAGAAAAATTCTTCCTCAATATATTTCTTTACTTGATTTCTGGAATTGTTTAATCTTGGCATCATTGGCTTTAACAAGTGGTCGAAAGACGTGTATGTTCGTCTGTCTATTCTAGTTGTTGTTGTTTCCCGAGGATGTAGACCAACACAACATTGTTTTTTTTTATTGTTGTCCATCATTTCCCCTTCACTTTTAAGACACAATAGTGTGCAGTATGGTCTGTGGGCAATAGTGTGGATGTTAACAAAAGAGTGTTAAAACAGGATTAGGGACACCTATGTGTGGTTATGAATATTCAAACAAACACTTTGGTAGATGGGTTATATGGCAGAAAAAAAACATATTTGTGAGAAAAATAATTGAATGGAAAGTGCTGGAAGCAAATATAAAAATTATACAAACACACGCCGACTACACTAAGTATGGGGGATTGTAAAAAATAAAGCATTTTATCATCATCACCATCATCATCACTACCATCATCATCAGGTCTCATGTCTTTTGCAGAAAGTTATATTCACAGCAGCCCGTGAGAAAGAATCTCTGTCTCTAGCCATATATCCCACTTCTGTTGCCATGTTCAAGCTGCCCTGGATGTCTTGAAACCACCTTATTCTTGGTTCGCGCTTGGTGAGTCAGCAACCATGCCTTCCATTATTGTTCTTTCCTGACCAATGTTTCTTTTGACGTGGCCAGAGTATTTTATGTTCGTCTGTAGGATGGTGTTTATAAGCCAGTTCTTTTTAATTTTTTAAATCTTATAATATGCTGTCATTGTTATTTTTATTTATCGAGCGCATCTTAAGAATTTATCAGTAACATTGTTTTTCGAATACATCTGTTTTCTTATTTGCTGTTTACGAGATTATAATAGAACAATTATACTACAAAAAAATGATGGCATAAACAAAACAAACTCACAACTAGCGGAATCACCCAAATACAACAATAACTTAATTACAACAATAACTCAATTACAACAGTAACTCACTTACAACACTAACTTAACTGCAACAATAACTCAATTACAACAATAACTCAAATACAAAAATAACTTGAATACAAAAATAACTCAAATACAGAAATAACTCAATTACAACAATAATTCAATTGCAAAAATAACTCAATTACAACAATAACTCAATTACAACAATAACTCAAATACAACACTATAACAACTACGCGTTTAGAGCAATGACTCCACAAACGTATACAAACAAAACAGTAGCACTTAAAAACCAATTATACAATTAGAACAATTATACAAATAGAATAACTTCACAATTAAAAAAATTATACAAATAGAATGGCATCACAAATGCAACAATTATACAAATAGAATGACTTCACAAATACAAAAATTATACAAATAGAATGGCATCACAAATACAACAATTATACAAATAGAATAGCATCACAAATACAACAATTATACAAATAGAATAGCATCACAAATACAACAATTATACAAATAAAATGACTTCACAAATACAAAAATTATACAAATAGAATAACTTCACAATTACAAAAATAATGCAAATAAAATATGCTAGAAATATAGAATACAAAAACTGAACGTTCCAACCAAAATAGTAAAAGGGGGAAGTTGTAGAGATAGATAAAGAACAAGAGTTTATTCCATCAAACAGAAACGTGGAAGGTATGTAAGCAAGTTCAGAAATTGGAACATTCAAAGAAAGAATGGGAGAAAAAAGATAATAAATAACACGTCATATTGGCATCCTACAGATTTTCAAGGAATAAGGAAGGCAATGTTGTACATAAAATAAGGAGAGATAAAGCTGAAAATAAAATTGAAAAGTAAATCTTGCAATAAGAGATAGTCAACTATTATATCGAACATCAAAGGACTAAATGGTTTTGTTAAAATCCATGGAATATCCAAGGCGAAGGAGAACTCTACACCCATGGACATAAAAAGAAGAGTAAGACAAGGATGCACCCTATCACCAAGCTTGTTCAATCTATACACTGAGCAAATCTTTAAAAACATCTCAGAGATACCAGGCCTACAAATTAATGGAAAGATAATCAATAACCTAAGATATGCTGATGATACAGTTCTACTAGCAGAAAATCCTAAAGATCTACAACAATTGCTTAATGTAATAAACATAACAAACAAAAAATATGGACTTGATATGAATATCAAAAAGACTAAAACTATTATCATAAACAAAGAAAATTCTCAATACCTACAATTAAATATCACAGTGGAGGGAATACATCTGGAGACAGTCCAGAGCTACAACTACCTAGGACATACTATAACCAATGATGGAAAATGGAAAATTGAAATAAACAAAAGAATAAGTATGGCAAAAAGTAATTTTAATGCCATGAAAAATATATTAACAAAAAAACAAATATCAGCAGGGCTGAAACTAAGAATGGCAAAATGTTACATCTTCTCAGTATTCCTGTATGGTGCAGAAACATGGACATTAGACAAGAAAACACAACAGAAAATTGAAGCCTTTGAAATGTGGATTTATAGAAGAATAGGTAGAATTGGATGGAAACAAAAGAAAACAAACGATGAAGTTTTAAAACAACTGAAAATAAAAAAAGAGAGCTACTAAATACAATCAAGACAAGACAAATAAAATTTTTGGGGCATGTTAAAAGACACAACAGCCTACTAAAAAAAATATTGGAAGGGAAAATACAAGGTAAAAGAGGCAGAGGCAGACCAAGACTAACATGGGTGAGTAACATCAAAAGATGGACAAGTCAATCTATGACAGCCTGCACCATCAAAGCTAGAAACAGAGTAGAATGGCGATACATGGTAGCCAACCTTCGTTGCGGAGAATGCACTCGATGACGATGATCCAAGGCGAACACCTGACTACAAGGCATTAAGACGGCCTATGAAGCAGACAGACGGAATGATAGTGATTAAATAAATTGTTTATATATATATATATATATATATATATATATATATATATATATATAATATAACGATAACAATCTGGCGATAAGGAAAGACGGAATGAGAGTCACCGAGTAAATTATAAAAAAAAAAAGAAAAAAATATATAAAAAATAATCTAGCTCTAGGATAGGCGGAATCAGTCCGTAGATAAATTTTAAAAACATAACGAGAACAACCTAATGTTAAGGATAGACGTAATAGAGTAAGCAAATATGTTATGAAGAAGAAAACGAGAACAACCTAATGTTAGGTTTAGACGTAATAGAGTAAGTAAATATGTTATGAAAAAGAAAACGAGAACAACCCAATGTTAAGGATAGACGTAATTAAGTTCTATAAATATAACGACAACAATTTTGGCGTAAGGATAGGCGGAGTTAGGGCCGCTAAAAAATGGTTAAATAAAATTATAACAATCTAGCGATACTTATAAAAAGTTGTATATACCATACCTCCTCTCTGCAATGCCTTAAAAGCTGAAATAAGCAGACGAGGTAATGTGAACGAGTAATCCATAATGAGTGACAAGCCATTACTTCGATCTCTCTCTCTCTCTCTCTCTCTCTCTCTCTCTCTCTCTCTCTCTCTCTCTCTCTCTCTCTTTATTGCCCTATAACTTTCTTTTGTAACATCTATCCCCTTCTCCTTCCAAATCCTTCTAAATTTCTTACATCCTTCTCTACATCTTTCTTCTTCCTCCTCTTTATCTTTCATTATCCCTTCTCTTACCTAATCTATTTCTCTTTTCCCTTTAATAACTGAGTTTTCTTTTTATTTACCTCCTCCTCCTCCTCCCCGCCTTTCTCTCTTTCTCTCTCTCTCCCTCTCTCTCTCTCCATCTCTCCCCCTCCCCCTCTCTCTCTCTTCCCATTCTGTTTTGCATTCATATAATTTGCTCTCAACCTGTCTTCGGCTCTCAACATAACCATCATGAAAGTCTGGATCGAGACACAGCAAATTGCCGTGTCTGTCTTGCTTGAAAACTGCACTAAATCTAAATTTGTTCTATTCCCCTTGGTGTTTGTTCTACAGTACACATTCATCTTGATTTGTCTATGTTCGGCCCAAGAAGCTTGAAACTTTGATTTTTTGTAATAAGATTTGTAGGTGTTAACAAATGCTGTGAAATAAAATCTGCATAAAAATTAGCGCAAGTGTTTTATTGTGTGAAAGACAAGTAATGGGTTGTGTTACATTATTTATTAACCTTTTGTTTTGATTCCATTATTGTTCTTAATTATCCCGCCTTCACACCTGCTATAATTAACTCAAATGTTGCCATATTCATGCCTGTTGTGATTAGATTATTCTAGATCTTTCTAATAGAACCATTATCACTAGACTCTGATAGTTTTCATTAGCGCTCATATTCCTTGACTGACCAATGAGGGACATTTGAACTCAGTGCATAAACTTCAAAGATGCGGTAAGGGATCATTGAAGAATCTCTACAAATTGGTAACGGTTTAATTAACAGGACGCGCTTATAACAGCAGACAATCAGTCGCCAAGGCTCGGGGACGTCTACAAATCAGAAGTATAGATTTATTACTGAAATTCATCAACGATTCGGGCTAACACCGCCATGGCAACACACTCGGCTCGTGATGATGATTGAATGCTAGGGAGTTGGCATGAAACTGTGGCTCTTTTGATTCTAGATGCTGATGCGACAATCGCAATGGATTTCTTGATGTCTCGAGTTCTGCTGAGGACGAAGATTACAAAACTAGGAGCTAAGTACTAAAAGATTGAAGAGCTGTCTCATACGGCCATACGTGGATACACGTCAATTTATTTATGTGTTGCTATTATTATGGTCTTTGTTTTTTGTGCACCCAATAACCATCGTTGACCTGAATTGTTTTGGATACATCTTTTGATATCTGCATGTTATTTACACAACTACAACAACACGATGATAACACGAGGACAACACGAGGACAGCAACACGAGGATAACACGAGGACAACAACACGAGACAGCAACACGAGAACAACACGAGGACAGCAACACGAGGACAACAACACGAGGACAGCAACACGAGGACAACAACACGAGGACAGCAACACGAGGACAACAACACGAGGACAGCAACACGAGGACAACAACACGAGGACAGCAACACGAGGACGAGGACAACAACACGAGGACAGCAACACGAGAACAACACGAGGACAGCAACACGAGGACAACAACACGAGGACAACACGAGGACAACAACACGAGGACAACAACACGAGGACAACAACACGAGGACAGACACGAGAACAACACGAGGACTCACTTGTTCTTACATGAATGCATGTATTCAATAATGACTGATATTTGGATGCAGAGATAGATTCAAGATGCATTAAAGCTTGTCAAATCATTGGACAGCTATCACACTATTGTCCAACAAGGAAATAACTCTAGAGGAAAAACGGGCACTGTATAATAAAATCTTCATCCCAACACTGTGCTACCAATGCTAGACCTGGACCATAGATGCATGAACACTAAGAAAAATAATCTCTACTGAGATTACATGTGTTAGTGGAATAACAGGCCTGAGAGACAAGATCAGAAATGAAGAACTGAGAAAAAAGCTACGAATAGCTCCCCCCACCCCCATAGAATATATAAAGCAACAACAGATAAAATGGTTTGGCCACGTGACAAAGCAGAGTATCAAAACACAACGCAACGAGTCTTCAATAAGCATTACGAGAACAACAGACCCAAGGGTCGACCACGAAAAAGATGGGTCGATGGAATATTAGAAGCACTAGGAAACATAACAGCAAAAGCGAACGTAGAGAGCAAAAGACCGCAAATTATATCTCCCCTCGACGCTGAAAGGCGAATGAGGAAGGAAAGAAGAAGAAGAATTACTAACTAAGACATTTGAGTGATTCAACTTTATTAGATCGCCGGTTGTACAAGTCTAATGGTACTAGTGGTGTACATCTAAAATTACATTTGGAACACCTCTAAATTTAATGTTCTTTATCTGGATGATCTCAACATGTTATCACAGTTAGTACTCGGGGCATCTCTTTAACTGCATTGTCTTTGAGATTTCTAAATCCTATTATTATTTATATTAAAATATTATAACTCGTCTTGCTTTACGCTTGCTATTCTATATTTATGTCTGGACTTACTCAATGCTATTCTTTACCTACTTGCTATCATTCTCAGGAACACAAAAACTTACAAATCTAACTGGGAATACTTCTGAAACTTGGAATACTTCTGAAACTAAACTATGTCTTCCTTTCTGATCTATCTAACTTTATGTTCTCTAGGTGTTTCTCTCTATGTATCTATGTATTTATCTGTCTATCTATATCTATATTGATCTTGTTCACTCTCTGTCTAATGCTGCTAATGCATGTGGTTTAACACCCCTGTCTCATTTGCATAATTTATTGGCAGAATCGTTGACTGTTAAATTATCAACCAATCATAAATGACAAGGTTCAGGTAAGGCAATTGTGTGAAATTTTACACAGCACTTACTACATCTTGACATTTTAGGTAACCTCTGAGTTAGAAAAATAATGGACTAGCGTGTCCCCAAAGAGTGACATCTCTCTCTCTCTCTCTCTCATAAACATAACCTGTCCGTTCTCCAGTTTTAAGTTTGTTTATCTTTCTGTACATATGAAATGTGTCTATGTTTAATATAAAATTTAGTTATAGGTGGGACATTATTTCCACACAAAAATATTCACAAAACAACGTGGATATCTCCTGATGATAGAACCTCAAATCAAATTGACCACCTATGTATTAAACAACAATTCAGAGCATCATTAATAGATGTAAGAGCTTACAGAGGTGCTGATGTTAATAGTGACCACAACCTGTGCATTGGGAAAATAAGATTCAAATTTAAAAGCCAACAGAAGAGATCAAGTACACATAAAATTGATAGTTGTAAACTGAAAGATGAAGCCATCAAGAAAAAAATTTAACATAGAACTAAGTAATTGTTATGCAGCACTCGGTGAAATAGACTTAGATATAAATGAAATGTGGGACTCACAGAGCAAAATACTAATGACAGCAGCAGAAGCAAGACTGAAGAAAATGGAAAAACTAGCTTGAATTTCAGACACTTCATGGAAATACATCAAAGAAAGAAGAGAAGCGAAGAGAGCCATGACTAATGTAAAGACAGATCTTGGAAAGGTCCTGGCAAAAGCAACATACAAAGAATTAGATAACAAAGTAAAAGGTTCAGCAAGAAAAGATACAAGAGCTTATGTATACAATTTGGCAGAGAAAGCAGAGACAGCTGCAATTACAGGAGACAGCAGAACTCTCTATGCTGTACAAAAGATGCTGACAAACACCTATACATCCAGTGGAACACCAATTCTAGACAAATCTGGATTACTGCTAACATCAAGCGCAGACATAAAAGCCCGTTGGGCGGAACAATTCAAAGAAATTCTTAACCGTCCACTACCCCACAGTTTAATAGAATTTGAAGCTGAAAAATCAGCAGTGGAATTAGATGTAAATTTAGATGACTTCACCTTAAGCGAAATAGAAACCACCTTAAAGCGTATGGCCAACAACAAGACTGCTGGAGAGGATAAGTTAACAGCTGAGATACTCAAGGCAATTGATAGTCATAATTTAATACATCTCCAGAAAATGTTCAATATCATTTGGAAAGCAGAGCAGACGCCTCATAAATGGAAAAAAAGGAATCATTGTTAAGATTCCAAAAAGGGCAGTCTTAGAGATTGTAACAACTGGAGAGGCGTGACACTTTTGTAAGTTGCCTCAAAGTTATTCTGCAAAATCATCCTAAATAGAATAAAGGATTCAATAGATACAGTAATGGGTTGGTGAAGAACAGGCTGGGTTTAGAAAAGGGAGAAGCCGCCTTGACCACATTTTTACTCTACGACTTATATTGGAGGAACACATTGAAAAGCAAAAACCTATTGTACTTAACTTCATCGACTTCAAAAAAGCATTTGACAGTATTGATCGAGATTTTTTGTGGAAAATTCTGAAGCAATATGGCTTACCATTAAAAAATCATGAATATTATTAAAGACATGTATAATGGTTACACATGTGCAGTTCGAACAGAGGAAGGACTGAGCGAATGTTTCCCAATATAAATTGGGGTTAAACAAGGATGTATTTTATCACCCTTGTTATTTGGAGTTGCTGCACTGGTAATAAAGGCATCGAATGGATTCAAGGAGACCATTTGGAGGACCTCGACTTTGCTGATGACATAGTTCTCATCAGAATTCAGATAAAAACGATGCAGGAAAACACAAATGAACTATCATCATCATGTTGCCATACCGGTTGGCGTAGGTGATCATGTCCCTCCACAATCTTCTATCTACAGTGCATCGTATCAGTTCTGTTGTTGACTGTTTTCCATGCCGTGACACCAAGCTATCCAGTATTTTCTCTCTTTGTCGTCCGCGATTTCTCTTACTTTTATTTTGCCAGTTGTAACCAAGTATTCCAACTTTCCCCTTCTCATGATGTGCCCGAAAAATGTTGATTGCTTCCTTCTGATGTTTTTTAAGAGCTCCCTTTTTGTGTTGGCCTGTTTGAGAACTTCCTCATTAGTCTTTTTAGCTGTCCAGGGAACATTCAACATTTTTCTGAGAAATCCCATCTCTGTGGCCTCTAATCGTCTTTTCATTATTTGTCTACTTCCATGATTCGCTTCCATAGGTCAGAATTGGTTCTATATAGCACCGATGAACTCTCTTTCTCATTTTTATTGACATAGATTTGTTGCACAAGATATTTTCATTTTCTGAAATGCTATTTTGGCCTGAGCTATTCTGCTTTTTATTTCTGTGGTGCATCTCCCATCTGATGTTATTATTGTGCCCAAGTATTTGAAACGTTGCACTTGTTTCAGATTTGTCTCGTTTATTTGTATGCTGTATGATGATGGTGATTGTTTATTCGATATAACCATAACTTCTGTTTTCTTACTATTCAGACTGAGACCTTTCTTGTTGCTTTCTTTAACTATTATGTCTATTATTTCTTGTAGTTCATCAATAGCCAGAAAAATTGGGCTTGAGATCAATCATGAAAAGACTAAAGTCATGAAAAGCTTAATTCCAACAGACAACAAAATATACATGGGAAACAAGCCAGTGGAAGAGATCGATCACTTTATCTATATCTTGGAAGTCACATTGATCGAGAAGGGGATACAAGCAAAGAAATTAGAATCAGAATAGCTAAAGCAGCAATGTCTTTCAGAAGCCTTGAAAAGTTGTGGAAATCAAAACTAATTAGCACAAACACAAAACTTGGAATATTCAAAATCAAATGTACTATCAACCCTTAGGTATGCGTGTGAAAGCTGGAAAACAACAAGAGATATAGAAACAAAGTTGAACGCATTCGAAAATAAATGTCTAAGGAAAATACTTGGTATAGCATGGAACGAATTCAAAACAAACGAGGAAATTAGAGAAATCGCCAATCAATCAATAATATGATCAGAAATGAAGAACTGAGAAAAAATCTAGGAATAGCGCCCGCCATAGAATATAAAAGGAAACAACAGATAAAATGGTTTGGCCACGTGACAAGGCAGAAAGAACAAAACACAACACAACGAGCCTTCAACAAACGTTAAGAGAACGCCAGACCCAAGGGTCGACCACGAAAAAGATGGATCGATGGAATATTAGAAGCACTAGGAAACATAACAGCAGCAGAGGCGAACAGAAGAGCAAAAAGACCGCAAATTATATCTCCGCTCGACGCTGAAAGGCAGATGACGAAGGAAAGAAGAGGAAGAAGAACCACTAATATCTTCAGTAATAAAGAAAAGACGATGGTCATATGTTTGACATGTGATGAGAAGAGATAATAACCGAATAGCAAAGCAAGCCCTCATGTGGGAAACAACAGGTAAGAAAAAAAGAAGAAGACCCAGAGAGACACTGAGAAGAACATTGATGAGAGAGGCAAGAGCAGCAGGAATCGACTCCCTCAATGAGATAGAGCTGCTTGCACAGAACAGAGATAAATGGCGAGATTTGATAAAATATCTTTAAAAGAATTGAAAACTGCTAGAACAAAAAATCAGATAAGAGAAGGAGTATCTTGGTCTACGCCCTATGGGCCGGCTACGACTCGAAAGGTCAATAGATAGAAATATGAAATGGACCTTTTGGAGAACAAATCAAATCCAGTTTAATTCTATTCCCTTACCTTTCCAAATATAGCTATAATTGTCCATTCCTAAAAATGCCGTTCTTCTATTTATCTTACTGCTCATTCTACTTTGTTATGGGTAACTACTAACATATCCAACCCAGGCTATATCTCTAATTCTGTGATTCTATTCCATTCCTAGTCAATATAATATTGCATTGTAACTATTAGGAAACTGTTGTCATTAAATTACAATTTTCTTCTGAATATCAAGTGCCAGATGTGTTGTACTATTTGCTGACAGCAGATGCTATTAACGATTTCTGAGATATTGTCAGTCTAACAACCAATCGTTTCCAAAATAGGACCAAGATACCAAACTCAATAACAATAAGAAAAAAAACCACTACAGAAATGAAATGTGTTAGAGGCATAACAGGAAACTGTGAGATAAGATCAGAAATTAAGAACATAGAAAAACGCTGGGAATAATTCCTGTCATAAATAAAGCAATAGATGAAATGGTTTGGCCACATAATGAAAAAGCAAGATAAAAATTCTACACACCAGCCTTCAAAAACTACTGTGAGAACACCAGACCCTAGGGTCGACAGAGAACAAAATGGATTGATGGGATATTAGATACACTAGGAAACATAATGGCAGGAGAGGCAAACTCATGAGCAAAATAACGAAAATGTATCTCCCTTCGATGTTGAGAAGCAAATTAGGAAAGAAAGAAGAACAACAATTGTCGCTTAGTCTTTTTGGTGTCGAGAAAGATGCAAATTGAGGCAGGTAATAACTTGAGGCAGATCCTAAAAAACATCAGAAAGAAGCAATCAACATTTTTCGGGCACATCATGAGAAGAGGAAAATTGGAATACTTGGTTACAACTGGCAACATAAAAGAAAAGAGAGATCGCGGACGACAAAGAGAGGAAATACTGGATAGCTTGGTGTCATGGCATGGAAAACAGTCAACAACAGAACTGATACGATGCACTGTAGATAGAAGATTGTGGAGGGACATGATCGCCTACGCCAACCGGTATGGCACATGAAGATGATGAATAACTAGAGAATATATGTACTATATAAACATATTTTTATATTTCAATGATTTGCAATAAAAGAAAGCTACTATATAAATATATAGGTATTCAGGCGTTGCGACCCATCTCTATCTAATTTTAGAATCCCTCTCTGACACTCACCTGTGGCCAAACTTTGTTTGCAGTCCCCTTTGTTCATCCAGGTGAGAGTTAAGTCCACTTAGTGTTTGGCTTTGCTTACAGCAGCATTTTTTTTTTAAAAGTTTTATGTATTAATTTTTCATAATATTTTCTTCTTTTTTTTATATTCTCCTAGCCGCTTTGTAGTTTTATTTTGCTTATATATGTGTTGTGATTTTTTTCCAATGTTCCAGCATGAAGGCTTACTGAGCAACTATCTCAGTTTTGCTTTTGTGTTATCCCTCACTTATGTAAAAATGTAACTATACCATCTTTATCTGCATAATCACTTTGTTTTTCCATTGTCAGTCCTATTTTCAGCTTTGCAGCAGCATTCAATTTCGATGCTTTTATTCCTCTTACTAGGATAGACAAATCTCTGTTGCGAGCAGAGGCGAATCTTTGCTCCCTTAATAACTGTTGCGAGCAGAGACGAATCTTTGCTCCCTTACTAACTGTTGCGAACAGAGACGAATCTTTGCTCCCTTACTAACTGTTGCGAACAGAGACGAATCTTTGCTCCCTTACTAACTGTTACGAGCAGAGACGAATCTTTGATCCCTTACTAACTGTTGCGAGCAGAGGCGAATCTTTGCTCCCTTACTAACTGTTACGAGCAGAGGCGAATCTTTGATCCCTTACTAACTGTTGCGAGCAGAGACGAATCTTTGCTCCCTTACTAACTGTTTCGAGCAGAGACGAATCTTTGCTCCCTTAATAACTGTTACGAGCAGAGATGAATCTTTGATCCCTTACTAACTGTTGCGAGCTGAGACGAATCTTTGATCCCTTACTAACTGTTGCGAGCAGAGACGAATCTTTGCTCCCTTACTAACTGTTGCGAGCAGAGACGAATCTTTGCTCCCTTACTAACTGTTACGAGCAGAGACGAATCTTTGATCCCTTACTAACTGTTGCGAGCAGAGGCGAATCTTTGCTCCCTTACTAACTGTTACGAGCAGAGACGAATCTTTGCTCCCTTACTAACTGTTGCGAGCAGAGACGAATCTTTGCTCCCTTACTAACTGTTGCGAGCAGAGACGAATCTTTGCTCCCTTACTAACTGTTACGAGCAGAGATGAATCTTTGATCCCTTACTAACTGTTGCGAGCTGAGACGAATCTTTGAACCCTTACTAACTGTTGGGAACAGAGACGAATCTTTGATCCCTTACTAACTGTTTCGAGCAGAGACGAATCTTTGCTCCCTTACTAACTGTTGCGAGCAGAGACGAATCTTTGATCCCTCACAACTGTTTAAAAGCAGAGGCGAATCGTTGCTCCCTTACTAACTGTTACGAGCAGAGACGAATCTTTGATCCCTTACTAACTGTTGCGAGCAGAGACGAATCTTTGATCCCTTACTAATTGTTACGAGCAGAGACGAATCTTTGCTCCCCTACTAACTGTTGGGAGCAGAGACGAATCTTTGATCCCTTACTAACTGTTGCGAGCTGAGACGAATCTTTGCTCCCTTACTAACTGTTGCGAGCTGAGACGAATCTTTGCTCCCTTACTAACTGTTGCGAGCAGAGACGAATCTTTGCTCCCTTACTAACTGTTGCGAGCAGAGGCGAATCTTTGCTCCCTTACTAACTGTTGCGAACAGAGACGAATCTTTGATCCCTTACTAACTATTACGAGCAGACACGAATCTTTGATCCCTTAATAACTGTTGCGAGCAGAGACGAATCTTTGCTCCCTTACTAACTGTTGCGAGCAGAGACGAATCTTTGATCCCTTACTAACTGTTGCGAGCAGAGACGAATCTTTGCTCCCTTAATAACTGTTGCGAGCAGAGACGAATCTTTGCTCCCTTACGAACTGTTACGAGCAGAGACGAATCTTTGATCCCTTACTAACTTTTGGGAGCAGAGACGAATCTTTGCTCCCTTAATAACTGTTACGAGCAGAGACGAATCTTTGATCCCTTACTAACTGTTGCGAGCAGAGGCGAATCTTTGCTCCCTTACTAACTGTTACGAGCAGAGGCGAATCTTTGATCCCTTACTAACTGTTGCGAGCAGAGACGAATCTTTGCTCCCTTACTAACTGTTTCGAGCAGAGACGAATCTTTGCTCCCTTAATAACTGTTACGAGCAGAGATGAATCTTTGATCCCTTACTAACTGTTGCGAGCTGAGACGAATCTTTGATCCCTTACTAACTGTTGCGAGCAGAGACGAATCTTTGCTCCCTTACTAACTGTTGCGAGCAGAGACGAATCTTTGCTCCCTTACTAACTGTTACGAGCAGAGACGAATCTTTGATCCCTTACTAACTGTTGCGAGCAGAGGCGAATCTTTGCTCCTTTACTAACTGTTACGAGCAGAGACGAATCTTTGCTCCCTTACTAACTGTTGCGAGCAGAGACGAATCTTTGCTCCCTTACTAACTGTTGCGAGCAGAGACGAATCTTTGCTCCCTTACTAACTGTTACGAGCAGAGATGAATCTTTGATCCCTTACTAACTGTTGCGAGCTGAGACGAATCTTTGATCCCTTACTAACTGTTGGGAACAGAGACGAATCTTTGCTCCCTTACTAGCTGTTGCGAGCAGAGACGAATCTTTGATCCCTTACTAACTGTTGCGAGCAGAGAGGAATCTTTGCTCCCTTACTAACTGTTGCGAGCAGAAACGAATCTTTGCTCCCTTACTAACTGTTACGAGCAGAGACGAATCTTTGCTCCCTTACTAACTGTTGCGAGCAGAGACGAATCTTTGCTCCCTTACTAACTGTTGCGAGCAGAGACGAATCTTTGATCCCTTACTAACTGTTGCGAGCAGAGACGAATCTTTGATCCCTTACTAACTGTTGCGAGCAGAGACGAATCTTTGCTCCCTTACTAACTGTTGCGAACAGAGACGAATCTTTGCTCCCTTACTAACTGTTGCGAACAGAGACGAATCTTTGATCCCTTACTAACTGTTACGAACAGAGACGAATCATTGCCTTTTGTTTCAATCACTCTATCTGATTCCTTGTTCTCTTACTATTGGTTTTGAACCACCCCATCTGATTCATGATTCTAAAACTACTCCAGTTAGACCACATTGGAGGAAACTTTGTTTTCGCTATAATTTTTTTTAAAATAGCTTTTACGACTTAATATAACCTAGAAGACATAGTGTGAGGTTGAACGTGTCGTGCATCTTCACAAAAAAGCAACAACAACAAAAAAAAAACAACGTCAATCAAATCCATGATTATTACACACCCAGAATCTTGATTAGTTGCATGTTTTGAAGCTAACATGACGTCTATTTATCCAAATGGCGTGATAAAAGCAACATTAACATATATGTTATCATAGCTGCTATTTAAACATATATCAATGTCTGATTGTTTCTCCCCTAAATATAATTTTGTCTTCCTTCCACTCCCACGTCCTCCATCCCCTGGCCCGCCCATAATCGTCATCTCAAATATATTACTCCTTGGCATCTTTAATCACTCTCCCTTTCAATGTCTCAAAAATGAGTAAAACGTTTCTTATATTTTCATTTAATTATAAATTACACATTTTCTTTTCAGGGAGTCCTTCCAATTTTTTCTCATAATAATGACGTTTTAATGCAAGTCCTGAAAGTGGTACGCCAACAAACATTCTGACTCAGCAACTTAACCTATTCTATCTCACTTAAAATACACGTCGTCTTAAAACATTGGCCTTTCTTATCATCGATCTCCCAAGGCAAATACACAACCAGGACATATTAATCGATAACCAGAAAATTACTATTCACACGAATATTGAAAATCTCAGCTAGTTTCTCGCAAATCTTAAACAAACTCAAAAATTATTAGCGTACATAAAATCTGCTGTATACTCACACGAACTTGTATATATACAATTTTTTTTAAAAATTATTCAAAAGTTAGTGATTCTTTATATTTTTTTTTAAGGCAGGCACTTTAATTCTAGGGGAAAATGTGCATCTCTGAGAATCAAACCGATCCTTTGCAAATTAGGAGAACGTGTCGTTTACAAATTAGGAGAACGTGTCGTTTACAAATTAGGAGAACGTGTCGTTTACAAATTAGGAGAACGTGCATTAATCATTGATAAAATCATTGTTTTACTTTGTCCTTGTCGGAGATAAAGTACCAAAAAAATATATATATATTTTCTACACGTGACACTGGTGTAGTAAAATTAAGCAAACAGAGGCTGTGTACTCTCGAGGTACGACGTCAACCTCACGATAGGACGAATCCGGGTTCAAACCCACGAGAAGCGGTGGTAATTTTTTAAAAAAATAGGGAAAATTAAATCCTGGTTTCTTAATGACGTTACTATCCCCTGATCTCTTGGGTAGTGAGGTCCGATGTCCAGCCTTCTCGCAAAATGGCAATAAACAGGAGGTCCCGTGTATACTCGCGCACGTTAAAGAACTCCTGGCAGTTAAAATTGAAAACAGTAGGCCATAAATATGGCCGCTGCCCGGGTGAAACTCTCAGCAGAAACCACAAATCCCTGGCCGTTCTCAACAGTGCGTGCAAGTGAGCCTGCATTTTCCTGGGATTTTCTCGATATCCTTGAGGGGGATATCGAAACACCCATTGATTCGATCAGGTGCGCATGACCCTGCTACGAAATCCACTGTTTCGCGGGCTGAAAAGGCCGGTGTACGGTGTACGAAACCCACGGTAGACAGAAAGGGTTTTTAAAATTGTGGATGAAAGAAATATCCTGAGTCTCACACGTCATGGCGACTGCTTTGAACAAGCGGCCTTTATCCCCTCTGAGCCTGTCGTGAGACTCCCCCCCCCCCCCCCACATACATTAGTCTATAGTAGTATGTGTTGTAAAGATAATTTTTTTCTTCTTTTTTATGGATTCGTCTGGTGTGCATTAGTAAAGATGTTAACAACAAACAAAGAATGAAGTGAAAGTTCCATCCACGTCTTGTTAAGTGTCTAAGTTATATAGTAAGTTTGTTTTTTTTTTACCCATGAATTAAGCCCATTTTTGAGTGAAGTGGTCAGTATCACGCAAGACCGTCCTTACTTCCCAGAAAACTCTCTGCTATCCGTTATTAGAGACTGGCTATGGTCAGTCAAAAAAAAGAGGGACAGGTTGGCTAGCTGCGCTGTCGTTGAAGACGGGCAACCAATGGATCCGGCGGACATCATCAATGCCCTCCGAGATGTGGGAAGAGCACAGGACTTCGACAAACACAAATCCACGTCACTTCTTCGGATGATGGAAATGGCAGTTAAGATGGGCACAGCCAGAAATGAGAAACTTAGTGGACGTGTAAGAAGACTTATCAACCAACATAGAACTGGAGTCGTCAGTCGCTGGACACTGAGGGAATTGCTGAGGAGGGGATCTGAGCACCTATGGACATGTTCGGAGTGCAATGATGATGACCCGCAAATAACTCAATAACTCAAAGTAAAAAAAAAAAAAAAAAATCCGCCACGTCTGAGAATTGAATCCAGACCCTTCTGATCAGGAAACGAGCGCACTAACCTCTCAGCCACTTATACGATGTCGAAAGATTGAATTAACAATACAATATACACTATATTATACAATATACAATTAAGACAAATGGCGAAACACAATTTTAATAATATGAAATTTAATATAACATCAAAGAAAATAGCACAAGAACTAACACTACAAATAATAAAATGTTATATTTAAATAGAGAAGTGCCAATATTATCAAGCTGCGCAAGACACACTATTTAAGAAAGTTATCTTAAGCTGTGTAGGCCATAGGTGTATGATTAGAGCTTCACGTAGCTCTTTAGAGAGATATTTTATAGGAATTTTCAGAGAGATCTTTTAGAAAGACTTTTTGAGTGAACTTATTTTAATGATTTTCAGAAAGATCTTTTAGAAATACTTTTTGAGTGAACTTATTTTAATGATTTTCAGAGAGATATTTAAGAAAGACTTTTTTGAGTGAACTTATTTAGTGATTTTCAGATAGGAGTATGATTCAGGTAGATGATTCAAAAATATACTTTTTAGATAGGAGAATGATTTAAGAAGTTAATTCAGGAAGATGCTATTCAGAGATAATTTTTGAGACTTAGATAAACGTATGCGAAAGGCTATTGACATTTCATAGGAGAATATTGTCGAGTACAAGTTATATACGGACATTACATTATCGTGTATGCGATTTTGTGTGAACCAAAGAAGTTGTGTTGGTTTACTTTCAGAATCTGGATTTTGTCATATCACCGGCATTACCTTAGACACGCTTAAAGCTGTCCACTAATGATATAGGAGCCTCGGTGGCTACGTAGTTAGTGTGCTCGCTTCTAGACCAGATGGGGTCTGGGTTCTTCCCAAAAATGGCTAATATTTTTTTTCGTAGCCTTTCCGGGGATCACTCAGCCTCTAAAAATGGGTACCAGAGATTTTTTTTCTGGGAAGTAAAGGCAGCCTGGCATGATACCGACCACATCACCCTAAAATATTCCGTGGTTATAGAAAAATATGGACAATTGCACTATATTCCCCAAACGCTTAGCAAGGCAGGAGAGAAAAACTCTACTTTACTTTTACTAACGATATATAAATGAAAAGGTTCAAAGAGGGTTATAGCATGTATTGGTGTAATGGACTTGTAAATGCAAGCAAGACATTTATTCATACAGAGTTTCTGGAACAGAACTCACAAATGTCGCAAAATAGAAATGGAACATCAACATAACTATAGAAGGAAGACAACTAAAACAATCAGGGGAGATCAAATACCTAGAAAGTTTGGTGGCAAATGACAATTCATAAACAACAGAGATAGAATTAAGATGCAACAAAGCTTGTCAGATCATTGGACAGCTGTTACCATCATCCCAACTTTGTGCTACCAATGCCATTTCTGGACCCTAGATGCAAGAACAATAAGAAAAATAACATCTGCGGAGATGAAATATGTCAAACAAATGACAGGAAACAGCCTGAGAGACAAGATCAAAAATGTAAGAACTTAGAAAAAAGCTAGGAATAAATTCCGCCATAGAATATGTAAAGAAACAACACATGAAATGGTTACCATGTGACAAAGCAGAAAGATCAAAACGCAACACAACGAGCCCTCAATAAAGGTTGCGAGAACACCAGACCCAAGGGTCGACCACGGAAAAGATTGATTGATGTAATATTAGAAACACTAGGAAACATAACAGCAGCAGAAGCGAACAGAAGAGCAAAAGACCGCAAATTATATCTCCTCTCGACGCTGAAAGACAAATGAGGAAGGAAAGAAGAGGAAAATGAAGAATCAGAGTTTGTAAAGTGTGCCTAGAGAACTTGTGTTAAAGAAAACTGTTGAACGTAATGACTAATAGAACAAAGAAGTATGTGTTAGCACTCGGAAAAAATGACAGACAAACAACAACAGAAAAAAACAGAGACCAAAAACATAAACGCAGTACCAAGCGTGGCAGTGTACCAAGCGTTCGGCTTCTCGTGGCAAGGCGCGGTGCCATGGAGTACGGTTTCGAATCCTGCTTCGTACCATATATTGTTCTCTATTTTTTTCTGTTGTTGTTTGTCTGTCATTTTTTCCGAGTGCTAACACATACTTCTTTGTTCTATTATTCCCTATTATCTCCTCGGAAGTTCCTTATATATAATAATATTTATGTATTATTATTTGTATCCTGAACGTAATGACGACTGTCATGTGAGCACTAGTTTTGATTTTCAATTTTGGCCGTTGCCGTTTCTCTGTTGATTGTTGACGTTGTGTTCAGGCACTGTACGCATGTAAGGATTAGAAGTATTCTCTCTTTTATTTTTACTGAATATGTGAAATATCGATTCAGATCCTATTATTTCTCAATTTCCTTTCTGTTTTAAATAACGACAGCTCCACTGGAGTTCTTCATCTACGATCCTTCCTCCACTGCCGTTGGCGTCGAGGGGAGATACAATCTGCGATTCTTTGCTCTTTTGTTGGCCTTTTCTGGTGTTATTCCTCCTAGTGACTCTAGTATTCCCTTTATCCATCTCTTTCTCGGTCTTCCTCTTAATCTGGCATTTTCGTAGCGTTTGTTTATGGGGTTACGGTCCTTTTTCTCAATGCGCCAGCAAACTCAGACAGGTCAATACTGCGTTTTTGTTTAAAGAAGATTAGTAGTAACATCCAAGAGAAGACACAGTACTATGTATTGTACTGTGTGATAAGTGGCTTAGGACGCAAATGACGTCACCATCCCGAGATACCACACAAATGGTATAAAAATAGCGTATATGCCAGTTTTGTTTTGTTGACATTTCACTGGCCACGTTGAGTTCCGCAAACCTAACCCTCATGTTGCGCTCGGTCACAACTATGACATGATGACCTACACACAAGGGAGATCTATCTACCCTCTGGCAATAGTAACACGCGAAAAACAAAAACGCCTCAGCCACCACCTCTCTTATGTTCTCTAATGCTTCCTCTCTGTTTATATTTAAGTGTAAAACGGTTGCGCAATATTTGCACCAGGACTAAACGCGCGCACAGGAACGTGCCAGCAAATAAATGCCACGAAATGCTCATGCAAATACACTGTAAGTATGTAATTAAACAATGAGCAAAATTACTGTTTGTTGAAGATATGTAAACGAACATTATTGCATCTGTTGCTAGTTCCCATAGCGGTGGAATATCCTTAGTAGCATATATCGTATTGCACATCCAAGTTGGACAAACAGCAGTTTTATCAACAGAAAGTTTCTTTACTGGACGATCCCATGTTTTGGTCGTTGGTTGGGAAGATTTACAGGACATGAGAATAAAGGCCGCTTGTCCAGTGCAGTTGCCGCGAGGTGTTGGAATCTGAGTTTTTTGTTTTCCCACCGCGGATAAAACACAAACATATTGGCTTCTCAAGATTTAAAAACGTGTTCTCCTCATCAGCAGAAATGAAACATTAAAAACACCTTTGTTGTCTTTGACATCACCGTCATTAAGGAGTTTCCGGCTTGCTGTGAAAACACATCACATCTCTGTCACATCCACCCACGGAACACTTCATAACGACAATAATGTCTTTAGTTTACTATTTATATCTATTATATCATTGCATGTGCTTGTCTACTGACCTGATGAATCTATATTAAATTTCAAAGTGTGCAAGATTTTTTTGTTTACAAATTCAATATAGGTAAAGGTATAGGTAAAGTAGGAGAATTGAATCGGTGACTTAGCACGCGAGTTTTCATCCGCATGTACTTGGATGCCTATCCAGAAGTGTTCCGAGAATTATGGAAAGCATCTAAACTAACGATCCGAGGCAGCATTCCTCACCTTCCCAGAGTACTACCATGGTACCCATTTCTGCCAGCGGCTGGGTCGACCACGAGGTTATTTTTTTTATCCAACCACGAGAACAGTTCATACAGCTTCCATCGGGAATCGGACACGGGCTGTCCGAACGTCTGTAGCCCAGCCGGGTGGTTTTCACAACTAGGCCACCGAGCCCCGCCAAAAATTGGGTTCCAAATTCACTCAGCCTCTGAAAGTGTGTACCAAACATTTCCTAAGCGGAAGTAAAAGTCTTTGTGTTTCTGACAACATCAAGTACACACGTGCAGCTGGTTATTGGAACTACAATCACATATACGATGGCGTGACAGGCATGTGTGTGTTTCTGACAACATCAAGTACACACGTGCAGCTGGTTATTGGAACTACAATCATATATGCGATGGCGTGACAGGCATGTGTGTGTTTGTGTTTCTGACAACATCAAGTACACACGTGCAGCTGGTTATTGGAACTACAATCACATATACAATGGTGTGACAAGCATGTGTGTGTTTGTGTTTCTGTGTGAGCGTGTGTGCACATGTTTTTGAAAGTGTGTAGGTCTAGGTGTGTGTTTGTGTGTGTGTGTGTGAGAGAGAAAGAGAGAGAGAGAGTATGTACGAGTGAAAGTGTGTACTCACAAGAACCTCCTCCACTCCCCCACTTACTGTAAAATCACTTCTACCTAATAGAAAGTTCAGCTATTTCAGATTTTAATGTAAACAAACGAACAATCAGAAATAGATTAGTACAATACGTGATGTTAATGTAACACAACACACTCGCTTTATTTCCTTAGATGTTGCTCTTTCTCTTACTCAAGCGCAATCATTGCTTATAATGAGGACATTATTTTCTCTTTAATGATGTAAATTTGTTTCTGAGAAAACATCAATACATGGAGTAGAAGGAAGAGGAATTTTAAACATTCATTGACTCTATATTTTCCACGCTTAATTGGTTTCAAGAGGATTGGAGGGGCCTTTTTTCATCTTTTCTTTCTATCTGAGAAATGCAACTTTCAAAACTCAGAGAATTTAAATCTCGTATATCTTCTGTAGTTAATTGAATACGAACCTACAGAGAGTAGGAGCTTGCATAGCGGGGTGAATTTTTATTAAACAATTGAGACCACCGAAGTTTCACGTGGAAAACATAAATACAATGAAGAAGTAAACATAAATATTTTTTTGGGAAATGTGTAAACAAGACCACCTGCTTGAGCACATTATTGGACCAACAAAGGAGAAAGTGCAGTAATGAAACAAGAACGAAAGGTTTGATTGACCTGAATTAATAGCTATTGATGTAGGTGTAAATGTTCTGGGCTTTAATGTCTCGCGATGTTTATTTTATTAGGAAAAATGAAAACTTCATTGCTGTAATCTTTCTCGCTGTAAGCAATGGAGATATAATGTTCCGGCAAACTATTTCTACTTTTTATTTCTAGAATAAAAAACTCACTGAATATATATGTAAATGGAAATAAGCATGTAGATGTACATAAAGGTATAAATGAAGATGTACATATAAATATAAACGTAGACATAGAAATAAATACAAGTGTATTTTATTTGCGCTTTATGAAGGTGCGTCATCAACAAAGCGTCTCGTGTGATCCCTTATCTTCTCTAGCTACAGAGTGTTTCACATTCTACAGGACTCGGTATTCCCTCAATAATTATTATCCTGTTCAGACACAATTGGAAGCCGCGATAGCTCAGTGGTTAGTGAACTGGACTACAAAGGACAAGATCGGTAGCGAGAGGCAGCTGGGGGTATACTCTCATATATGAAAAATATTCAACACTACTCAGTTTTGTGCGCGTCATGGCACGCCATTTTCACAGACAACAACGCATTCAATGCAACAGAGTATGAACATGAACGATCGTGATGGGCACTTGCTAGAACGTGCGCTGATCGGATAAGGCATTGCCTCGCCTGCAGTGAAGCCATTTCATTCTAAAAGCAAAGTCAGAAGGTCCCTGTTGTGCACATTTTCTTAATTTAATTTGTATTTGTCCATGTTGTTATGATCTCATTGAGGAACGAAACCAACAACACAGTTTGAAGGCACTTACAGTTGACAAGATCACGTCTGATAACCGGCCGAACGCTAATCTTAAGTTCTGTTATTTGATGTGCGACGGGGATAATCTGACGATGAACTGTGTGTCTATATGTTCGGAACTGGAGTCAACAACGATGGCCTAACATCATCAAGCGCTCTACATTTTTTAAAAAATACGACGATCATTATTTTCAAGAGGACGTAAACTTCCGGTATGTGGTGGATAGGCGGCAGGAACAATTGAAGGCTATGCATGAAAAGTGTTCCTTGTTGCAGTTTCCTCATATTCCAAGTCCGGATTGTTGCAGGAGCTACTGAGTTAAGTGCTCTGTGCACACAGTGAGCTGTGTGTCTCATCCGTTTTGATCATGTTTCGACATTTCAATTGTTTACGATGAGTGATGACATCGTATTACAGGGAACCGTTGGCTGTGTTCACTTTCTGCGCGGTTTTGCCTTATGTCTTTTGGCGTGTGCTGAGACTGCTATGATGGGGACTACATTTACCTTTCTTTGTTTGGGAGATGAGATATTAATTCGAATGGTTACACTGGCACGGGCGGGTGAGCAAAATTATAGATTTTAATTCGTTTGCAGTGATACCGGGGCCTTCCATAACCAAATAACCAAATAAAGGACAAGAGGTAGGGTTCGATCCCAACCGACTTCTTCCAAGTTCACCCAGCCTTAAATGTGTACCGATTTTTTTTTTCTGGGAAAGTAAAGCGGCAAGGGCGTAATACCGACCACATTATCCCAAAAATCATGTGCTGTAGGTCTGTAAAATTTATGGTCACTAACACCATATTCCCTATACGCCACTTGGCGTGACGGGTGGGGGGGGGGGGGGAGGGGGTACTTTAAATTTTTTTTACTTTACAAGTAGTCACTTCCAGCATGTTTCGACGTTGTGGGGTCTCAGTAACCTCGGTGGGAAAACCACCCGACTAAGCTACCGACATTCGGAAAATCCGTGTTCGATACTCCGCTGGAAGCAGTGTGAGTTGTACTCGTGGTTGGAAAAAAATATACCCCTGTGGTCGACCCAGTTGCTGGCAGAAATGGGTACTAGGGTAGTGCTCTGGAAAGGTGAGGAATACCTCCTCGCATCCTGAATTTTGATGCTTGAAGCGACACTGCCCAGAAGTCTCCGAACACTTCTGGATAGACGAGACGGCCGAGCACATATGCATGAAAACTCGCGTGCTAAGACGTCGATTCAAGTCTCGTACTTTAACATTTACCTTTCCTTCGATGTCGTCACACTTCTTACAAAATGAAGTAAGTTCGCATCAAATCTTGTTTGTAATAGTTCTCATTAGTGGTAAAACCATTCAAGACATACCGCGATACGTAGCGAGTGTGATACCCAATAGTTTAACCTTTCATCTCGCAATTTGCGAGCTTCCATCCTTGCGACTTAATAAAAGACCACATTCAACACCCTTATTTGTAATGCAAAAAAGTCAACTTTTGTCTTGTTTTCATATTAATGTTTGAATAATAATAACCTCTTCATTGTTCCATTTCTTGTGATATTTAAGTGACTTTTCTATAAATATATTATATACGTCATGCGTGTGATAATTATGGAAAAAAGTCCTATAATATATCCCCAGCTCTTCCCAAATGTGTTTGACAATACAAATATATTTTATTTAAATACAAATGTAGTCTACAGATTCCAGAGCATATACTCCAAACATCTGAAATTTCACAGAAAACTAAAAACTCAATTCTAACCTTGGGATAGACAATTACAGGGCAAACTAAGGTGTATATAGGATGGAAAAACATACCCATGTCATGTCATGTGGTTTATAGAGAACATGTTGTTAGTGCCCATAATTGTAAAGACCTTCAACACATTATTTTGTGGGCAATGTGGTCAGCATTACGCCCAAGCCACTTTTCTTTTCCAACAAAGTTACAGTAACTTCGAAGTCGTCGATCAGGGACGAATGTGATCTTAGTAGTCTTATGGTTATGGAAGGCCTCCGTATCACTGCAAACAAATTAAAATCCATAATTACTTAACCGCCCGTGCAAGTGGAGTCATCTGAATTAATATCATATCTCCCGAACAAAGATAGGTAGCTGCAGTCCCCATCATAACAGTCTTAGCACGCGCCAAAAGACATAAAGCGAAACCGCACAGAAAGTGAACACAGCCTTCTGTTCCCCATCATACGAAATCATCATTCACCGTAAACAATCGGAATATCGAAACACGATCAAAACGGATGAAATGGACAGCTCACGGTGTGCACAAAGCACTTAACTCAGTAGCTCCTGCAGCAAGCCGGACTTGGAATACGAGGAAACTGCAACAAGGAACACTTTTTTCAGACACAGCCTATAATGGTTCCTGTCGCTTATCCGCCATATTGACCGGAAGTTCTTTAGTAGTCTTATTCATAAACACTGAGCTATCACGACCCTCGAACGCCACTACTTTTGAAGACTAGTTTCATCGAGTTGGCTCGTCCTTTATGTCTAAACTTGCTGAGCATAGAAAACTGAACTATATTATGAAGAGGAATAACAAGGGAATTCATCTTAATCTCTCTCTCTGTTGTTAGATAATTCCAAACTCTGCATTAGATCTACTTTCGGGTTACCATGGGCTCATGGGCTATTTGAGATAACGGAGAAACCTTGTGATCAGACTTTGTTTAATTATGATGGGTCAGATTTTATTTCACGTAAAATAGGTTGTTTTAAATACAGGTATTTTATCAGCAGGAAATACGATACTGGTGGTTACTTTTTATTGTGGAGAGTTAAGAGAGAACATTAATTAACTGCTTCCTTACAGCTTCATATTTAGCTTTGAAATTGGAGACATGAAACTAATGGTTTTGGATTTTTTTTGTTTTTAATTTTTCCATTTTACTTATCTTTGTATTTTCCTTATTCGTCGTTACATAAAGGTATAACGTCTTATTTAGAAACAGTCTGGTTTGTGTGAAAACTAGACCAGGGGATAGATTGCAATAGTGATATTGTACCAGTTGTGGGAAAGCTTAGAGTATAATTTTTAAAAAAGCAAAAAGAGACTCAATTAATATCAAGTTAAATTTAGATCTACTAAATTCAGACAAGAGGTTACAAGACAAATATAATATCTTAATTCAGAACCAGTACAATGCAACTGAGAAGAAACACAGCATTGATGAGCAGTGAGTAATGATAAAGGAATCAATGCAGCAAACATCAAAAGAATTCATACCACCAGTGAGGACAAATTCAAGACATAAATAAATGATAGATGATATTTTACAGCTAATGATACAAGAGGAAGAAATAAGGGAAACAAAGAACGTATAACAGAGCAAATAAAGAAATTGTAATAAAATGAAATGACACAAAAAGAAGAATAGATAAAACAGAGATGCGAAGTGACTGAAATCCAACAAAACGGAGATTCCAAAGCTATATACATACAAATTGTAGTATTAACAGGAAGAAAAGCGCAATCAAAAACTGGATGTTTAAGATAGAAGAACAAAGGAGAACTATTGATTGAACAAGAAAGCACAAGGGAACGATGGACAGAATACATTGAAGATCTTTATGATGATGAACGAACAGAAGTATATATTAAGGATAATATAGGAAGGACCAGAAATACTCAAAGAAGAAGTTAATTGAGGCTTTTCTTATTTGAAAGCAGGAAAAGCTCCTGGACCAGATAATATAACTAAAGAAGATAAACAGTTGGCTGTGTTCACTTTCTGTGCGGTTTCGCCTTTTGTCTTTTGGCTTGTGCTGAGACTACTATGATGGGGACGGCAGCTACCTTTCTTTGTTTGGGAGATGAGTTAGTAATTCGGACGATTCCACAGGCACGGGCGATTGAGCAATTATGGATTATAATTCGTTTGCAGTGATACCGGGGCCTACCATAACCATAACTGAACATTGGCGTATTGTCGTTTTGCTTTGAAACCTGACTCATCTTACCATTATTAAATGTGTCAGTATCATATAACTTGTTTGTGTGCAGATCGTACCAATTTTGTTAACAAAAGTGGCATTTGATGCATATATGGAAGATATGCAGGCAATGAGAAGACAAGATATATTGACAGTAGTTTATGGCGCGTCAATGATTACAATAACTGCATAAATTGACATCTTGCTACGACAATGATTACAATAACTGCATACATTGACAACTAGCTGCGAAAATGATTACAATAACTGCATACATTGACAACTAGCTGCGAAAATGATTACAATAACAGCAACCATTGACAACCAGCTGCGAAAATGATTACAATAACTGCATACATTGACAACTAGCTGCGAAAATAATTACAATAACTGCATACATTGACAACTAGCTGCGAAAATGATTACAATAAGTGCATACATTGACAACTAGCTGCGAAAATGATTACAATAACTGCATACATTGACAACTAGCTACGACAATGATTACAATAACTGCATACATTGACAACTAACTACGACAATGATTATAATAACTGCATACATTGACAACTAGCTACGACAATGATTACAATAACTACATACATTGACAACTAGCTACGACAATGATTACAATAACTGCATACATTGACAACTAGATAGGACAATGATTACAATAACAGCATACATTGACAACTAGCTACGACAATGATTACAATAACTGCATACATTAACAACTAGCTACGACAATGATTATAATAACTGCATACATTGACAACTAGCTACGTCAATTATTACAATAACAGCATACATTGACAACTAGATAGGACAATGATTACAATAACAGCATACATTGACAACTAGCTACGACAATGATTACAATAACTGCATACATTAACAACTAGCTACGACGATGATTGACCGTAGTCTATGATGAAGAATGAAATAACTACAGCTGTTGACCATAGACTGTGACAAAGATTGAAATAGCTGTAGGCATTGACCAGTCTGTGACGAAAATTGCAATGACTACAGGCATAGACCAGTTTATGACAAAGATTGAAATAGCTGTAGACGTTGACCAGTTTATGACAAAGATTGAAATAGCTGTAGACATTGACCAGTCAATGATGAAGATTGAAATAAGTGTAGGCAGTGATCACAGTGTTTTGATAGAATATACATCGACGATTAAAAAGGTAAAGAGGCACGCCAAAGTCTGCGTCAATGACGTTTAAAAGTGCATAAAGTTAGTATTTAGTTAGTCGTCTAATTATTCTTATCACATATCAAACAACAGCCCATAATATCACAGATCTCATTCCCAGCAAAAGCGGCAATGCGAAATGAAAAAGTGGAACACGTCTACTTCCAGATCTACTAGCAGCTCTCCTGAAGCTAGGCACCTCTCCTGACTTACATGAAAATACGGGAGCTGCTTCAAGACTGCAAACTCACGAACAAAGCTCTATCATTTCGCCCTTATTTACAAGCGTACAGTTAGTCTTAAGGGATGTATAATCATCCATCATGATGACGTAGCACATACAACAGTGGATGCGCCCACAATGCCTGATTATTCCAAATAATGCATTTTAAAAACGCACAAAACAGCATAGCGATGGCGCAGATTCCTGCACGTGGAACCTTCGTTTGACTTGGCAGAACAATCCGTGTGAAGGAGCTGTAACTAAAACAAAAGTAACTCATCATCATTGAGTGCTGTCTCCGCATCGAAGGTTGGCTACCATGGAGCGCTATTCCACTCTGTCTCTTGCTTTGATGGTGCAGATTGCCATAGGTTGACTTGTCCGTCTTTTGATGTATATAGGCGATTGAAAACATTATACTCGTTGATCAGAAAACACAGCAGTAATCGAAAGAACTTAAAAGATTGATCGATTAAAGTTTTGTAAAAACGTCATTGACCACAGTCAACGTCAATAGTAAATAGACTGGTCGCAGCTTACGACGCTGACGCTGATTACAAAGATTAAAGTCATTGACAACAGTCAACGTCAATAGTAAATAGACTGATCTCAGCTTACGACGCTGACGCTGATTAGAAAGATTAAAGTCATTGACCACAGTCAACGTCAATAGTAAATAGACTGATCGCAGCTTACGACGCTGACGCTGATTACAAAGATTAAAGTCATTGACAACAGTCAACGTCAATAGTAAATAGACTGATCGCAGCTTACGACGCTGACGCTGATTACAAAGATTAAAGTCATTGACAACAGTCAACGTCAATAGTAAATAGACTGATCGCAGCTTACGACGCTGACGCTGATTACAAAGATTAAAGTCATTGACAACAGTCAACGTCAATAGTAAATAGACTGATCGCAGCTTACGACGCTGACGCTGATTACAAAGATTAAAGTCATTGACAACAGTCAACGTCAATAGTAAATAGACTGATCGCAGCTTACGACGCTGACGCTGATTACAAAGATTAAAGTCATTGACAACAGTCAACGTCAATAGTAAATAGACTGATCGCAGCTTACGACGCTGACGCTGATTACAAAGATTAAAGTCATTGACAACAGTCAACGTCAATAGTAAATAGACTGATCGCAGCTTACGACGCTGACGCTGATTACAAAGATTAAAGTCATTGACAACAGTCAACGTCAATAGTAAATAGACTGATCGCAGCTTACGACGCTGACGCTGATTACAAAGATTAAAGTCATTGACCACAGTCAACGTCAATAGTAAATAGACTGATCGCAGCTTACGACGCTGACGCTGATTACAAAGATTAAAGTCATTGACCACAGTCAACGTCAATAGTAAATAGACTGATCGCAGCTTACGACGCTGACGCTGATTACAAAGATTAAAGTCATTGACCACAGTCAACGTCAATAGTAAATAGACTGATCGCAGCTTACGACGCTGACGCTGATTACAAAGATTAAAGTCATTGACAACAGACTGTGACAATCACTCTGACTAACCTACTTCTGATTAATAATCAGCGCGTTAAGAAAATGTTTTTTTTTAACTTCTTTTACAATTAACAAACAGATAGAAGATAGAAAATATTTAGTTAAAATAGCTATAGCGATCTACTTCAATTACTGGTGCAATTATCGAATAAGTGAAGTAAATTATAAGCGAAAACAAGTACACGAAAATGTAACAAAAGTGTTCCTTAAACAGATTACAAAGAGTTTTGATACTTAGTGCATAAGTTAGTTGCAGTAAACGACTCATAGCTAGCTGTTGTTTTCGTAGTCAGCGAACCAAAAGTGAATGAGACCGTAATCTACCTCGACGGAGTAGTCACAATAGTGGCAACAGACAAAAAAGTTATGAGGTATCGCAGGAAGTGAAATGTGCGTACAAGTTAAAATCAGATCTTCTTCCTCATATTCTTCATCCCTGTGAGTCGTTGGGCACCAACGACAGACTCAGTCAACCTTTCTTTTCCCCTTTTATTGCCTGTCTTTATGACTTTGCAATATCGAAGTCTTTCCTGTTGTTGGTGCTATCTTCCCACCTCTTCTCTATTTCTACTGCATTGTTCAAAAGGTTATACGGGTCCCCGGTTCAAAGCCCATGAAGAGAGATGATTTCTGTTTTAGTGACTTCTTATCTCAAGATAAATGAGATAACGTGCCTAGTCATGTCAGAGACAGTCGATCAATCCAACTTCTCTGACACATCCCAGTGCTTAGAAAAAAAAAAAATTAACTGTTGGAAAAAGCAAATCAAACGATTCAGCTTTGAAGAAATTTTAAATATCAAATTCAAACCATCATTAAAATGCTATATATCCAGTTCTAATATATATATTTTTTTCGGTGGCAGACATAATAAAGGGCTGGCTTTTGTAAAGAGGTTATGGGGGTTCAAATCCTGCCTCACTTCTTCCAATCAAAAAGAAACGGGGACCTGACTCACTGCGTTTGGAAGGTGGGGAACGTATAAACAAATAAGAAAAAGTGCTGACCCCCCCCCCCCCCATATCGAAATGCTATACTCTAAAACAGTGAACTTCAACACTTCTTACTCCTTCGACAATTTGATGACACAATTCATCTTTTCCCTAGACCCACCAAAGGTTCCTTTGCGTGCGCAGCTTGAACACAGAATCTACATGTCACCGTAGCCTGCCATAGTTCAATGCATTCTATTTTGCCTTCGTATAAAGGTAAAGGTAGAGTACGAGACTTGAACCGGCGTCTTAGCACGCGAGTTTACACCCATATGTGCTCGGCCGCCTATCCAGAAATGTTCGGAGATTTCTGTATAGTGTCGCCTCAAGCATCGAAACTCAGATGCGAAGCGACATTCCTTACCTTCCCAGGGTAATACCCTGGTACCAATTTCTGCCAACGGCTGGGTCGATCGTGGGGGTATTTTTTTTTTTCCAACCACGAGTACAATTCACACCGCTCCCAGCGGGAATCGAACACGGGTTGTCCGAACGTTGGTAGTCCAGTCGGGTGGTTTTCCCAACTAGGCTACCGAGGTCCCCTGCATTCGTATAAATTATGGGTAACTGGAAAGGAGGAATTAAAATGGATTGAGAAAGTATAAGATGGGTATTGTGACTAAATAATTGTAAAAGTGTTCCAAATAGACAATAAAATGTCCAGAGATTGAATCATACATCAGAAATCATGACACATATCGACCTATCATCAAAAGCTTTCAACAAATTGACGAACATCTCAAGATTCTAAGTTCCCAGTAAACGAACGGAGCTTTAAAAATATATGTTCAACTCCTGTGTGATTCCAGCACTGACATATGGATGTAAAAGTTGATTCCCCTTATACTTTTGATAGGAAATTATGTGACTTTGAAAACAAATGTCTTCGCAGGATCTGAATATAAGATAAAAAAGCATGCAAGTAAAACAAACAGAAAAGATACGAACCTAAACAAAAATACGTGTCGAGTTTTCTATGACGAAGGCGTCGGAAATACATTGGTTATGTGTTAAGAATTAACGAGGAAAGACTTCCCCATCAGGTATTCATGTGGAAACCATCTGATAAAAAAAAACAAGGTAGAACAAGAGAATAGCAACGCAGAGCAATTACTAGAGAAGGCTCAACCATTAGCTTAATTAATAAATAAGAACTAGCAGCAAATCATCAATCGTGGATATATATGACTTCCGGTCTAAGTGGTGCGCTGCCTTCGGCCCGACAGGAAAGTGAAGTGTAAATGAAAAGTTAAAGTAATCGTAAAAGACAAAATGTATATTAAGTGGGTGGAAATAAATGGAAGAACGAAACAAAACCCAAGTACCAAGAATGAGAAGAGTTTTGCCAAAGACGCTAAAGAGTAGCTATGAAAGAAAATGGATTTCTGATTTACTACATCGGGATCAGTGAACCTGAACTGATTAAGATCGTACTCTACCTCAGGGAGATTGGCATGGAAACGGATTAACAAAATAGGGATGAAGAAGGAAAACCAGTAACTTCAAATGATGTGCTGGAGACGGTTGTGATGAGCCGAAAGGCGTTGTAATGCAATTTTCTGAAGAAAAAAAAAAACCACAACGTAGAGCATCTGCATGTACTTACCTTTAAGGATGGTCGACGACGAGGTTACAAGATTAGTAGTCGGATAAACGTGGAAGAAAAAAAGGACAATAATTCATCATCATCATGGTTGGCGTAAGCGATCACGTTTTTCTATAATTCTCTGACAAGAGTGCATCGTGTCCATTCTGTTGTTGACTGTCTACAGTAAGCGAGACCAATATATTTAGTATATTCACACTTTTGTCGTCCGCGATCTCTCTTTCCCTGTATTTTGCCAGTTGTAACGTAGCATTTGTTTACGCTTCTCATGATATGCCTGAAAAAAAGTAGGTTTCTTTCTGATGTTACTTATGCGCTTTCTTTGTGTGTCGGCCTACTTGAGAATTTCCTTGTTGGTCTTCTCAGGTGTCCAGGGTACTCTCAACATATTTCAGAAAGATCTCAGCTCTGTGGTCTCTAAATTGTCTTTATCAGATAATAAAAGCTAAGTGAAACATAGTGCCAGTACCGTCACAGATTTGAGTGACCATTAACATTTCAATAACAGCTCATACGTTCAAGTTTCATGATCTAGTCACATTTATTTTGCAGAACGTTGCTTTCATCACAGGCCGTTAGAAGGAATCTCTATCTCTAGCCAGATTTTCCACTTTTTTGTAAAGTTCAAGGTCTCTTTAATGCTTGAAACCACCTTCGTCTTGGTATATGTCTATCTCGTCTTCCTGGTATCACGTCTGTCATTATTGTTCTATCCAGGCCGATGTGTTCTATGGTGTGACTGTACAGTTTTAATATCCTCGGCTGAATGTTGTTTATAAACCAGTTCTCTTCAATGTTCATTTTTAAAAATCTTCATTTCCCTTTTTTAAGATATTGTTTTTTTGTAGCATTTTTCCCCAATGCACCTGTTTTTCACATGTATATTTGAAAGGTTAATTCTAATTGACAAGTTCAAGCATATATATATATATATATATATATATATATATATATGTGTGTGTGTGTGTGTGTGTGTGCATGCGTGCGTGTGTGTGTGTGTGTGTGTGTGTATAAACTCAAGAAAATACACAACAAAGTTAGAACTATAGACAATTGCAAGGCACTCGTTAGTAGAAAAATAGACACGAGGAAGAATATGCCGCTAGATAAGATACACACACACACACACTGAGAAGTAACTGAAAATACTACATACTACACCACATGCTTATTTTCGTAATCCCAGTCAGAAGAGGAAAAAAGAAAAGTACAAGAAAATGTTGGTAAAAGAAGTGGTACGAAGTAAAAAAAAAATATATGGATGACTTGGAATATTCCTTTTAATAATAGCATATAATAAGACGGCTTGAATAATGTTTGTTGAAGACCTGTGCTTAACAGGGAGTTGAACTAAAGATAAAAGAAAAATTAGAAGACACAAAAAAAAAGAAAAAAAATATATAATCCTACACAAATTACATTTTTGAAAAATACATTCCATCATTGAGTACATTCGTTGTAATTGTTGCATTACTTATCATTGACGTGTATCTTTGTTTAACACTGTTGATGTCCGTGACAATCAGTAGCCGTTTTCCCCCTTTATCATGTCTCCACAAAATATCTTGGTTCGTACACCTAGTGTAAAAGTTGAGAATTATAGATTCCGTTCTATATTATGTTTCCTTTTTTTCATTCAAACTCAGAAATCGTATATAGATTTTAATGATGACATTATTATATATGCACATTTGAGATTTTTAGCCCACGTCAGACAGCGCTCAACCTAGAGGTTCGATTGATGGAGTTATGTTGACATTGTGTAGGAGTTTCTATTAAGTGCTTGTTCGTGGAATGTGATTGGGTTTGTATTGAGATGTTGACATTTATGTTTTATTTAAAATGCAACATTTAATAAATTTATAGAACGCTGGACTGTTCGAGTCAGCCTCGTAAACCCTTTACGAGTTGCCACTGAGTTCATCTCCATTTATCGCTGTCATGTATTGTCTACACCAGTCTTCTCATGTCAACAATACCAGCTAAGAGTCGATGGATAACTTCTTAACACCAACATGCAGGCTATTATCACTGCCACTGAACTACATAGCTAAACCACTTTACAGGACAAGTAATAACTCTGTTCTATTCTGTTCTAGCCATGGAACCATTTTCATTGCAATCAGAAATTCCCCATATCCGATCCACTACTTGTCACAGGATTTCCCAAAATACATCGGTAAATTATGTTGACAAGTCTGCTCCGTTCACGCCCTATTCGACTGCACTAGCGACGAATTCAAACCTTCTTAGTCACCGCTTACGATATGCATGGCAGGTAACCATTGCTCTAATAATTTTCCCCTTACCTCGGGGATGGAGAAGGGAGATGGTGGCTGTAGCACGGGAAAAATAAAAACTCAATACTTGTAAAATAAATCTTGACTCAGCATCATCATCAAGTACCCTGCCTACTGGCGTAGGTGATCCTGTCTCTCCACAATTTTCGATCTCGGCAGCTATTTATCATTTCTGTTGTTGACCTTCTGCATAGCCATTCTCTTAAGCTGTCTGTTATTTTTTCTCCCTGCTTCCCTCTATCTCTTCGTCCCTCAATTTGTCCAGTTGTTACAATATATTCCAGTTGTTCTCTTTTCATTACATGGCCAAATAAATGATGATTGTTTCTTCCTAATATTGAAAATTTGCTCTCTTTTTGCTTTGACCTCCCTCATAACATTTTCATTACTCTTCTTAGCTGTCCATGGTACTCTCAACATTCTTCTGTAAAACCACATTTCTACAGACTCCAGTGATTTTCTTGTCTTTTGTCCTATTGTCCATGATTCGCACCCATACATCAAGACTGGCTCTAATTACCATTTAAGAATTCTTTTTCTTGTTTCTATTGTCAAACGCGGATTGCATAGTATCTTTCTCATTTATTTGGAAAGCTCCTTTTGCCTGAGCCATTCTGCATCTCACTTCTTTTGTACATCTTCCGTCTGAGGTTAACAAAGTTCCCAAATATTTAAATTCATTTACCTGTTTTAATAGTGTTCCACTTATCTTTATTTTGCACTGAGGTGATGTCTTTTTCTTTTGTTGTTACCATTACCTCTGTCTTTTTGCTATTAAGGCTGAGTCCTTTCCTTTTGCTTTCCTTCACTATAATGTCCAACATTTCTTGTAACACATTTTCATTCTTAGCGATTAAGACTGTATCATCAGCATACCTTAGGTTATTTATATTATGACCTCCAATTGTTATTCCAGGCATGTCCTTTATGTATCTTAAAATAATCTCACTATAAATATTAAACAAATCTGGTGACAGCACACAACCCTGTCTAACACCCTGTTTTATTTGTTGAAACATTCCCAATCGGTTTCCAGTTCTTATGGCCGCTGTTTGTTGCCAGTACATGTTCTTTATTATTGTTAGATCTTTGCTGTCTACGTTTATGCTTTCTAAAATTTTGATTATTTCTTGGTGCTTTACTTTATCAAATGCCTTGGTGTAATCTATGAGACATAGGTAATATCTGTTTTCACCTCTATGGCTCTTTCTACTAAAGATCTTATGATATAAATGGCATTACTTGTTCCTTTATCTCTAACAAAACCACACTTTTCATCGCTAATTTCTGGACTGATTTTGTTTCGCACTCTTCGCATGATGATTCTTAGTAATATCTTAGTCATATGACTCATAAGGCTTATTGTGCGATGATCATCGCAATCTTGACTCAGCTTCGCAATAATGGGCCCTTATGTTTATACTGCTAAGATGTATTAAAAGTTCCTTTAAACAAACAGATAATCACGAAACCAAAACAAATCTAGAACATATAAATCACATCAGCGTGTCCCGACATTCCCATACATCACGTAAGCGTGACCTAACACTTACATACACCACATAAGCGTGACATGACACTCCAATACACCACATAAGCGTGACCCGACACTCCCATACATCACGTAAGCGTGACTCGACACTCCCATACACCGTATAAGCGTGATCCGACACTCCCATACACCACGTAAACGTGACCTAACACTCACATGCACCACATAAGCGTGACTCGACACTCCCATACACCACGTAAGCGTGACCTAACACTCCAATACACCACATAAGCGTGACCAAATACTCCTATACACCACATAAGCGTGACCTGACACACCTATACACCATGTACGTTTTATGCGACACTTTCATACAGCACATAAGCGTGACCTGATACTAACATACACAACATAAGTTTGAGGCGAAACTTTCACACACCACTTATAAGCGTGACCTGCCACTCCCATAAGTCACCTAAGCGTGACATAACATCCCATATAATACATGAGCGTGACCTAACACTCTAAAACGTTACAACGGCGTGATGTGACACTCCATAACGTTACATCTATCTATCTATTGAACTTTCGAGCCGTAGCCGGCCCATAGGGCTTAGACCAAGATACTCTTCCTTTTATCTAATTTTTTGTTTTAGCAGTTTTAAATTCTCTTAAAGATATTTTATAAAATCTCCCTATTTGTCTCTGTTCTGTGCAAGCAGCTCTATCTCATTGAGAGAGCCGATTCCTGCTGCTCTTGCCTCTCTCATCAATGTTCTTCTCAGTGTATCTCTGGGTCTTCCTCTTTTCCTCTTACCTGTTGTTTCCCACATGAAGGCTTGCTTTGCTATTCGGTTATTATCTCTTCTCATCACATGTCCAACATACGACCATCGTCTTTTCTTTTGTATCAGGTCTACGTTTCCTTAACAAAATCGTTTTTACGATAACGGCTTGTTAAACCTCTGATCAACGGTTCTATACCAACATTACATAGACGTGACAAAATACTCCCATACGCTATATTGTAGGAATATACGTACGTCGCATATGCTTAACTGATAATTAACTGATAATTCCACATTTGTTAAAGGTTTAGTGTTCTTGAAACAATTCAAGTAAAAAAAAAAAATCTTTCAATGCCGTCACCTGTCAAAGTATGTTGATATAGTCTCCAGGTTATTTTCAAACAAAGACATTGAAATCAAAAGATTAGTGAAATACCAGACATTACGATAGCCACAATACAAAAGATAGACTACAGAGCATTGATCGGAGCACTCATTTTTTTAATCGAATCTGAAAGGCAACAGAAACAGGGAATAGTAAAGAAGAAAACCTTCAACTTTCATCATTGTATTTTCAAAAATATTTTTCTTGTATTTATTTTTAAGTTTTAAGGTTTGATAAAAATAGAAGCACTAATGGCTATTCAGGTATGCAGTTGACCCTTGACCTTCATCCGGGTGACAAGTTTAAATACGTACCAAGAGGTTATAAAACTAGGAACTTGCCAAGTGCCTGCTGGGATATTATGTAGTACAAATAAAGTGGATTCCCATCTTCTGTTGTTACAAATTTTAAAGAGACTCTCTTAGCAATTATTTCAACTGAAAGAAAGTCCATATTGCAGTTTGTGAACCTGCAAGAGACAGAACAACCTGCAGGCAAAGGTATTTCTTCTTCTTCTTCTACCTTTTAGCTCCCAGTGGAGCATAGGTCTTCAACAAACACTTTCCAAGTCGTTCTATTTTTTGCAATTCTTTTAAGATCATTCCATGTCTTCCCCATCATCTTCATCTCTGCTTCGATCTGTCTTCTCCAAGAATTCCTTGGTCTTCCTCTTTGTCTTTTCCCCTGGGGATTCCAAAAAAGGGCCTGTTGTGTAATACTCTCAGTTGGTTTCCGTAGTGTGTGTCCTATCCATCGCCATCGTCTTCGCTGTATCTCTTTATCCACTGGTATTTTACCGGTACATTTCCATAATTCCACGTTAGTGACTTTGTCCTGCCATTTCCATCCCTTTATTCTGCGCAAGCATCCATTAATGAAAGTCTGTACCTTCGTGATTGTCAATTTTGTTATTCTCCATGTTTCACAGCCATATAATAGGACCGACTTAACATTTGAGTTGAAAATTTTTATTTTAAAAGGTATTTAGTAGACGATAATTCGAGCACTAAAATTATTTTAAATAACTAAAAATATTAAAGATTGATCATTTCATTCATTCCAATTCACTTAAATAGACAGCTGTCTTCATGTGAGAGTCTGGAATCCTACTCTCATTTGTTCTTGATCGCAGAGAGAGAGAGAGAGAGAGAGAGAGAGAGAGAGAGAGAGAGAGAGATTTCATTCATTCATTGATTGCGTTTCCGCATCGAAGACTGGCAACCATGGAACGCAATTCAATTTTGTCTATTTGATAGTACAAGTTGACATAGGCTAAATTGTCCATATTTTGATGCTACTTGTGGTTAGTCTTGGTCTACCTCTGCCTCTTTTCCTTTGTATTTTCCCTTCCAAAATTACTGCTAGTAGGCTGATGTGTCTTTTAACATGCCCCAAAAATATCATTTTTCTTGCTTGAATAGTGTTTAATAGTTCTCTTGTCATTTTTAGTTGTTTTAAGACTTCACCATTTGTTTTCTTCTCCTTCCATCTAATTCTTCAAATGCTTCAATAGATCCACATTTAAAATGACGATTTAGAGCTTTCAATAATAATCAAGTTATTTATAGAAGCGGTGCTCGTTTTCTTTTTTATATCAGAGCAAATAATTCCTGGCAGAAGAAATGGGGAACGTGATGTGTGTGTGTGTGACACAGAAGTCCATGAAACAAGCATCAAAGTCTACTTATGGTCTACACTCATTTAGACAGGCTAGACAGCTATACGGTATATGATCATTAATATTGGCAGTCCAATGAGCAGGACCATCGACTAGCTTACCTAATGATAATGAGTTATTTACATAATTCATATTTTAAATATAACGTGGCAACAAAACAAAACTGTAAGGCGTTAATAGTTTGATGATATCAGGCTGTAATCGATGATCTAAATTTACAATTTGTATTATTATTGATACTGGGGAGTACAGTGAATGGCGCCCACATCTCTTAGGCATATCTATATTTCTTTCATTTGGAGAAATTTTGTTTTCAAGTACTAAAGATGTTTCACGAACTCTACACTTGGTTAAGGAGCAACGCTAGAGAAGCACAGTGACTGAACTGATCTGTTGAAGACAATACGTTACTTTCCATCATAATCGAACGTTTCAAGGGTTCAATAGAAGTCTTAAATTGGTAGCAGAGATATTTTCCTGTGAACGAAGAAAGACAAAGTGTTTGTTCAGCACGTTACCCAAAAATATATGGGAAATGTTGTAATTATTACAAACTTTATATTCAGTAAACGTCACACTCGGGCATATTATTTTGTATACGCCACGCTCAAAGATCATATTCTATACACGTCACGCTCAAACATCATATTGTGTATACGTCACGCTCAAACATCATATTCTGTATACGCCGGGCTCAAACATTATATTATGTACACATGTCACGCTCAAACATCATATTCTGTATATTTGTCACACTCAAACATCACACTCTCTATATTTGTCACACTGAAACATCACATTCTGTATATTTGTCACACTCAAACATCACAATCTCTATATTTGTCACACTTAAACATCACATTCTGTATATTTGTCACACTCAAACATCACACTCTCTATATTTGTCACACTTAAACATCACATTCTGTATATTTGTCACACTCAAACATCACACTCTCTATACGATCACTCGAAGCTTGGCGGGATTCTTTCTACTTTCTTTTAAAACTCACAGGATATACGATTCACGCATACACACAAACAGTTTCCACAAATTGACTTTGGGTGGGCAGACACATGTTTAAAGCCGTATTAAAAGGACTTCCCTGAAACCACGTCTTTTCCATCTCAACTCCACTCTTATTCTCCCTGGAAGAGCCTATGTGCGTCTTGATAACGCTTTATTGGTTCCCGTCATCTTAAAATGGATTAGGCGGCGATGGTTTGTTCTACGTGCGACTAAAGCCCATTAAACGACCACCTGCTCGTGGCCATAAAGATAGCAACTTCTGATAGTCTCATTGACCAAATGTCTGGTGAACATCTGCACGATGATTAGAGAGGGCAGATATGGTCTACAATAGTACTTTACCAATGAAATTGCTCACAATCTTGGAATGAAAATACTGCAGTGACTTAACATATTCAAGCTAAAGTCTGAAAGTGCTAGAAGAAGATAATGAAAATGTGCAGAAAAATAAGAGAGGAAGATAAAGACGATAATGAAAATGTATAGAAAAATATGAGAGGAAGATGAAGAAGATAATGATAAAAAGAAGAATATGAAGACAAAGAAATTTATTTTTTAAATGTGAAGAACGATTAAAGAGGAAAATTAAGAGAAATGAAATAATGAAAATAATGATAGTGAAGAAGATGAACCAGAAGAAGATAAAGAAGGAAGAATAAAAAGTAATGGTAATGTTGACACGAAGATTAAAGAAGATATTTACTGTACTTGGAGAGCGTTTCTTTAATAATTAAAACTCCGGAAATAGAGAACCAAAATTGTCCCGGAAGTCAGACTCTTTTAAAGGATAATATTTTATTCTCGAATTTAAAATTAAACATTTAAAGACTTTTAACGTTAAAAGGAGAAATATTCAAATTTGTGGATAGTTTTGCTGCTTTTAGTTACACCGGAAGGTGAGGCGATCAGGGAACCCGTTAAGCCCGATAAACGTTTCAGAATCAAGTTGTTTAGTTATGAACTAGAGCATTGAACATTGAGATCTCATAGAGGATAGGAAACAATATATAAAGTCACTTTGAAGATGTTACTAAAGCTTTGTTTGATCTATTATGATGCTTGTTAATGTGTTCCAGTTGACCGTCCAAAAAACATCACCATCATCGAGTGCCGTATCCGCACCGAAGGTTCGCTACCATGAAGCGCCATTCTGCTCTGCCTCTTGCTTTGATGGTGCAGGTTGTCAAAGGCTGACTTGTCCATCTTTTGATGTTACTCGTCCAGGTAAGTCTTGGTCTGCCTCTGCCTCTTTTACCTTGTATTTTCCCTTCCAAGATTACTTTTACCAGGTTGCTGTGTCTTTTAACATGCCCCATAAATCTCATTTGTCTTGTCTGAATTGTATTTAGTAGTTCTCTTTTCATTTTTAGTTGTTTTAAGACTTCAAAAACATAAATGATTTAATTAAGTAATCAATATTAAGTAATTAAGATCGCACAAAAACAGAAATGATTTAATTAAGTAAATTATCGACCTTTTGTTGGAAAGAAACAACCAGAGAATTGCAATACAAGCCCTGAAATGGGAAATAAAAGAAATGAAAAAGATGCTGGCCACGAGAGACGCTTAGAGGAAAATTGATAAGAGAGGCAATAATAGAAGAAAATGATATTACTAAGATTGAGACGCTGGTTCAGAACGGGGCTTATGGAGTGTTACACTGGAAGCCGTTTGTGACGTCTGACAGAACTGAAAGGATGAAGACCTTGATGGTAGCATGGATAAAAATAAACATAAACTTTTACTTTAAAACTGTAAAATCATCTTCTTTTATTATATCATTAAATTGTGCATGCAATTGTTCAGAGGTGGGACTGTAGGCTGAAGAATAATGATCAGTGCTGTGGTCACGTGTTGTATAGTCAAAGTATTAATTTCACTCACGTTAGAAAAAAAAAATCTTTTCGACCCAACCGTGATTCGAACCCGAGCCCCTTGTAGAACAATAGCAGTCTTTATCCATTCGGTTGTCAGCTCTCCCTTTCCTTAACAGTCTTGACTTGTAAAAATAGTTACAAATAGAACCTGTTTTATGGAGGTGAAATGTAGAACATATGACAAAATGGGAACTACATTATGCATCAACTTATTGCTTTTAGAGAATTAGAACAAGACTTTACAGTGATGCATTAAACCAGTGTTACTTCATTCTTTAGAATAATGGACAGCACACACTGAGATATATCGTCAAATAGAATTAGTTAAGTAGTTATATTTTTATTATTTAGTAAGATATATTAAAGGTGTCGCGAACAGCCCAAGAATTTAATGAGGCAGATATGAAACGAAGATTACAATACAAATAATGAAAAGGCAGACAAGATCTGAGAGTGTGTGTGAAGAGGAGGAAGATTGGAGTATTTAATAACAGTAGGAGGAATAGAAGTTAGGAAAAGTAGAGGGAGTTAGAGGGAGGTAGGAGACGTAGAGAGAGTTAGGAGATGTGGTGAGAGGTAGGAGATGTAGAGAGAGCTAGGAGAGGTGGAGAGAGGTAGGAGAGAGGTAGGAGAGGTAGAGATAGTTAGGAGATGTGGTGAGAGGTAGGAGAGGTGGAGAGAGGTAGGAGAGAGGTAGGAGAGGTAGAGATAGGAGAGGTGGAGAGAGGTAAGAGAGGTAGAGAGAGCTAGGATAGGTGGAGAGAGGTAGGAGAGAGGTAGGAGAGGTAGAGATAGTTAGGAGAGGTGGAGAGAGGTAGGAGAGAGGTAGGAGATGTAGAGAAAGCTAGGAGAGGTGGAGAGAGGTAGGAGAGAGGTAGGAGAGGTAGAGATAGTTAGGAGAGGTGGAGAGAGGTAAGAGAGGTAGAGAGAGCTAGGATAGGTGGAGAGAGGTAGGAGAGGTGGAGAGAGTTAGGAGAGGTGGAGAAAGATAGGAGAGGTAGAGAGAGCTAGGAGAGGTGGAGAAAGGTAGGAGAGGTGGAGAGAGGTAGGAGAGGTAGAGAGAAAGTTAGGAGAAGTAGAGAGATAGAGAGAGATAGGAGAGATAGAGAGAGTTAAGAGACGTGGAGAAAGGTAAGAGATAGAGAGAGGTAGGAGTGGTAGAGAGCTAGGAGAGGTGGAGAGAGGTAGAGAAAGTTAGGAGAGATGGAGAGAGGTAGGCGAGGTAGAGAGAGCTAGGAGAGGTGGACAGAGGTAGGAGAGAGGTAGGAGATGTAGAGATAAAGTTAGGAGAAGTAGAGAGGTAAAGAGGGGTAGGAGAGGTAGAGAGAGTTAAAAGAGGTGGAGAGAGGCAGGAGAGGTGGAGAGAGGTAGAGAAAATTAGGAGAGGTGGAGAGATTTAGGAGAAGTAGAGAGAGCTAGAGAGGTGGAGAGAGGTAGGAGAGCTAGACTAGACATAACGGTAGAAGAAGTAGAGAGGTAAAGAGAGGTAGGAGAGGTAGAGAGAATTAGGAGAGGTGGAGAGAGGTGGGATAGGTGGAGAGAGGTAGGAGAGGTAGAGAGAAAGGTATGAGAAGTAGAGAGAGGTAGGAGAGGTAGAGAGAGTTAGGAGAGGTGGAGAGAGGTAGGAGAGAGGTAGGAGAGGTAGAGACGGCTAGGAGAGGTGGAAAAAGGTAGGATAGGTAGACATAAAGGTAGGAGATGTAGAAAGGTAGAGAGAGATAGCAGAGATAGGAGAGATAGAGAGAGTTAGGAGATGTGGAGAAAGGTAAGAGATAGAGAGAGGTAGGAGGGGTAGAGAGCTAGGAGAGGTGGAGAGAGGTAGAGAAAGTTAGGAGAGATAGATAGAGGTAGGGGAGGTAGAGAGAGCTAGGAGAGGTGGACAGAGGTAGGAGAGGTAGAAAGATTTAAGAGAGGTAGAGAGAGGTAGGAGAGGTGGAGAGAGGTAGGAGAGGTAGAGAAAACTAGAGTAGTGGAGAGAGGTAGGAGAGGTAGAGAAAACTAGAGTAGTAGAGAGAGGTAGGAGAGGTAGAGAAAACTAGAGTAGTGGAGAGAGGTAGGAGAGGTAGAGAAAACTAGAGTAGTGGAGAGAGGTAGGAGAGATAGAGAAAACTAGAGTAGTGGAGAGAGGTAGGAGAGGTAGAGAAAACTAGAGTAGTGGAGAGAGGTAGGAGAGGTAGAGAAAACTAGAGTAGTGGAGAGAGGTAGGAGAGGTAGAGAAAACTAGAGTAGTGGAGAGAGGTAGGAGAAGTAGAGAGGTAAGAGAGGTAGAGAGAATTAGGAGAGGTGGAGAGAGGTGGGAGAGGTGGATAGAGGTAGAGAGAAATGTAGGAGAAGTAGAGAGAGTTAGGAGAGGTGGAGAGAGGTAGGAGAGGTAGAGAGAGCTAGGAGAGGTGGAGAAAGGTAGGAAATGTAGACATAAAAGTAGGAGAAGTAGAGAGGTAAAGAGAGGTAGGAGAGGTAGAGAGAGTTAGGAGAGATGAAGAGAGGTGGGAGAGGTGGAGAGAGGTAGGAGAGGTAGAGAGAAAGTTATGATAAGTAGAGAGAGGTATAGAGAGTTAGGAGAGGTGGACAGAGGTAGGAGAGGTAGAGAGAAAGGTATGAGAAGTAGAGAGAGGTATAGAGAGTTAGGAGAGGTAGGAGTGGTAGAGAGGTAGAGACAGGTATGATAGGTAGAGAGAGAGGTAGAAGAGGTAGACAATGGAATCAAAATGCCCGAAGGGTTGAAGGCGTGGCACGATGAAAAATTAACAATTGAACAGCTGCATGCATACACAACATACACAACATACACAACATACACAACATACACAACAGACACAACATACGCAACACACGCAACATACACAACATACACAACAGACACAACATACACAACAGACATAACATACACAACATACACAACATACACAACAGGCACAACAGACACAACATACGCAAAATACACAACATACACAACATACACAACAGACACAACATACACAACAGACACAACATACGCAACAAACACAACATACGCAACAGACACAACATACACAACATACACAATATACACAACAGACACAACAGACACAACATACACAACATACACAACAAACACAAATGATGGCTGTGGAGAGTCACGATACGCTGCAGGTCTCGGCATGGCCCATGAATTATTGTATGGTTTGTTAGCTGTCTCCAAGCATCCACTTCGATATCCATACTCATTGCGTGTCAACCATCAGAACAATGAATTCTACACATGAAGCATGCACCACTTCTGTTTTTGGTGGCAACTGGAAGAGACATTACACTAAAATCAAATTAAACAAGTTAAAGATATTTAATCAGCTACGGACATTGCAGTCTGTCTATAACTATATATATCTATCTATTGTTATTTCGAGCCGAAGACGGCACATAGGGCAGAACCACAATCTCAAAAAGAGAAACCTTGCGTGCCAAAATGGCACATATTGCAGAGATCAATGCTTATAAAATCTATGGTTCTGTTTCCATAACAATACGTTTTACAATGACAGCTTGTCAAGCCATCGATCAACCTCCTTAGTCGCCTCTTACGACATGCTTGGAAGGACACAGTGTCACTATTCATTACTCATAATGAGGCCCCGGTAACACACGGGACTATATAACTATAGGAACAGACTAATTAAATGTATCTATCTATTGACCTTTCGAGCCGTAACCGGCCCATAGGGCGTAGACCAAGATACACCTTCTCCTATATGAATTTTTGTTCTAGCAGTTTTCTTTTAAAGATATTTTATCACATCTCGCCATCTGTCTCTGTTCTGTGCAAGCAGTTCTATCTCATTGAGGGAGCCGATTCCTGCTGCTCTTGCCTCTCTCATCAATGTTCTTCTCAGTGTCTCCCTGGGTCTTCCTCTTTTTCTTTTACCTGTTGTTTCCCATATGAGGGCTTGCTTTGCTATTCGATTATTATCTCTTCTCATCACATGTCCAACGTATGACCATCGTCTTTTTTTTATTACTGAAGATATTAGTGAATTAAATGTATAACCAAACATAATTAAATTGTGTGCTCAAAGCATCACATAAGTGGCATAAAGGAAGCTAGGAAAATATAGTTAACATCTAGATTGAGGGTATTCCGAAGATCTGGGTCTATCACGAGTCAACGACTTCTAGGTTAACTCAGCTTTAAATGGGAACCCAATTTTTCTGGACAAATAATTGATCACATGACCTACAAATATAATAAACAAGGTATGTGTTATACATTCTCTTAACGTTGTAGGACATTACATGTTTCATTCCTTTTTCTGTATTGTAATATTGGTTTTCATGTTCATTCGAATGTTAGCTCCCCCTTTCCTTAACATTTATTTCAGAAGTGTTTATCGCTTTCCATCTCTATTGTGTTTTTTTCCACAAAAGCATTTGACAAAGTAAAGCATGTGGAAATAATAAATATGCTGTAGAAATTAAACATTGAGGACAAGGATCTGCGGATCATAAAAACGTGTACTGGCAACAAACAGCAGCTATATGAATTAACAACCAAACAGGACAATTTCAATTTATAAAACAAGGAGTCAGACAAGGCTGTGTTCTGTCGCCGGATTTGTTTTCACTCTACAGCGAACATATTATGAGATCAATAATAGACAAGAAAGGAATTAAAGTCAACGGTCACAACATAAATAATTTGCGATATGCGGATGACACAGTCTTAATAGCAGAAACAGAGAATGAACTACAAGAAATGATAGACATAATAGTAAAAGAAAGCAATAAGAAAGGTCTCGGTCTGAAGAGTAAGAAAACAGAAGCAATGGTCATATCGAAGAAACAATCATCACCATAATGCAGCTTAAAAATAAACAGGACAAATCGGAAACAAGTGCAACGTTTCAAATACTTGGGCACGATAATAACATCAGATGGGAGATGTACCACAGAAATAAAAAGCAGAATACCTCAGGCCAAAATAGCATATAAGAAAATAACAAAAAATATTTTATGCAACAAATCTATGTCAATAGAAATGAGAAAGAGAGTTCATCTGTGCTATAAAGAACCAATTCCGACTTAAGGAAACGAATCATGGGCAGTAGATAATCAAATGAAAAGACAATTAGAGGCCACAGAGATGAAACAATAAACATTTTTCGGGCACATCATGAGAAGAGGAGAGTTGGAATAATTAGTTACAACTGACAAAATAAAAGGAAAGAGAGATCGTGGACGACAACGAGAGAAAATACTGGATAGCTTGGTGTCATGGCATGGAAAACAGTTAACAACAGAACTAATACGTTGCACTGTAGATAGAATATTTTGGAAGGACATGATCGCCTACGCCAACCGGTACGGCACATGATGATGATGAATACTGGTTTCACTGAACGTTTTTTCACTTGACATTGTTTCACTTAACGTTGTTTCCCTTAACGTTGTTTCCCTTAACGTTGTTTCCCTTAACGTTGTTTCACTAAACGTTGTTTCACTTAACGTTGTTTCACTTAACGTTGTTTCACTAAACGTTGTTTCCCTTAACGTTGTTTCCCTTAACGTTATTTCACTTATCGTCGTTTCACTGAACGTTGTTTCACTTAACGTTGTTTCACTGAACGTTGTTTCACTTAACGTTGTTTCACTTAACGTTGTTTCACTTAACGTTGTTTCACTTAACGTTCTTTCACTGAACGTTCTTTCACTGAACGTTATTTCACTTAACGTCGTTTCACTGAACGTTGTTTCACTTAACGTTATTTCCCTTAACGTTACAGTCGTGGTTTCCAGTTACCTAAACACAACATTAATCAAAGGCAACTGTATTACAACCATTACACCTATAACTATTAATACACTACTATTATTACTGCAGCTACAGTCTCTGAAGACCACAACTACTGCAACTTCTCCTTCTTCTTCCCTTGCATTTAAATAACGACATTAATTGTCTACATAATGTTAACTCATAGTTCTCTCCCTAGACCAATGTTTGTTACTCTGGCATATCACAGCAGAATACAATGTCACTCCGTTTTGTTCTTGTCCTTACAGTGCACAGTCCCATACATCCATTTATCTGGATATTGTTCATATAGTTATTCGGTCTGCAGAAATCCAGCTTCTATTATGAAGGTCAGCACTTATAATATAAAATCACAAATTTAAAAAAAGACAAAAGAAAAAGCATCAATGAAACTAAAATCTACTCCCTTCTTGATTCTTGATCCTAACAGCGCCGCTACACGTGGCATAGGGCTCGAAGTGTTTATCGCTACCCATCTCTATTCTTGGCGAGATGTTCGATCGTATCAAGTGAGTCTATGCCTGCCACTTTTGCTTCTCTTATAAGTGTTGTTTTCAATGTCTTGTTGTCACTTCTCAACACATACCCAACATATGTCTATCCTATGTTTCCAATTGTATATGAGATCGTTTGTTGCCACTTATCCTATCACTCTATTCGTCAACAACAGAAGAGAGGAAGAAATAAATTAAATACTATTTGCAGACAACCAAGTTCTGATACATGAAACAACCGAGGACCTACAAGAACATATCAACAGGCTAAACAACACTTGTAAACAATACAACATGAAGATCAACATAAGCAAAACCGAAGTAATGGCAATAGCGAGAAAGAAAGAAAAACTAAACATCATAATAGATAATACGACTTTGAAGCAAGTAGACAATTTTAAATATCTGGGTAGCACGTTAACACAAGACAATAACCAAGAGACAGAGATAGATATAAGGTGTAACAAAGCATGCCAAGTTAAAGGCCAAGTATCAACACTATTGAAAAACAAAGCAATAACTACGGAAGCAAAAAGGGCAATATACAAATCAATTTTTCTACCAACTCTGTGCTATCAGTGCCAGAATTGGACGCTGGACTCTAGAACAATAAGAAAGATAACGACCACCGAAATGAAATGTGTCAGAAGAATGACAGGAAACAGCTTAAGGGACAGAGTAAGAAACACTGACCTGAGGAAGAAACTCGAAATTGAACCAGCCATCGAATACATAAAGAAACAACAGATAAATTGGTTCGGCCACATAACAAGACAAAAAGAACTAACAATGACTCAAAGAGCCTTAAATAAACGCTACGAAAACGCCAGATTAAGAGGAAGACGGAGAAAGAGATGGATAAAGGGAATACTAGAGTCACTAGGAGGGATAACACCAGAAGAGGCCAACAGAAGAGCAAAAAATCGCAGATTGTTTCTCCCCTCGACGCCAACGGCAGCAGAGGAAGGATAGAAGAAGAAGAACTCTATTCGTCTTGAATTCACTCTAATCTACACAAAAATATTTTTTAGGCATTCGCCGTCATAAGCTATCCATTTTTTTTATCAATCTCTGTTGTTATTTTCCAGCTTTCATATGCGGAGATAGGAGCTGACATTACATTTAAGTGGAATCTTCTAAGTTTAGTTTTCTTGCTTAGTATTTTTTTTTCCATATTTTGTCGAGGTTTTATTTTAATTTGTTGCTGCTTTTGATCTCCTGCTTCTGATCTCGTTTTGGTTTCATCTTCTTGATCTACATTACTATCAAGTTATACTTAGTGGTTGGGGGCCTCGGTAGCCTAGTTGGGAAAAAACCACCCGACTGGGCTACCGACGTTCGGACAACCCGTGTTCGATTCCCGCTGCGAGAAGGATGAATTGTACTCGTAGTTCGAAAAAAAATACCACATTGGTCCCCAGCCGTTGGCAGAAATGGGTACCAGGGTAATACCCTGGGAAGGTGAGGAATGTCGCCTGGCATCTGAGTTTCAATGCTTGAGGCGACACTATACAGAAATCTCCGAACATTTCTGGATAGGCGTCCGAGCACATAAGGGTGGAAACTCGCGTGCTAAGACGCCGGTTCAAGTTTCGTACTTTACTTTACCTTTACCTGTTATACTTAGTGGCTTAATGTTTTTCTAATGCCTCACGATTTGGATATATATATCGCCTTATAGGTAAAACAGGTAAAGTACCCCCGTCACGCCAACTGGCGTATAGGGAATATGGTGTTAGTGACCATACATTTTACAGACCTTCGGCACATGATTTTTGGGGTAATGTGGTCGGTATTACGCCCGCGCCGCTTTACTTTCCAAGAAAAAAATCCGGTACCCATTAAAGGCTGGGTGAACTGGAAGCCGTCGATTGGGATCGAACCCTACCTCTTGTCCTTTGTAGTCCAGTTCACTAACCACTGAGCTATCGCGGCTCCCATATCGCCTTATGGTGTTTTTTATTTTTCATTATTTTTGACTCCCTGCTAGTAAAGATAATAATTGTTCTGCACTATTTTATGTCGAAGGGAAGTGTTAAATTTCGATGTTCTTTGCCACAACATTTCGATGTGAGAATCTATGCTCTTCCTCGCTGCTATTCCCATCTTGAACTCAGTTAGTCAGGTACCCATTCCCTTTTAAAAGGATAGCATGAAGTTGGGATCGAATAAATGTTTACTTTATAGCCAGCCCTGCAATACCACCACGCTCTCTACTACTATTTACTATTCTTCTTATATCCTGTCCCATTCTGTATACTTGTAAAGAACTGCACTCCTGTTTAATGTCTCGTCTTAACATCGCTTTCTACGATTAGTAATGATTTTTCTAAATCAGATTAACGCGGTAGCTTGTTCTCGTATATAGAACGATCATCGTTAATGTATACATTTGATTAGCAAAGTAATTATAATACTCCAGTTACCTATCTTACTAATAAATGCAATCTTAACGTAGTAAACGGAAGAATTTGCAAGCCTCCCTAAGCTAATTAAATTAACTACATATACAAGAAGCCTTATTGTATGACCTGATGATTGCTCGCCTTTTTGTTCGTTTAGAATTGAACTCGTTCATCAAGAGCTACTACTTAGTTTCATAACTTCTCCTTTAATTGTAATGATAAACTATTGTAAGCTACTACTTAGTTTCATAACTTCTCCTTTAATTGTAATGATAAACTATTGTAAGCTACTACTTAGTTTCATAACTTCTCCTTTAATTGTAATGATAAACTATTGTAAGCTACTACATAGTTTCATAACTTCTCCTTTAATTGTAATGATAAACTATTGTAAGCTACTACTTAGTTTCATAATTTCTCCTTTAATTGTAGTGATAAACTATTGTAAGTTACTGTGATAAACTATTGTAGGTTACTACTTAGTTTCATACATTCTCCTTTAATTGTAGTGATAAACTATTGTAAGTTACTGTGATAAACTATTGTAAGTTACTGTGATCAACTATTGTAAGTTACTGTGATAAACTATTGTACATTACTACTTAGCTTCATAACTTCTCCTTTTATTGTAGTGATAAACTATTTAAGTTACTGTGATAAACTATTGTAAGTTACTGTGATCAACTATTGTAAGTTACTGTGATAAACTATTGCAAGTTACTACTTAGTTCCATAACTTCTCCTTTAATTGTAGTGATACACTATTGTAAGTTACTGTGATAAACTATTGTAAGTTACTGTGATAAACTATTGTAAGTTACTGTGTTAAACTATTGTAAGTTACTACTTAGTTTCATAACTTCTCCTTTAATTGTAGTGATAAACTATTGTAAGTTACTGTGATAAACTATTGTAAGCTACTACTTAGTTTCATAACTTCTCCTTTAATTGTAGTGATAAACTATTGTAAGTTACTGTGATCAACTATTGTAAGTTACTGTGATCAACTATTGTAAGTTACTACTTAGTTTCATAACTTCTCCTTTAATTGTAGTGATAAACTATTGTAAGTTACTGTGATAAACTATTGTAAGTTACTGTGATCAACTATTGTAAGTTACTGTGATCAAATATTGTAAGTTACTGTGATAAACTATTGCAAGTTATTACTTAGTTTCATAACTTCTCCTTTTATTGTAGTGATAAACTATTGTAAGTTACTGTGATAAACTATTGTAAGTTACTGTGATCAACTATTGTAAGTTACTACTTAGTTTCATAACTTCTCCTTTAATTGTAGGGATAAACTATTGTAAGTTACTGTGATAAACTATTGTAAGTTACTGTGATAAACTATTGTAAGCTACTACTTAGTTTCATAACTTCTCCTTTAATTGTAGTGATAAACGAATGTAAGTTACTGTGATAAACTATTGTAAGTTACTACTTAGTTTCATAACTTCTCCTTTAATTGTAGTGATAAACTATTGTAAGTTACTGTGATAAACTATTGTAAGTTACTACTTAGTTTCATAACTTCCCCTTTAATTGTAGCGATAAACTATTGTAAGTTACTACTTTCCCAGAAAAAAATCCGGTATCCATTTAAGGCTGGATGAACCCTGAAGCTGTCAGTTTGGATCAAACTCTGCCTTTTGTCCTTTGTAGTCCAGTTCACTAACCACTGAGCTATGTTTGTTATTGTACTTATTGATTATGATGATTTGTCTTCAGCCTAAATCAGTGGAAAGCACTGCACGAACTATTTCTTCTTGTTACTGTTTATCTACAATGCAAGTGTTTCAGGCCTTTCCGTGACGTTGCCTGTCTTCAATAAAACGCCTATATATACAATTTATTACCAATTCCTTGTGGCAACCTCGAGCTATAGTCACGAGTTCACATCCATGAAAAACTTCGTTGGTTGTAGCAGCTTTTTTTTTAGGTTGCTTTGCCTGCAGTGTGCTGAAGCGCAGGTCTTTCATGGCAAGGCGCGGTTTCGAGGAGTGCAAATGTGAATCTATTTCGGGTTGTCTATTGTTCTTTGTGTTATCATATGTGGATTTTGCTGAGTGTTACAAACATATCTAACTACCAAAATTATTCGTTAATAATATCCCCACACACTGTTGCCTTGGCCTTTCTCTGTAAGGACTCACATGTAGTCATTATATAAATAAGATACTGGCAAGAAAATAATGACGGGATGCAAAAATAAGGTGGTTGCTTTGATTATAGTATGATATTTAAAAGATAAAAGTATATTGCAGAAAAAATTTAACGTAAACGATTCTTATTGTTATTTATCATTCATATACCCTAAAAGCAGCTTATCACATACAAAGACGAGATGCCTCTATTACTGTAGTAGTTCCAGCTTTACCGCAGCATCACAATTATTTGCCTATTCCCTATAACTGTAGTAGCTATGAAAAGGTCATCACAAGCATTATCATAAATATTGTTGTAATCATGAAGTGAGAGAGAGAGAGAGAGAGAGAGAGAGAGAGAGAGAGAGAGAGAGAAAGCGCGAGAGAGAGAAAATAAAGTAATATCCAAATTTTCAACTCTGTATTCGGGTCAATTTTGTCTGCTGCTATAGTACTCTCTCTCTCTCTCTCTCTCTCTCTCTCTCTCTGTCTATATATCTCTCAAATAATCCCTCCACGCTCCCATCCTACCATCATCCCACTTATTTGCACACCCACTCAACTATCAGTACGTCACATTTTCTGTCACCTTGTGGGTGATGCCAGAGAATCTACTGTTACGAAAGGAAAAGCAGACACCAAATCTGGAGAGAGTCACCCCAAAGGAGTTGACTACCAATCTTCAGACATTATTTGTAATTCATCTCGAACGCATGAACTTTGTCTCTCATTCAGAACTTTTCCTAGATGAGTCCATGCGAAAACCGGAAAGGATGGAGGGATTAACTCGACATGGACAAGCATGGACAAGCATCAACTCGCGATAATTACCCCCCGAAAAAACCATCAGATGGACAACCTGCTCTTTTCCAAATGCCAGTAAAAATGAAAATGCAACCATCATGTGTGAAGATATGTAAGGATATCAGGACTCACAGAAGACACTAGCCGAGTAATGTGCCTCTTTCAGAGTCGATGTGGAGAAATGTTCAAAATTTCTTGTTTCGAAATAATTGGTTGAATGACGTGTGCAGGTCTCGAAATTTCAAGATATATGTGGGATTTCCGCCCATGCTCGGGATAGTAAAGAACTGATGCGCTGGTCTGAAAGGCAGAATAAGTGTGATCCTTAAACATGGCTTTTTATGAAGTGCTGGAAGTATTGACTGCATGGTTATTTGGGAAGTGCTGGAATAATTGACTGCATGGTTATTTGGGAAGTGCTGGAAGTATTGACTGCATGGTTATTTGGGAAGTGCTGGAAGTATTGACTGCATGGTTATTTGGGAAGTGCTGGAATAATTGACTGCATGGTTATTTGGAAAGTGCTGAAATCATTGGATGCATTGTTATTTGGGAATGTGATTGCCATTGATGGGTCTATGGCTAATAAACTGCAAGACAGGAAGGTCTTGGGTTCAATTCAACCAGTGGGAATATTTGTAAAATAAAAAAAGAAGAAAAAAAAAGAAAAGAATCCCTGGTTCTGGTAGCTCTTCCCTCCCTTGATCTCTGGGTTGTGAGATCCGATTTCTAGCCCTATTTGAGTAGTGAGATTCGATGTCTAGTCTTCTCTGGGTAGTGAGATCCGATGTCTAGCCCTCGTAGATAGCGGCAAAAGAAGCAAGAGGTTCCGTGTGCATTCGCGTACGTTAAAGAAACCACGGCAGTTTTTAAAAAAATGAAAGGATAGCCCAAGAAATGACCGCTGCCCGGGCAAAAGTGTCTGCAAAAATCTGCCCATTCCGATCGATTTCAGGGCTTGTTATAGGAAAGGTGTATGATTACAGGGTTCTCCTTGAAAAATCTCGATATCTCGAGGTGAAATCGGAGCACCTGTAAAATATTTTGGTGTGCAATGATGACGATCCTAAGATAACATTTAAAAAAAAAACAACATAACAGATTGCGAGAGTTTCAGTGAAGTGAATGTAAACATACACGAGAGGAAGATTGAAGTGTATGCACAACCAGTCATTATTAATAGCTCGATGTTTGATATGAGGAAATGAGCACCTATGAACTTGACAGGAATGCAATATTATTGATTCTTCATCATGATCAATCAATCAAGCAATTTTATACACGTGCTGACTTTGACATCAACATCATCATGAAGTACCGTGCCTGCTGGCGTAGAAGATGATGTCTCTCTACAACTTTCGATCCCAAAAGTTATTTATGTTGACCTTCAGCTCTCTGGTATCTTTTCTCATTGTTTCCCTCTATTTCTTCGTCCATCGATTTTTCTAGTTGTTATAAAACATTCCAGCTGTTCCCTTCTATTACATGGCCAAATTTTACTTGACCTATCGAACAATAAAAGAGGCCTGATCATTATTAAACAACTTAATCTCCGCTCCTCAGACTAATTAATTCGATAATGATGATGATAAATCTTTGTGCACGATAAACATTATACGTATTAATACTTAGTATACTATGATCGTGGACATAGTATTAGCATGGTGATTTTTAACTCTTGGTACAAGGATATAATGAATATGCTTGCGTTCTCGCCCGATGACTAACGGTGTGTACCTCTTCATCATCCGCCCTTTAAAGGACGCTAAGTGGGCGTGTCTGCGTTGTGTTGTGGTTTACAGTATAACTAACTGTGCTATTCGCGCATTTCGGCACAACAGATTAGACAGGTTAGTCTGTTACTAGAGGCACGACACAGAGGTAGAGCAGGGTCTGGATGGTTCTGGTTCACCGATCCTGGCGCAAGCCATCAGCTCTGGGTCGCTGACAACTTCCAGCTCTAGTGCTGTGAGGCGCGCCTTCGCCTCCTAATGAGTATTATTGACGTTTCACTATAATGGTACTATATATGAATTCGTAGTCAATTATAATAGTCATCATCAACATCGTGTGTCTTACCGGTTGGCGTAGGCGATCATGTTCTTCCACAATCTTTTATCTACCGTGCATAGTTCAGTTCTGATGTGGACTGTTTTCCATGCCAAGACACCAAGCTATCCAGTATTTTCTCTCTTTGTCGTTCGCGATCTCTCTCTCTCTCTCTCTCTCTCTGTCTGTCTGTATTTTGCCAATGTAGTCAGGTATTCCAACTTTCCTCTTCTCATGATGTGCCAGAAAAATATTGATTGTTTCTTTCTGATGTTTCTTATGAGCTCCATTTTTGTGTTGGCCTCTTTGATAATTTCTTCGTTGGTCTTTTTAACTGTCCAGGGAACTTTCAACATTCTTCTGAGAAATATAATCTCTGTGGCCTCTAATCTAATCGACTTTTCATTTGTCTGTTTACTGTCCATGATTCGCTTTCATAGGTCAGACTTGGCTCTATATAGCTATAATAGCGCACTCCTCAAAAACGATGAGTCCAAAAGAAATGGAGACCACAATTTTCTGCGATAACTTTAATTTAAGAAATGTGTAGTTTTACATATTAACCCCTAGCATATTATGATAATGCTGCTTTTTAACCCATATCATATTTTCATGATGGTACATATTAACGCTTAGTATATTATGATGGTTCTGCATATAAACCATAGCATTTTATGAAGATGCTGCAAATTAAACTTAGTATACTATAATGTGGATTCATAATGTTTAGCACATTAAGACGATCACGCTTATTAAATCTTAATACAGATTGTGACAATTACATTAGAACATTAATAGCAACGATTCGAATGCGGTATTAGGTGGTCGATAGGCAAAGCGTTGGCCTCTTGATATAAAGGTCCCGGGTTCGAAAATCGCGACAGACGATGGGAAATTCCCTCTTCGAATTAGTGCTTTCTTCTTGGCTGTACCATTCCCTGGTCTCTAGATAGTGATATTCGATGTCGAGCCCCGGCAAAAAGAAAAAAAAAAGCAAAACATAGGTGACGTTTGAACTCTAAGCACGTTAAAGTACTCTTCTAGGCACGTTAAAGTACTCTTCTAAGCACGTTAAAGTACTCTTATTGAAAGTTTGAAATGAATAGGCTACAAACAGCCGCTGTCCGGACAAAAGTGGTTTTAAACTTTAAAAATCAATCTATGCTTAAGACATGTGTCGGGTTGAAAGGCGTAACAATTGCGGCAACACAATGATACCATGGCTACTTGATGGATGAACGATCAGAAGAGGAAAGAAGCCATTTAAATATAAGTAACGATTTATGTGAGCCTGACCTATCTTTTACTTTCCTTCTAGAGACTTCGTGAAAGTCAACAAGATGAGTTATAATGGTCTTTCATCGAGTCTTTGTGGCACCCAACATGAGGAGTGTATCGATCGTTCACTGAGCGTTTGTGGCTGCAAATAATGTGAGCTGTAATTATCTACTCTCACTCTGAGCGTTTGTGGCAGAAAACGCGAGTTGTAACGTCTTTCATTGATTTTTGTATGGCAGCCAACATGAGTTATAATATCTTTTATTGATTTTTTTTTAAATTATGGCAGCCAACATGATTGTAACGACTTTTATTGATTTTTTAAATGGCAGCCAACATGAGTTGTAACGACTTTTATTGATTTCTTTTATGGCAGCCAACATGAGTTGTAACGACTTTCATTGATTTTTTTTTTAAATTATGGCAGCCAACATGAGTTGTAACGACTTTTATTTATTTTTTTTATGACAGCCAACATGAGTTGTAACGACTTTTATTGATTTTTTAAAAATTATGGCAGCCAACATGAGTTGTAACGACTTTTATTGATTTTTTTTAAAATTATGGCAGCCATCATGAGTTGTAACGACTTTCATTGATTTATTATTAAAATTTTTTTTTTGTGTATGGCAGCCAACATGAGTTGTAACGACTTTCACTGATTTTTTTATGGCAGCCACCATGAGTTGGAACAATCGTTTACTCAACGTTTGTGGCAGCAAACAATATGATTTATAACCATCTTCCACCATTCATTTTTTTTTACCATTTTGAAAGTTTCTTCGAAATTTCTTTCACTATTCGGTTTTCTTTTTTCTTCTTTATCAACCCCGTACTCTTCTGTCTTTCACCTTGTCCTGAGAAACAACTTTTTCTCAGTCATTAAAGCTTGTGTTATTCCAGAGTCAACGTTATATATCGTTCTTTACAACTGAACGCGTTTCTTTCATGTTGTTAGTTTAAACACTAGCGGTAGAGGAGTCAAATGATAACAACAAAAGTGTTATATTGTGTTTGACAGTAATGATCTAGCGACCTGTAATTTTGGCACAGTTGACTCCCTTGTAATGAATTATTTTAAAGCGAGGTCCATGACTGCGCTACCTAGTCTACTCTTTCTTAAATGCTGAACAAACTATACTTTGTTAGACCAATTTTTCCAGATGTTATTCGGGTCATGATGCCTCTTTTATAAGAGTCAGGTTACCAACTATTATTTGGTTAAATAATAACTAAGTAACAAATGTTATATCTTCTCAACATTACTTTATGGTGAAGAAACATGGACATTAGACAAGAAAGCAGAACAGAAAATTGAAGCCTTTGAAATGTGGATTTATATAAGAATAGGAAGAATTGGATGGAAAGAAAAGAAAACAAATCAGGAAGTCTTAAAACAACAACTAAAATTAAAAGAGAACTACTAAACACAATTCAAACAAAACAAATAAGATTTTTGAGCATGTTAATAGTCACGGCAGCATACCAAAAGTAATCTTGTTTGGAAGCGAAAATACAAGGTAAAAGAGGCAGATGTAGACCATGACTAACATGGACGAATATCATCAAAAGATGGACTAGTCTGCCTATGACAACGTGGACTATCAAAGCAAGAGACAGAGCGGAATTGCGCTCCATGATAGCCAACACCCATGCGGAGACGGCACTCAATGATGATGAAGTAACCCGTAATTCCTACTAATAATAACTTTGTAGTTTGCGACCCTATTTTATAATATATAAAAATATATTTTCTTTAAAATGTTGAAAACATTGGTTGTAAAATGTTAAATAAAAAGTGTTGTCATTAAAAGCAAGCGCTCGCCACTTCCAAGAAACCACTTGAAACCCCTTGAAGGTCGCGATCCACAAGTTGAGAACCATGGTATTGTAACTTTGGTGTAGCTATATTTTATGAATATTTTTTCTAAAAGTAGCAACCGTTCTGCTTATTTCTTTACTTCTTTATTATGAATAATGTAACCTCTCCATCAACATTAATTATTTCCTTTCCACTAAACACTCTAATTCTCAATACCAATGATTAGAGGTATCATTTTGGGGGGCAAAATCCTGGCATGATTCAAACAGTCTACTTTTTTGAGTGAGAGACAAACATCACAGCGAAGACACGCAAAATAATATTTCGAATGCAGCTTTCCTAGTTGGCAGTTATTAATAACAGAGTGAAAGAAGTCATGAGAATAGAATTTGATGAGAAAAGGTTTGAAGTGCGGAGATACTAAATGACATTACAACGCTGGTGATTGTGTCTGACGATGGAGTGATTGTGTTGTTCTCAAGTGTTGGAATTCGTTAATGGTAAACACTTCGAAAATTGATGAACGATGATTGCAATTCTACGTCATTTATGGGAAAGCGTGTTCATAATACACTTTGATAATACAAAAGTTGAATATGTTGTTGTTTGTTGTATGTTTATTTGACAGGTTGAAGTTACGGTTGAGTCTTAACCTAGAAGAAAATACTGTATGTGCGTGTCTCAAGTAGGAGAGCTCGTTATGTGAAGACACAAGAAAATAAGTTATTAAAAAAACATAACAGTTATCGAAAGACGTGAAATAAGATTATTGCATATTTTCTTAGTTTTAATTATATTATTTATAATTAAATACTCAAAACATAGGGCCGATAATTTGTGTTTGAGAAACGAATTTGAAGAGTCAAATACTGCCCTTAAATTGCTTCCCATAAATACATTTAGTGGAGTGGTTTTTGGTCGGGTTATGAGTGCATGCTTCAGAAGTTGTATAACATATCTGTGATTTAGCTGGTCGAAATATATTGACCATGTAAGGAAACAGCATGGGTCTACTACACTTAACACGCAGGAGCCCAGGGATATAAGAGAATAGGAAAGCCATCTTCAAAGACAAGTTACACGTCATTCATTTATTCTTTTTCACCTTTACTTCCTCATATACCTTTCATCGTCGAGGAGAGATATAGTTGACGGTATTTACCACTTCTGAAGACTTCTGCTGTTGAATTTCTTAGTGTTTATATGGTTATGGCTATGGTTATGATTATGGTTATGGTTATGATTGTGGTTATGGTTATTATTATGGTTATTGTTATTGTTATTCTTATTATTATGGTTATGGAAGGCTCCGGTACCGCTGCAAACGGATTAAAATCCATAACTGCTCAACCGCCCGTGCCAGTGGAATCATCCGAATTAATATCTCATCTCCCAAACAAAGAAATGTAGCTGTAGTCCCCATCATAGCAGTGTCAGCATACGTCAAAAGATATAAGACGAAACCGCACAGAAAGTGAACAATCCCGACTGTTCCCTGTCATACGATATCATCGTTCATCGTAAACAATCTCAATATTGAAACACGATTAAAACGGATGAAACGCACATCTCACGGTGTGCACTGAGCACTTAACTCAGTAGCTCCTGCAACAAGCCATACTTGGAATATGAGTAAACTGCAACATGGAACACTTTTCAGTCATAGTCTTTAATGGTTTCTGCCGCCTGTCCACCATATCGAACGGAAATTCACGTCCTTCTGAAAATGATGATCGTCATATTTTTGTTATTTAATGTATAGTGCTTGATGATGTTAGGACATCGTTTTTGACTCCAAATCTGAACATATGAAACACAGTTAGTCATACTGACTTTAACGAAGAAAATTGAATTGGAGAGCCGAAATTAATCAGTCGCCAAATGCAATTCCTGCAACTATCGAGAGAACATGAACTTCATTCCACCATCTTGGAAACGGAAATTTTCTAATGTTCTCATAACGTTTAATGAAGGCTCGATGTGTAATGTTTTGGACTTTCTATCTTATCACTTTACAAAACCATTTTGTATGTTGTTTCTTTGTGTATTCATTGCCGGGAAACATTCCTAGATTTGTTTCTCAGTTCTTCATTTCTGATATTATCGCTCAATGTTTTCTGCCATGCGTCTAACATTTCACATTTTTGCAGTGATTATTGTTCTTAAAGTGAACAATCAAATGATGGACATAATAGTAAAAGAAAACAGCAAAAAGGGCCTCAGTCTGAATAGTAAGAAAACAGAAGTAATGGTCATATCAAAGAAACAATCACAACCATCATGCAACATAAAAATAAAAAGGACAAATCTGAAACAAGTGCAGCGCATCAAATACTTGGGCACAATAATAACATCAGATGGAAGATGCATCACAAAAATAAAAATCAGAATAGCTCAGGCCAAAATAGAATTTCAGAAAATGAAAAATATTTTATGCAAAAAATCTACGTCAATGGAAGTTAGAAATAGAGTTCATCGGTGTTATATAGAACCAAATCTGATCTATGGAAGCGAATCAAGGACAGTAGACAAACAAATGAAAAGACGATTTAAAGCCACAGTGATGGGATTTCTTAGAAGAATGTTGAAAGTTCCCTGGGCAGTTAAAAAGACCAATGAGAAAATTCTCAAAGAGGCCAACACAAAACGGGAGCTCCTAACAAACATCAGAAAGAAATAATCAACATTTTTCAGGTACATCATGAGAAGAGGAAAGTTGGAATACCTGGTTACAACTGGCAAAATAAAAGGAGTGTCGCTGACGACAAAAAAAGAAAATACTGGATAGTGTTGTGTCATGACATGGAAAAAAGTCAACAACAGAACTGATACGATGCACTGTAGATAGAAGTTTGTGGAAGGACATGATCGCCTACGCCAACCGGTATGGCACAAGATGATGATTATGATTGTTCTTAGTGTTCAGGTCTGGCCATTTATTATAACAACAAAAAAGCTATGTTCAGGACATTCTGTGCACGTTAATTACAATCATAACAAGTTTGTTAAATCAGAACCTTCTTAGCGTATGCAAATGTCTCTATGTCAGCAGCATTTACGCTATAAGAACAGTAGCAGGCTACAGTTGCACTACAAGAACAGCAACAGGATACTTTGCACTACAAGAACAGCAACATGATACTTTGCACTACAAGAACAGCAACAGGATAATTTGCACTAGAAGAACAGCAACATGATAATTTGCACTACAAGAACAGCAACAGGATACTTTGCACTACAAGAACAGCAACATGATACTTTGCACTACAAGAACAGCAACAGGATACTTTGCACTATAAGATCAATAGCAGGATACTGTTGGACTGCAAGAACAGCAGCAGGATACTTTGCACTATAAGAGCAGCAACACGATACAGCTGCACTATAAGAACATCTGCACTATAAGAACAGCAGCACGATACAGTTCCACTATAAGAACATCAGTAGGATACAGTTGTTCTAAAAGAACAGCAGCAGGGTACAGTTGAACTGTAAAAACAGCAGCAGGATACTTTGCACTATAAGAACAGCAGCACGATACAGCTACACTATAAGAGCAACCGCACGATACAGCTACACTATAAGAGCAACCGCACGATACGGCTGCACTATAAGAACAGCAGCAGGATACAGTATTTCTATAAGAACAGCAGCATGATTCAGTGGCACTATAAGAACAACAGCAAGATACAGTTGGTCTATAAGAACAACAGCATGATACAGTTACACTATAAGAACAACAGAAAGATACAGTTGGCCTATAAGAACAGCAGCACTATACAGTTGCACTATTAGAACAGCAACTGTATCCAGTTGCACTTTAGGAACAGCAGCAGGGTATAAATGTCAGAACAGCAACAGGATACACCGAGTACATCAAGATTGAGGCTGGAGTCGAGCAAAGATGTTGCTGCTTCCCTCCCCCTCTCATGTATTACAGTCCATTAATACATGAACTACACAAATGAAACGGTCAGCTCGACCTATACAGAATAAACAGAACGAGCACCGCCCACCAAGCATTAAACTAGGAAAACATTTTTAAATCCTACAGCTACATCTGTACTAGTGAGACTGTCATCATCTTCATCATTGAGTGCCGTCTCCTCATAGCTGGTTGGACATCATGGAACGCAATTCCGCTCTGTCTCTTGCTTTGATGGTGCAGGTTGTCATAGGCTGACTTGTCCATCTCTTGAACTAACTCGTCCATGTTAGTCTTGGTCTGACCCTGCCTCTTTTACCTTTTTTTTACCTTTTTCTTTTCTTGTATTTTCCATTCCAAGATTACTTTTAGTAGGCTGCTGCGTCCTTTAACATGCCCCAAAAATATCATTTGTCTTATTTGAATTATGTTTAGCAGATCTCTTTTAATGCTTAGTTGTTTCAAGACTTCTTCATTTGTTTTCTTTTCTTTCCATCCAAATCTTCCTACTCTTCTATCAATCCACATTTCAAAGGCTTCAGTTTTTGGTTTTGTTTTCTTATCTAATGCTATGTTTCTGCACTATACTGGAATGTTGAGAAGACATAACATTTTGCTATTCTTAATTTTAGCCCTGGTGTTATTTGTTTTCATGTTAGTACATTTTTCATGGCATTAAAATTACTTGTCGTTATTATTCTTTCGTTATTTCAGTTTTACAGTAAGACTGTAATGTAAAATAAGACTGTAAAGACACACAATTTGGCATGTAAATTATTAAAATTTATCAAATAGAAGTAACCAATGTTTTAAAATAAAGACAAAACATCAACATAAGGATAAGTAATAGAAAACTAATGCAAGTAAGTAAAAAAAAAAAAAAGTAAAGTACCCTCGTCACGTCAAGTGACGTATAGGGAATATGGTGTTAGTGACCATACATTTTACAGACCTTCGGCACATGATTTTTGGGGTAATGTGGTCGGTATTACGCCCGTGCCGCTTTACTTTCCCAGAAAAAAATCCGGTACCTATTTAAGGCTGGGTGAACCGCAGCTGCCGTCGGTTGGGATCAAACCCTACCTCTTGTCCTTTCTAGGCCAGTTCACTAACCACTCATCTATCGCGGCTCAACTGATGCAAGTAGAAGAATTCAAATGCCTAGACAGTCTTGTCACATGACAACAAACAGCAAAATAAAGTCCTGATGCATTAACGTATTTGAGATTATTGGACAAATGTCGGACGAAAAAAAGGAAAACAAAAGCAAAAAAGATGCCCTTCAATATAAAACTACCTGAAGGTTGTACATCCAGTGTCACATTTGTCATACATCACGAAAGGAATTGTTGAGATGCGATGAGTGCTAGATGGAGAGACATTTCAAGTGAAGAACTAAAATAACAGGGACAATTGCCATATTAGAATATCATCATCATCAAGTACCGGGCCTGCTGGCGTAGGTGATCATGTCTCTCCACAACTTTCGATCTCGACAGCTATTTATCATTTCTGTTGTTGATCTTCTACCAAGCCATTCTCTTAAGCTGTCTGTCATGTTTTCTCTTTGCTTCCCTCTATCTCTTCGTCCCTCAATTTTTCCAGTTGTTACAATATATTCCAGTTGTTCTCTTCTCATTACATGACCAAAAAATGATGATTGTTTCTTCCTAATATTGGAAATTAGCTCTCTTTTAGCTTTGACCTCTTTCAGAACATCTTCATTACCCTTCTTGTCCATGGTACTCTCAAAATATATTAGAATATATAAAGGTATAATAGGTCTTTTTTGTTTAGACGAATATGGCTGACCACCGTGAAAGAGATTAGAGCCACATCACATACTATTCTAAAGAAAGCCATGGAGAGAAAGAAGTCAGTAGTTTGATAACAATAATAGTGTTTTATGCTGGATGCTGCTTTGCTGAACAGTGAGCAGATTTTCTCGTGGATGAACCTTGACTTGAAGAGAAATAAATTAAAAAATAAAGGACTCTGTGTTGCTGCTCACTACGATGCCATTATTGCTGAGACAAATATGTCTCTGCACTATAGGCACAATTAATATTTGTACTCAGTTTTGAAAAGAAAAAAAAATATTCCATGGCTAAAATTTGAATAGCCACAGTATGTGACAGGACACTGTGCACAATTCTTTCTTTCTTTCTTCATTTCATTATCCGAGTGTCGATTGAGATACAAAGTTCAGGTGCTCGCCCATGTGACGGCTTTAGTCATTGTCAATTCTTTTTTTTTTATAGTTTTTCTGAGATATTGTCTGTCCAGCTTACTCTAGATCTGCTGTCTCATGATTTTCTCCATTCTTCTCTCCTAATATAAGCTTTGTATGGAAGGGGATCGGACGGCATTCTTTCCAGATCGGCAAGCCAGTTTATTTGTTGATTCTGTATGCATCTTAGGATTGATTCAATGTCTACTGTTACATTATCATTTATGATTGTGTCTTTTCTGGTCTTTCCGACATAACACTGTGGTAACAAGCTTCTTTTACTCTTAGTCGTAGGTGATTATATTTGACATTGATAGCACAATGTGGAAATGATTATACTCTGTATAAGATGTTGCTTGTGGTAATAGGTATTGCTTTGTGTTAAAGTGTAAGGCATAACTGTCACAATATTTGGTTTGCCTTGTTGCATTGGACGTCTGTTTCTTTACAGATTTTACCATCTTCGGAGAATGTCGTTCCCATATATTTAAAGTTTGTTGTTTCATAATTTGATGTTCTATAGCTATGTTTAATGTCCTCATTTTCTTTCTTTCTATTGATATGACTTTTATTTTTTCAATAATTATTTCAGTTATTCAGTTTACATTCATTGCTCAAGAACAGCAGATGTTTTAATTTATGATCCTTTGAACGCTAGTAGGGCCTGGTCATCAGCAAAAAGTAGTTCATTTATATCTTCACTTTGTGATTTGGCATCCTTGCATATTTTGTCGATGTAAGTTATCAACAAGATTGATGAAAATATGTACCCCTGTCTTACTCCAGATGTTGACGCGAATGGTTTTGATTGGACAAAATGAAAGGAAGCAATTTAATGTGTGTGTGTGTGTGTGTGTGTGCGTGCGCGCGCGTGTGCGTGTGTGTAGGAAGAGTGGAGCGTGGTGGCAGGTAAGAGAGATTCTCGCTTCACGACCTTGTTCGATTCCCGTTGTGGAACGATCGTGTTTTTATGACTATTTATTAAATGATAGATAATATAAATCTAGTCCTATAGGAGACAGATTCAGTTAAAAAGGTCAGCTTTGCACATAAAACAAATCCCTAGCATTCAAACATAGAAAAAGCAGATTGTGTGTATGTAGACTGTATGTATGTAGACTGTATGTATGTAGACTGTATATGACATTTATGAGCAAACAAAAAAAGCATTATTTCCATCACCAAAGTCGTTTTATCTTTATTTAAGAAACATCTCAGTAACCGTCGCCTGCCCTACAGAATCCGTGCACTGTACTGAGGTCTCCATATGTAGTTAGAGGTCGAGTTGTAATGGAGATTAACTGAATTCAGTAAAGATTGTTTGCATAAAAAGAACGAGAACATGAAATTATTCAATGAATGAGTGATACTGGAAATAGATATAAGCAACAGTAAATCAAATGGCACTAACTGGGTGAAGTTCGACACTCCTTGGCGCAGACTTTAGAATATAATCTAATAAAGTATTAGAAACTGTGATGAAAGATAATCCGTCTAATCTAATCTTACTTAATATAACTCTTTCTACTTTGTAATTAAATTATATTAATATCTTATCTGTGTTAATGTATATTATTAATATCTTATCTGTGTTAATGTATATTATTAATATCTTATCTGTGTTAATGTATATTATTAATATCTTATCTGTGTTAATGTATATTATTAATATCTTATCTGTGTTAATGTATATTGTTAATATCTTATCTGTGTTAATGTATATTGTTAATATCATATCTGTGTGAATGTATATTATAAATATATTATCTGTGTGAATGTATATTATTAATATCTTATATGTGTGAATGTATATTATTAATATCTTATATGTGTGAATGTATATTATTACTATTTTATCTGTGTTAATGTATATTATTAACATCTTATCTGTGTTAATGTATATTATTAATATCTTATCTGTGTTAATGTATATTATTAATATCTTATCTGTGTTAATGTATATTATTAATATCTTATCTGTGTTAATGTATTTTAGTAATCAGATGGTAATAGCTTAAGCACTACTAACAATTAAGCAGTGAAAGTACAAATACAGTGATTCCCAACCTTGTTTATGTCGCGACCCCAATTTGAAGCAGTCAGGAAACTTTATTTTCCTTTATTATGACAAAGTCAAAAAACCAGAAATTCCATTTAAAACCATTAATTAAAATTTCTTTTAAAATCTGTTGAAAACAAGAGTGTTTAAAACTGCTGCAATAATAATTGTTTAAAAAAACAAAAACATCTGCCACCCCGAAGAAAACACTCGATGCCTCCCTTAAGGGCTTTGACCATAGTTTGGGAGCTGTGGTACTCAAAGGTTATACAAAACCGATCACATTCTCATTACTGGGTACAAATAATAATACATAAATATTATTATATGGGGAACTTCCGAGGCGATAATAGTTCGTTCTTTTTTTTTTTTTTCTATTGTTGTTTGTCTGTCAATTTTTCCGAGTGCTAACACATACTTCTTTGTTCTATTATTCCACATTCTCATTAGCGGCTTCTGAAACATGGACAAACAATAAATAAATATAGAAATAATAAATATCGATGTTGTGGCTTTGGTGAAAGATATTCAAGATTACACGTATCGACGTATCTATTAGAAGAGAAGTAAAGAAGATCCCGGATAACACATGTTAGGCCGGCGCTGTTATGCGTTTTGGCAGGAAGGCCATTATATATTCCTAGTACGTAATATTTTTATTTATATGTTTTTATACCACGCGTAAATGTCTATTAAAAATTTGAACATTTTATTTTAAAATGTAAATGTTTTATTTTTATAACCATGCATAAATGAAGTCATATGACATGTTATGAGAAAGGAATAATTGTAACATATACTTGTTATGTAGATAAGTAGAAGCAGAGGAAAGTGAAGGATAACAAGATTAATCATGTAGTACAGGATGACATACTCTCTTCCAAAGCCGATATTTTTAAAATGGGTTTTACCACTAAACACTCTCGTTTCTCCAGGATATATACCAACCCATTTTCCATTTACTCTTGTGTGGACTCCACACAAGATGGGTGCAGGACACTGTACACTCACAAACAATAACCATTTTCTGTAGGTACTCTAGCCCAGTGAGAGAAATTAAAGGAAATGCGCGTCAAGCAGTCCTCGCTACTCAATATCGTACTTATTAAGCGCTACACACACTACACATATATTCATTTTCATTCCTCTTACAATGAGCACTTTCCCGTTAAAATTTCGCTGCAATATCTTCATTAGTGTTCTAGTATTACTGAAGGAAATGCCAGGTTCGGTAGCAAGTGAGACGGGAATTAATCACATAGTATTTATTATTCATATAGTATTAATCATAAAGTACACTGTACAGGAGATTGACTAGTCAACTAGTAAAAAAATAACCAAGGAAACCGTCATTTTGACATGTGGATAAACGGTGACTAATTAGGTGAACTTCCCTAATTGAAACCTTGTGACTAAGGGGAGAGTTCCGCCTGTGTTTTCTGTTACATCATATACGTCATTATCTGCTTGCTCGGAGTGAACATCTATATTAGTGATACTGTAAAAATTGCTGATGTTTTTGGAAGAAGCAGCTTAATGACAGCTCGTGTCGTTCTGTTACTCCTATGGCAGTTCACTTCAAGTCTTCTCATCAATGCGACACCTTATATATTAAAATTAGTGGCATTTTTTTCATGTTCCTTGGATGACCGTAGTCGGTTCGCCTTTGAGAATTGTCACTTTGAGATATCAATCTCGCTTTGGTACTATAAAGCGAGCGAGATTATCTAATTTCTTTTTTTTTCTTTTATGCCCCAATCTTACCTTTTATGCGCCTCTTCTTTTTATGTATTATAGTAGTCATTTTTCATGGTCGTAAGGATTGTTCGTAAGGGTTGGAGTCTGGAGACCATTTGTCTACCAGAAAATCCTCCAGAATTGGCACCTAGAATGTACATACTCCAAATGAACAAAAGAGGAAGACCAAAATATTCGCGGAGAAGACAGATCGAAGCAGAGATGAATATGATGGGGAAGACATGGAATGATCTTCAAAGAATGGCAAGAAACAGAACGGCTCGGAAATTGTTTGTTGAACACCATTACTCCGCAGGGAGCTGAAAGGTAGAAGAAGAAGGGTTTTTTACGTGACATTTAACTTTGTGTCGTTACGCCCTTATTTCGTCTTGGTAATTTTAGTCTTCTGTTCGATTGACTTTTCCTATCTGTGATCTGTTTTTTTTTTTTTTTTTAAATTGTAACTCTTATTTGTCTCCTTTGAGGTCCTTGAGTTAAAATGCTGGATCGTGGTATCTTGTCTTTCTGCAAAGCTGGTAAATACAAGTGTGTTATTTTATTCTAAGGGATTATATAGAAAAATGCAGTTGTTTACAATTTCTAAATAATCTGTAAATGTAACCTGAGAGAAACCGAGCAAGAACCCAGTCATTTATCTGTTGCGGAATATATGACATGTGGAATATGCGACGCCTTCTTTAGACCACCGGCCCATTTTGGTCAACTACGTCAAGCCATTTTTGTTCAACTACATCAAGCCATTTTTGATCAAATACGTCAAGCCATTTTTGATCAACTACGTCAAGCCATTTTTGATCAACTACGTCAAGCCAATTTTGGTCAACTACGTCAAGCCATTATTGATCAACTACGTCAAGCCATATTTGGTCAACTACGTCAAGTCATTCTTAGTCAATTACGTCAAGCCATTTTTGGTCAACTACATCAAGCCATTTTTGATCAAATACGTCAAGCCATTTTTGATCAACTATGTCAAGCCATTTTGATCAACTACGTCAAGCCATTTTTGGTCAACTACATCAAGCCATTCTTGATCAACTACGTCAAGCCATTTTTGGTCAACTACATCAAGCCATTTTTGGTCAACTACATCAAGCCATTTTTGGTCAACTATGTCAAGCCATTTTTGGTCAACTACATCAAGCCATTTTTGGTCAACTACATCAAGCCATTTTTGGTCAACTACATCAAGCCATTTTTGGTCAACTACATCAAGCCATTTTTGGTCAACTACATCAAGCCATTTTTGGTCAACATCAAGCCATTTTTGATCAACTACGTCAAGCCATTTTTGATCATCTACATCAAGCCATTTTTGATCAACTACATCAAGCCATTTTTTGTCAACTACATCAAGCCATTTTTGGTCAACTACATCAAGCCATTTTTGATCAACTACGACAAGCCATTTTTGATCAACTACGTCAAGCCATTTTTGATCAACTACATCAAGCCATTTTTGGTCAACTATGTCAAGCCATTTTTGGTCAACTACATCAAGCCATTTTTGGTCAACTACATCAAGCCATTTTTGGTCAACTACATCAAGCCATTTTTGGTCAACTACATCAAGCCATTTTTGGTCAACATCAAGCCATTTTTGATCAACTACGTCAAGCCATTTTTGATCAACTACATCAAGCCATTTTTGGTCAACTATGTCATGCCATTTTTGGTCAACTACGTCAAGTCATTTTTGATCAACTACGTCAAGCCATTTTTGGTCAACTATGGGAAGCCATTTTTGATCAACTACATCAAGCCATTTTTGATCAACTACGTCAAGCCATTTTTGGTCAACTATGTCATGCCATTTTTGGTCAACTACGTCAAGCCATTTTTGGTCAACTATGTCATGCCATTTTTGGTCAACTATGTCATGCCATTTTTGGTCAACTACGTCAAGTCATTTTTGGTCAACTACGTCAAGCCATTTTTGGTCAACTATGGGAAGCCATTTTTGTTTCCCAGAAAACAATCTCTGGTGCTAATGTAGGGTTTGCCAACCAAGAAACCGGTAGGTTGGTCATCTCAATTAATCCGTTTAATTAAATGGCATTCACCTTCATTTTCATTGACGTTTCGTCCAGCTACTCATCGGTAAAGTGAGCGTTGTTGCTGTGTTGGTATTTACGACTAAACTGCAATATTTGCCCTTTTCGGTCCGAAACATCCGACTTCGGCATGAGTGGATTTGATTAAGAATTTTTTGCCCTGACTAATTTTGGCTTAATTTTCTCGACTTTTGACTACAAAGAGTTCATTCATGTGCGCGATTGTCGGGCGGTCTCGCCTGGGTTTCACCATTATCCGAGAGGGGTAGATTTGAATATCACTAACCAGAGACAAGGGTAAACAAAAGCCACCAAGTAGTCTATGTACTACTTCACAGATACGGAGTACAACGACTGGGAAGTGCAGTGTGAAGACCCGCAGCACGGTTTCAGCGACCCCGAATACAACTTCCAATGATGTCCTTCTGAGGACAACAAAGACAATGTCCTTCTGAGGACAACAAAGAAAATGTCTTAAAGAACGGTTTCCCCTCTTCTACAATAAATAAAATTTGGCAATAAAAAATCCCAAAATAAAATGTTTACCCTACTACTACTACAACTATTTCCAATACTACTACTACCTATTACTACTACTTCTTAAAAAAAAAAAAAAAAAAAAAAGCCACCAAGAAACCATGGACATAAAGTGATAATTTCCAGTCGTCTGTGGCGGGATTCGAACTTTCTTGTCAGGAAGTCGACGTCATACCTCTAGACCACACAGTTCCCAAGTATCTGCAGATAGTAAACTGAGGTGTGTATTTATAATGTGCGTGGGCTTGTCGTTTTGAGACAGCAACCTTGCCAAAGATCGACAACATAAAGACCCAGGGTATGTTGCATAGAATGTGTTTGCATTACGTAGATGTATGTAGTCTATTCTCATTTCACTTTACAGTGACATGTAACAACAACGGAGAATCACTAATTCAGACAGTTCGAGCAGTTCAAGAACTACAAATGATATAACCACGAAATATTTTAGGTATCAGTGAAAAGAGAAAAGAAGAAGAAGATTCTTATTTCACTTGGGTCTACATCTTATGACTTCGATAGTGGAGGTTTAATTTCTGGTGCCTCATCCCATATGCAGATTATCTCACCAGGGTTTCCAGGTTTAAGGTTTCAGCCTGTCCAAATTTTCTCTTTAGGTTCGCCTATCCCAGTCGTTGTTCAGTCATTATATGTGATCAAATGTTTCGAATTTTGTTAAGTCTTCTCTAAAATCATTCCGGTGTTCGCCCAGATTCTAAAATATGTACCAGAGATTTTTCTGGAAATAAAAGCGGCCTGGAGTGATACCGACCACATCACCCAAAAAAATGTGCCGTGGTAATGGGATAAATATGGTGCTACACACACTACACACACTACACATATATTCATTTTCATTCCTCTTACAATGAGCACTTTCCCGTTAAAATTTCGCTGCAATATCTTCATTAGTGTTCTAGTATTACTGAAGGAAATGCCAGGTTCGGTAGCAAGTGAGACGGGAATTAATCACATAGTATTTATTATTCATATAGTATTAATCATAAAGTACACTGTACAGGAGATTGACTAGTCAACTAGTAAAAAAATAACCAAGGAAACCGTCATTTTGACATGTGGATAAACGGTGACTAATTAGGTGAACTTCCCTAATTGAAACCTTGTGACTAAGGGGAGAGTTCCGCCTGTGTTTTCTGTTACATCATATACGTCATTATCTGCTTGCTCGGAGTGATCATCTATATTAGTGATACTGTAAAAATTGCTGATGTTTTTGGAAGAAGCAGCTTAATGACAGCTCGTGTCGTTCTGTTACTCCTATGGCAGTTCACTTCAAGTCTTCTCATCAATGCGACACCTTATATATTAAACTTAGTGGCATTTTTTTCATGTTCCTTGGATGACCGTAGTCGGTTCGCCTTTGAGAATTGTCACTTTGAGATATCAATCTCGCTTTGGTACTATAAAGCGAGCGAGATTATCTTTCTTTTTTTTTCTTTTATGCCCCAATCTTACCTTTTATGCGCCTCTTCTTTTTATGTATTATAGTAGTCATTTTTCATGGTCGTAAGGATTGTTCGTAAGGGTTGGAGTCTGGAGACCATTTGTCTACCAGAAAATCCTCCAGAATTGGCACCTAGAATGTACATACTCCAAATGAACAAAAGAGGAAGACCAAAATATTCGCGGAGAAGACAGATCGAAGCAGAGATGAATATGATGGGGAAGACATGGAATGATCTTCAAAGAATGGCAAGAAACAGAACGGCTCGGAAATTGTTTGTTGAACACCATTACTCCGCAGGGAGCTGAAAGGTAGAAGAAGAAGGGTTTTTTACGTGACATTTAACTTTGTGTCGTTACGCCCTTATTTCGTCTTGGTAATTTTAGTCTTCTGTTCGATTGACTTTTCCTATCTGTGATCTGTTTTTTTTTTTTTTTTTTAAATTGTAACTCTTATTTGTCTCCTTTGAGGTCCTTGAGTTAAAATGCTGGATCGTGGTATCTTGTCTTTCTGCAAAGCTGGTAAATACAAGTGTGTTATTTTATTCTAAGGGATTATATAGAAAAATGCAGTTGTTTACAATTTCTAAATAATCTGTAAATGTAACCTGAGAGAAACCGAGCAAGAACCCAGTCATTTATCTGTTGCGGAATATATGACATGTGGAATATGCGACGCCTTCTTTAGACCACCGGCCCATTTTGGTCAACTACGTCAAGCCATTTTTGTTCAACTACATCAAGCCATTTTGATCAAATACGTCAAGCCATTTTTGATCAACTACGTCAAGCCATTTTTGATCAACTACGTCAAGCCAATTTTGGTCAACTACGTCAAGCCATTATTGATCAACTACGTCAAGCCATATTTGGTCAACTACGTCAAGCCATTCTTAGTCAATTACGTCAAGCCATTTTTGGTCAACTACATCAAGCCATTTTTGATCAAATACGTCAAGCCATTTTTGATCAACTATGTCAAGCCATTTTTGATCAACTACGTCAAGCCATTTTTGGTCAACTACATCAAGCCATTCTTGATCAACTACGTCAAGCCATTTTTGGTCAACTACATCAAGCCATTTTTGGTCAACTACATCAAGCCATTTTTGATCAACTACATCAAGCCATTTTTGATCAACTACGTCAAGCCATTTTTGGTTAACTACATCAAGCCATTTTTGATCAACTACGTCAAGCCATTTTTGGTCAACTACATCAAGCCATTTTTGGTCAACTACATCAAGCCATTTTTGGTCAACTATGTCAAGCCATTTTTGGTCAACTACGTCAAGCCATTTTTGGTCAACTACATCAAGCCATTTTTGGTCAACTACATCAAGCCATTTTTGGTCAACTACATCAAGCCATTTTTGGTCAACTACATCAAGCCATTTTTGGTCAACATCAAGCCATTTTTGATCAACTACGTCAAGCCATTTTTGATCATCTACATCAAGCCATTTTTGATCAACTACATCAAGCCATTTTTTGTCAACTACATCAAGCCATTTTTGATCAACTACGTCAAGCCATTTTTGATCAACTACGTCAAGCCATTTTTGATCAACTACATCAAGCCATTTTTGGTCAACTATGTCAAGCCATTTTTGGTCAACTACATCAAGCCATTTTTGGTCAACTACATCAAGCCATTTTTGGTCAACTACATCAAGCCATTTTTGGTCAACATCAAGCCATTTTTGATCAACATCAAGCCATTTTTGATCAACTACGTCAAGCCATTTTTGATCAACTACATCAAGCCATTTTTGGTCAACTACGTCATGCCATTTTTGGTCAACTACGTCAAGTCATTTTTGATCAACTACGTCAAGCCATTTTTGGTCAACTATGGGAAGCCATTTTTGATCAACTACATCAAGCCATTTTTGATCAACTACGTCAAGCCATTTTTGGTCAACTATGTCATGCCATTTTTGGTCAACTACGTCAAGTCATTTTTGGTCAACTACGTCAAGCCATTTTTGGTCAACTATGGGAAGCCATTTTTGTTTCCCAGAAAACAATCTCTGGTGCTAATGTAGGGTTTGCCAACCAAGAAACCGGTAGGTTGGTCATCTCAATTAATCCGTTTAATTAAATGGCATTCACCTTCATTTTCATTGACGTTTCGTCCAGCTACTCATCGGTAAAGTGAGCGTTGTTGCTGTGTTGGTATTTACGACTAAACTGCAATATTTGCCCTTTTCGGTCCGAAACATCCGACTTCGGCATGAGTGGATTTGATTAAGAATTTTTTGCCCTGACTAATTTTGGCTTAATTTTCTCGACTTTTGACTACAAAGAGTTCATTCATGTGCGCGATTGTCGGGCGGTCTCGCCTGGGTTTCACCATTATCCGAGAGGGGTAGATTTGAATATCACTAACCAGAGACAAGGGTAAACAAAAGCCACCAAGTAGTCTATGTACTACTTCACAGATACGGAGTACAACGACTGGGAAGTGCAGTGTGAAGACCCGCAGCACGGTTTCAGCGACCCCGAATACAACTTCCAATGATGTCCTTCTGAGGACAACAAAGACAATGTCCTTCTGAGGACAACAAAGAAAATGTCTTAAAGAACGGTTTCCCCTCTTCTACAATAAATAAAATTTGGCAATAAAAAATCCCAAAATAAAATGTTTACCCTACTACTACTACAACTATTTCCAATACTACTACTACCTATTACTACTACTTCTTAAAAAAAAAAAAAAAAAAAAAAAAAAAAAAAAAAAAGCCACCAAGAAACCATGGACATAAAGTGATAATTTCCAGTCGTCTGTGGCGGGATTCGAACTTTCTTGTCAGGAAGTCGACGTCATACCTCTAGACCACACAGTTCCCAAGTATCTGCAGATAGTAAACTGAGGTGTGTATTTATAATGTGCGTGGGCTTGTCGTTTTGAGACAGCAACCTTGCCAAAGATCGACAACATAAAGACCCAGGGTATGTTGCATAGAATGTGTTTGCATTACGTAGATGTATGTAGTCTATTCTCATTTCACTTTACAGTGACATGTAACAACAACGGAGAATCACTAATTCAGACAGTTCGAGCAGTTCAAGAACTACAAATGATATAACCACGAAATATTTTAGGTATCAGTGAAAAGAGAAAAGAAGAAGAAGATTCTTATTTCACTTGGGTCTACATCTTATGACTTCGATAGTGGAGGTTTAATTTCTGGTGCCTCATCCCATATGCAGATTATCTCACCAGGGTTTCCAGGTTTAAGGTTTCAGCCTGTCCAAATTTTCTCTTTAGGTTCGCCTATCCCAGTCGTTGTTCAGTCATTATATGTGATCAAATGTTTCGAATTTTGTTAAGTCTTCTCTAAAATCATTCCGGTGTTCGCCCAGATTCTAAAATATGTACCAGAGATTTTTCTGGAAATAAAAGCGGCCTGGAGTGATACCGACCACATCACCCAAAAAAATGTGCCGTGGTAATGGGATAAATATGGTCACTAACACCATATTCCCAACACGACTAGCAAATCATGGAGAGAATATTTCCTTTACATACAATAAATTATTGTCTGATCTGATGTGACCTGATCGTAACTAAATTGTTATATTTTATCTTACACGGTTTGTAAGTCTTCCGTGTCTTCTACACTCTCTGTCAGCATCGGTGCATTTATTGACCAATCTATGAACTGCACAACATTCTCTTCATCCACTCTTGGAACAATCCATCCATTCATACACCAGTGAATTGTTTTGCCTTGTCTGTACAGTCCAAAATCTTCACAGCATATTATACACAATCAAATTTCTCATTAGTCTGGTTCATTAACAAATTGTTTATTTGCAACCGACTGGCAGATTTACCCATTTTCTTAACCTCTTGGTTTCATTACTGCTGTATGTCTAATTGATAAACAACTACATCTGCCTTCTTTTTATCAATTAATTCTATGACATTATTACTCCGTGATTTGAAATTATTAATATTTCAACATTTTATCAATTGTTAAAGCGGTTTTAATGAAATGAAAAAAAAAATGAATTTGAGAAATTACTTTAGTAATAGTTAGAGAATTGCAAGATATCCAGTGTACAAGAATTGAGAGAGAAAATCTTTCAAGAGTGAGGAAATCTTTCATGAGTGAGGAAATATTTAATGAGTAAGGAAATCCTTCATGAGTGAGGACATCTTCCGTGAGGGAGGAAATCTACCATCAGTGAATAAATCTTCCATGAGTGAGGAAATCTTCCATGAGTGAGGAAATCTTCCATGAGTGAATAAATCGTCCATGAGTGAGGAAATCTTCCATGAGTGAGGAAATCTTCCATGAGTGAGGAAATCTACCATGAGTGAGGAAATCTTCCATGAGTGAGGAAATCTACCATGAGTGAGGAAATCTTCCATGAGTGAATAAATCGTCCATGAGTGAGGAAATTTTCTATGAGTGAGGAAATCTACCATGAGTGAGGAAATCTACCATCAGTGAATAAATCTTCCATGAGTGAGGAAATCTTCCATGAGTGAGGAAATCTTCCATGAGTGAGGACATTTTTATGAGGTAGGAAATATTTCATGAGGGAAGAAATCTTTCATGATGGAGGCAATCTTCCATGAGTGAGGACATCTTCCATGAGTGAGGAAATCTTCCATGAGTGAGGAAATCTTCCATGAGTGAGGAAATCTTCCATGAGTGAGGAAATCTTCCATGAGGGAGGAAATATTTCATGAAGGAGGAAATCTTTCATGATGGAGGCAATCTTCCATGAGTGAGGACATTTTTATGAGGGAGGAAATATTTCATGAGGGAAGACATCTTTCATGATGGAGGCAATCTTCCATGAGTGAGGACATTTTTATGAGGGAGGAAATATTTCATGAGGGAAGAAATCTTTCACGATGGAGGCAATCTTCCATGAGTGAGGACATTTTTATGAGGGAGGAAATATTTCATGAGGGAGGACATCTTTCATGATGGAGGCAATCTTCCATGAGTGAGGACATTTTTATGAGGGAGGAAATATTTCATGAGGGAAGAAATCTTTCATGATGGAGGCAATCTTCCATGAGTGAGGACATTTTTATGAGGGAGGAAATATTTAATGAAGGAGGAAATCTTTCATGACAAATCCAGCAAAACCCAAAAATAATGGACAATGGTTTGTCAGATATAGCGCAGCCCTGTCAGTCACTGCAAACAAAAGAGAAGCATCTAAAACAACCCAGGATACGAGAATGTAATAGAACAAGTCTGACTCCAGAATAAAGTAAAATATCTCCATGAAACAAACACAAACAAATAAGATTGCATCTTAAATAGGTACCAGCAATAATTTAACTGATACCAGACTTAATATCCCATTCAGCAAACACCAGAACAAAATTTAAAGAAAGGGAAGGAATGTATAAAATCAGAATCTACCAGAAAACATATATTATAGCATATTATGCTTAACAGGATTAAAAAAATAATACATAAAGGTTTCAAGATAAACCGACACCACTGAAAAAAATCGAAGATGTCAAGTCTACAAGTCTTGTTGGAATTCATCTCATTACGAAATGACAAAAGCACATTTTCCTTGACATTATCTATGTACTGTCAACGTCTTGTAGGATGCTTTATTTTCTCTTCTTGTCATTCTTGATGTCTGCATTGAGCTTTCTCAAGTATATTATATCTAATGTCCTTCTCCACATAGATTGGAATGCTGTTTGGCTTAAATCACAAAGAGACAGCCAGAATGTTATTTCTTGTGTAATTATGTTTCTATATTTGAGTAATGATGACAATTTGCGCGTCAGTGTTTATGTGTTTGATTAATGGTCACATTTGGTGTTTGACTGTTTTCATATATTTAACAGTTGATTATGACAGGTGATATGTAATAGTTGTGCATCTTGTTTCATCGTCTCTGGTTGGAAAGATGCATAGATTGCAATTTTCTTTAAACAACGATACACAACTACGTCCACTTTCCGTCATTTTATTACAAGAAAACTAAGAACAGTAGCAAAGACAGCAGAAGATCAGAAAAAATCTCAGTTATATTGTGTATATCTGCCGATCAGAGTCATAGGAGCGGAGAATACAATCTGCTTGATCAATGCAGTCGCCACGAGGTGTACGGGTCTGAGTTTTCATTTCACTCCCTCCCCCCCCCAACCCACCCCCCAGTATAGAGAAAAAAACTTTTGAAACTATTGGATTCGAACCCGCTTTCTTCTTTTTATTTTCTGTAGAATTCACAAGTACTTGGTAGCACGAACTATTTTCTTATCATTGTATAGTGGAAGATATCTATCTATCTATTGACCTTTCGAGCCGTAGCCGGCCCATAGGGCGTAGACCGAAATACATCTTCTCCTATCTGAATTTAGTGGAAGATATACAGGACAATATATAGTAAGGAAAATAACATAAAATGTAATGATTGCTTATGTAGTTCTGCAACAGGATTATGGTAACTGTACTCCAGTAGACACGCTACTTGATGTTGATTGGAAAAGCCAATTATGTTTGTTGGATAGTGACTGGTTAGAATCTATAGAGGCTTACATTTTCTAGGAAATATGAGATTTAGAAATGCGATAGACAAGTAGTGTAAATAAAAGAGACATTTGAGGGCTGCACGTAGTGATCTACACTGTTCACTTCAGTTGTGGATAATATTTAAGTCGCATCGTGCGGATTACTGTTCACTTCAGTTGTGGATAATATTTGAGTCGCATCGTGCGGATTACTGTTCACTTTAATTATGGATATTTGAGTCACATCATGCGGATTACTGTTCACTTTAATTATGGATATTTTAGTCGCATCATGCGGATTACTGTTCACTTTAATTATGGATATTTGAGTCGCATCATGCGGATTACTGTTCACTTTAATTATGGATATTTGAGTCGCATCATGCGGATTACTGTTCACTTTAATTATGGATATTTGAGTCGCATCATGCGGATTACTGTTCACTTTAATTATGGATATTTGAGTCGCATCATGCGGATTACTGTTCACTTTAATTATGGATATTTGAGTCGCATCATGCGGATTACTGTTCACTTTAATTATGGATATTTGAGTCGCATCATGCGGATTACTGTTCACTTTAATTATGGATATTTGAGTCGCATCATGCGGATTACTGTTCACTTTAATTATGGATATTTGAGTCGCATCATGCGGATTACTGTTCACTTTAATTATGGATATTTGAGTCGCATCATGCGGATTACTGTTCACTTTAATTATGGATATTTGAGTCGCATCATGCGGATTACTGTTCACTTTAATTATGGATATTTGAGTCGCATCATGCGGATTACTGTTCACTTTAATTATGGATATTTGAGTCGCATCATGCGGATTACTGTTCACTTTAATTATGGATATTTGAGTCGCATCATGCGGATTACTGTTCACTTTAATTATGGATATTTGAGTCGCATCATGCGGATTACTGTTCACTTTAATTATGGATATTTGAGTCGCATCATGCGGATTACTGTTCACTTTAATTATGGATATTTGAGTCGCATCGTGCGGATTACTGTTCACTTTAATTATGGATATTTGAGTCGCATCGTGCGGATAACTGTTCACTTTAATTATGGATATTTGAGTCGCATCATGCGGATTACTGTTCACTTTAATTATGGATATTTGATTCGCATCATGCGGATTACTGTTCACTTTAATTATGGATATTTGAGTCGCATCATGCGGATTACTGTTCACTTTAATTATGGATATTTGAGTCGCATCATGCGGATTACTGTTCACTTTAATTATGGATATTTGAGTCGCATCATGCGGATTACTGTTCACTTTAATTATGGATATTTGAGTCGCATCATGCGGATTACTGTTCACTTTAATTATGGATATTTGAGTCGCATCATGCGGATTACTGTTCACTTTAATTATGGATATTTGATTCGCATCATGCGGATTACTGTTCACTTTAATTATGGATATTTGAGTCACATCATGCGGATTACTGTTCACTTTAATTATGGATATTTGAGTCACATCATGCGGATTACTGTTCACTTTAATTATGGATATTTGAGTCACATCATGCGGATTACTGTTCACTTTAATTATGGATATTTGAGTCACATCATGCGGATTACTGTTCACTTTAATTATGGATATTTGAGTCACATCATGCGGATTACTGTTCACTTTAATTATGGATATTTGAGTCACATCATGCGGATTACTGTTCACTTTAATTTTGGATATTTGAGTCACATCATGCGGATTAAGACAATGTTCCGATCCAAAGACTGTAGGCTTTTCTGTAAAGGACAAAATGTCGACAAGGTAAAATGACAAGAAGGAAATGACGATGTATGTGCCCAATAGTGCACGAGTCCAGCAGTTGAGTTAGTTGGTTTAATGAAGAATAATAGCGGGAGAAGCCATGATAGCTCCGTAGTTAGTGAACTGGACTACAAAGGACAAGAGGTAGGGTTCGATCCCAACCGACGGCTTCCGATTCACCCAGCCTTAAATGGGTACATGATTTTTTTTCTGGGAAAGTAAAGCGGCACGGGCGTAATACCGACCACATTACCCCAAAAATCATGTGCCGAAAGTCTGCAAAATTTATGGTCACTAACACCATATTCCCTATACGCCACTTGGTGTGATGGGGGTACTTACTTTTTAATAGCGGGAGAAGTCAAAATAAGAGGAAAAGACCTAAAATATATTTCTTTCGACGGTGAAAGAAAAATGAGAAACAAAATAAGAATTGATGTGAATGTGCACCAATGTGGTTTTCTATAGCACAATTGTAATCGATTTCTTAAGACAATTAATATATTTTTAGAGCAATACTTCTTATATCCATTTTATTATTTGATATGTTTTATTTAATATTAAACACAAGAGCTTTGTATATGTTGCAAGCGGTTTCAAATTTCAAAGAACGATAACATCACCTTAGCCAGTTAGAAAAAAAAATGTTTACAAAACATCTCAAGAGCAAAGATATTTTTTGGATGTAAACATAAAAATGCACATACATTATGTCCGTTTGATATGTGGCTTGATGGAGCTTTTTTAGATCAATTTAAAACTCAGCATTGATGTATCTAGCGTATAAATGGACCAGGATATATCGCTGTTGCACTATAAACATAGACTGTGTCTACAACGATTGGATCAATCTGAGTGCTCGCTATGGAAATTTGCCGGAAATGGATCATCACAAACTTTAACCTTTGCTTTGGTGATGCACTCTGGCAGACCTCTTCCGGCCCATGTATCGTTTCCTGGTTCCCATCTATCGCTATCTTTATCTCGCTCTGTCAAATTCGGCCACCGGTACTATTGCAACCAAAAATAAATTGTTCATACAATATCTGATGTCGTTTTACTATAAAAGATTGCTTGCACTGAAAACTTGCAATTCATCTGTTATTTTGATTCCGACAGATTTTGACAAACTACTATTGGTCGGTTTTGTATGTTGGTAGATTTTAACAAAATAATATTCATCAATATTGTATGTTGGTAGATTCTGAAAAAAAACAATATTCATCAATATTGTATGTTGGTAGATTCTGACAAAATAATATTGGTCTATATTGTATGTTGAGGTCAGGTCAGGTAATATTACCAGCTACTGTTTGCAGTAGACAATACAACCTGCGGCTGCATTGCTACCTTGCAGGCATGCTCGGGAGAGTAAAAGACTAAAGGAAGGTACCCTAAAGTAAAAAAAAAAACCCACTGCCATGTGGGTGAGACATTTAAGTAAAAGGATAGCGAGTCAAAAGTAAACAAACCGACGGAAGGCAACAGAAAACCATCGTCGTAACTTCTTCGAAGAATCATGGGTCGCCACAATTATATAATTCTCTACAACAATGTTGATCAGAAACAGGATTGATGACGTACCTCGGTGTTACGTTTGATCGTAGCCTGTGTTTTCGGGACCACATCGACCATGTGATAACAAAATCCCGCAAAGGAATAGCCGCCTTGAAGGTCATGCTAGCTGCCAACATCGAGCAGAGGCTACTTACCCATCTGTTCCAGGGACTAGACCTCACTCCAATCGAGTATGCCCTAGCAATTCTTGCTGTCAGTACGACACATATAGATAGGCTGGAGAAAATACAAAATGAAGCTATGAGCATTATCTTGGGATGTATGAGTGGCACTCCCTGTGTAGCAATGAGGTATCTTCTTGACTTCCCAACAATGAATGACAGGGTCAAGATCTGGAGGGCATAAACATACCTGAAGATAAGTGCAGATAAAGAGTAACCATTGCACCATAAGCTCAACACAGGGAAAGGTGTCAGGCTAAGATGAGGCAAATCATGGGTGGGCCGAGCAGAAGATGTCATCAAACGGGTCTGTGAGCTTACCCATATCAATACTGGCTAGGAGTGGATACCTGCGACATTCAGGGCACATTCTTGTGTATTGTCATACTCGACAGGAAATGTAGGGAACAAAACTCAGTCGTGGTCAATGCGGAGGTCAACGGTCTCATCTGGGATAACATCGGTGAGAGAGATGCAGTCATCTGTACAGATGGACCCGTAATACGACACAAAATGTGTGCATAAACATTAACATCACGCTCGGCAGGCAGAATAGTCGAAGAAGACAGTGGTGCATACGTTATGACGACGAGTAACATGACGATGGAGGTAATGGCAGTGACGAGGGCATTCATGTGGTTTGAGTTACAAGACAACACACACGCCTGCATACTGAGTGATTCGAAGAACATGATAGAAGTGGAGGCATGCTCTCTACGCAGGCAATAGGTAGAGTCATTGCAGAAGTAAAAAATACGTAAGGTCACCTTTGTCTACATCCCTGAACATGCGGAAGTATGGGGAAATAAAAGACCGGACAGGTTGACCAGCTGCGCTGTCGTTGAAGACGGTCAACCAATGAATTGGCGAACATCAGCAATGCCCTGCGAGATGTGGAAAGTGCAGAGGACTTCGAAAGCCATGAGTCTACGTGACTCCTTCGGATAAAAGAGACGGGAGATAAGATGGGCACAGGCAGGAACGAGAAACTTAGTGGGCGTAAAAAAAGTCTTATCAACCCTCACAGAACTGGAGTCGTCAGTAGCTGGACACTGCGGGACATGCTGAGGACGGGATCTGGGCACCTATGGACATGTTCGGAATACAATGATGATGACCCACTAATAACTCAATAATTCAATAACTCAATAAGTCAATAACTCAATAACTCAATAATTCAATAACTCAACTAACTCAATAACTCAATAACTCAAGCTTAAATCGACATTTTAAGGTTAGAATTGATACTCAAGCCAAAATGATCACAAAAGAAAAATGAAAAAAACTACTCCATTTAAGAATGGATGCATCCACGATGGATATAAAATAAATACATACAAGCTGAAAAGTATATGTATGTCCAGAGTGATACCAAAGCTTTTGATAGAGTACACCACAAACAACATATAGAATGCCTAAAAGAGATACATCTAGATGACATGGACATACGACTAATATGTAATCTATACTGGGAGCAAACATCAATAATAAAATATAACAAAGAGAAATCTACACCCATTGATATAAAAACAGGAGTAAGACAGGGATTCATCCTACCACCAAGCTTGTTCAATCTATACACTGAGCAAATCTTTAAAAACATCATAGAGGTGCCAGGCCTACAAATTAATGGAAAGATAATCAATAACCTAAGATATGTGACGATACTGTACTCATCATCATCATCATGTACCGTACCGGTTGGCGATCATGTCCTTCCACAATCTTCTATCCACAGTGCATCGTATGAATTATGTTGTTGACTGTTTTCCATGCCATGACACCAAGTTATCCAGTATTTTCTCTCTTTGTCGTCCGCGATCTCTTTTTCATTTTATTTTGTCAGTTGTAACCAAGTATTCCAACTTTCCTCTTCTCATGATGCGCCCAAATAATGTTGATTACTTCTTTCTGATGTTTTTTAATAGCTCCCTTTTTGTGTTGGCCTCTGAGAATATTGAGTATTTCAAACGTTGCACTTGTTTCAGATTTGTTTTGTTTATTTTTATGCTGCATGATGGTGATGATCGTTTCTTTGATATAACCATTACTGCTGTTTTCTTACTATTCAGACTGAGACCTTTCTTGTTGCTTTCTTTTACTATTATATCTATCATTTTTTGTAGCTCATTTTCTGTCTGTGCTATTAAGACTGTTTCATCCGCATATCGTAAGTTATTTATGTTGTGACCGTTGACTTCAATTCCTTGTTTATCTACTATTGATCTCATAATATGTTCGCTGTAAAGTGCTGCTGTTTGTTGCCAGTACATGTTTTTTTTATGATTCGCAGTTCCTTTGCCATCAATGTTTAATTTCTCCAGCATATTGATTATTTCCACGTGCTTTACTTTGTCAAATGCTTTCGTGTTGTCTGTAAAGCACATATATAGATCTTTCTTTACCTCTATAGATCTTTCTATCAATGTTCGTAAGATGTATATTGCATTATTGGTGCCCTTTCCTTCCACAAATTCACATTGTTCCTCATTTATTTCTGGTTTTATTTTGTTACTTACACGTCTCATGATGATTCTTAGTAATATTTTAGTCATATGGCTTATGAGACTAATAGTGCGATGATCTTCACAACCAGTGGCGCCTGACTTCTTTGGTATGGCTACAAAGATAGATTTTAGTAGATCTTCAGGTATGTGCCCAGTGTTATATATGTCATTGAGTAGCATGTTATGACTTGTACTCCCAGCTCTCCTAATGCATTTATCTCTTCGATTGTTATATTGTCGGGACCTGGAGCTTTGCCTCTTTTCATGTGTTGAATTGCGTCCTCCACTTCACTCTGCATTATTGGTGGTCCTGTGTCTTCATTTGAATTGTTTAATTCTGGTCTTTCATCATCATAGAGTTGACTGATATATTCTGTTCATCGTTCCATTGTCTTCTCCAGTCCTATTATTATATTTCCTTCTTTTGACTTTACACATCCTGAAACTTCGACTTCTTTTCTTCCTGTTAATTCATTTAACTGGTTGTGCATAAATTTTGAGTTATTCTTTTGTTGTTTTTCCATTTATTCACATTTATATTTTAACCATCCTTCCTTTGCTTCTCTACAATTGTTTTGGATCTCTTTGTGCAATATTTTGTATGTCCGTTCTTCTTTCTTATGTTTTCTTCTTTCGTCAATTAGTTGTAATATTTCTTCTGTCATCCATTTCTTTTTGTTGATACTTTTAGTCACTGGTATTATTTCTTTTTATGTTGTTGAATCGATTGTTTGAGCATTTTCCACTGTTCCTGGATGTCCTGTATTTTCTCAATAGCATTATATAAAATGTTGTACTATTGTGCAGTACTTATCACTCATCTGTTTATCTACTCTTAGCATATCTAGTTCTAATTTTATATTTCTTGGTGATTTCTGTGACTTCCGCAGTTTTATTCTTATTTTTCAAACTACTGGTACATGGTCACTATTACAATCTGCTCCAGGCCTTGTTTTAACAGATGTTAGCCTATTCCTGAATCTTCTCTGTACCAGTATAAAATCAATTTGAATGTGTACTTTTTTGTCTGGGCTTTGTCATGCCCATAGTCGCCTAGGGCGTTGTTTGAACAAGGTATTACCTATAATCATTTCATGTGTCTTTGCCCAATCTATCAATCTATCCCCTCTATCTTTCGTCTCTCCAAGGCTATGTCCCCCAGTCACATTTTGTACTTTAGCTGTTCCTACCTTTGCATTGAAATCCCCTGATATAATAGTCATTTCTTGGCATTTACACTGTTCCATTGTCGCCTCCAGTTCTTCATAAAATGTGTCAATGTTCTTCTTCGCTATTACTTGTTGGTGCATAAACTTGAATTATGTTGATATCCATTGGTCTACCTCTCAATTTTACTAGCAGAATTCTGTCTGATACTAGCCAAAATCCTTTCACTGTTTTGCTTCTTTCTCTATCTAACATGATGCCTACTCCTCTTTCATGTGTGGTTCCCCCAGAGTAAATTACATTTCCACTGTCGCGTTGAAATAATCCTGCTCCTTTCCATCTCATTTCACATAGTCCCAAGATGTTCAATTTCATTCTCTTCATTTCTTGACTGATGTTTCCTAGTTTTCCATCCTGGAATGCTGATCTAACGTTCCATGTTCCTATTGCTAGTGTCTCTTTATTTTTGATCTTGCATACAGTTGCTTGATGACGATCGGGTGTCACCTGTAGCACATGACGCTCCTTACCGGACGAGGTGGCTGTGGAGTCCCCATCAACGTCGTTAGCTGTAAATATAAAGTTGTGGTTTGTCATGATTATTCCAGACAATATAAGAAGGTAGTTTGCCATTCCTTTCCTTCTTGGCAGTGACTGCACTAGTCGGAGATCGCAGCCATTGTCTCTATACATGAGATCCTCTGCCTGCCATCGCGGTGTGGGGACAATAACCGGCACTACTCGTCGGCTGCTCCCACAACACCATCCACCACCTGCTCCAATGGCTTCACATAACCCTGATAGGGGGGCTAAACGGGAGCTCCACCTTGCCCAGGGGTGTCCCGAAGACTAGCGGAGGAAAGGAGACGTCTTACTCCTCCTTTGGTAGGGCAGAACTCTACCCCGCTATGCTAGATACTGTACTACTAGCAGAAAATCCTAAAGATCTACAACAATTACTTAATGAAATAAACATGACAAGCAAAAAAATGTGGACTAGATATGAATATCAAAAAGACTAAAACTATGATCATAAACAAAGGAAATACTCAAAACCATAAGTGGATATCAAAATTGAAGGAATAGACCTGGAGACAGTTCAGAACTACAACTAACTTGGACATACTATAACCAGTGATGAAAAATGTACAACTGAAATAAACAAAAGAATAGGAATGGCAAAAAGTCATTTTAATGACATAAAGAGCATACTAACAGCAAAACAAATAACACCCGGGCTAAAACTAAGAATAGCAAAATGTTACATGTTTTCATTATTCCTATATGGTGCAGAAACATGGACATTAGACAAGAAAACAGAACAGTGAATTGAAGCCTTTGAATTGTGGTTATATAGAAGAATAGGTAGAATTGGATGGAAGGAAAAGAAAACAAACGATGAAGTCTTAAAACAACTAAAATGAAAAGAGAACTACTAAGCACAATTCAAACAAGACAAATGCGATTTTTGGGCCATGTTAAAAGACACAACAGCCTACTAAAAGTAATCCTGGAGGGGAAAATACAAGGTTAAAGTGGCAGAGCATGATTATCATGGACGAGTTAGCTCAAGAGATGGACAAGTCAGCCTATGACAACCTGCACCATCAAAGCAAGAGACAGAGCAGAATGGCGCTCCATGGTAGCCAACCTTCGTTGCAGAGACAGCACTCGATCATGATGATGATGTCCAAGCTATAAATAAGTGCATCAGTGGTATAACTGCAGCTCCTGTCCAAGCTATAAACAAGTGCACCCGTTGCATAATTGAAGCTCCTGTCCAAGCTATAAATGAGTGCATCCGTGATATAATTGACGCTCTTATGCAAGCTATAAATCAGTGTATCCGTTGCATAATTGACGCTCCTGTCAAAACTATAAATGAGTGCATCCATGATATAATGGACGCTCCTGTCAAAACTATAAATGAGTGCATCCGTGGTATAATAGACGTTCCCGTCCAAGCTATAAATGACTGCATCCGCGATGTAATTGACGCTCCTGTCCAAGCTATAAATGACTGCATCCGTGATATAATTGACGCTCCTGGCCAAGCTATAAATGACTGCATCCGCGATATAATTGACGATCCTGTCCAAGCTATAAATGACTGCATCCGCGATGTAATTGACGCTCCTGTCCAAGCTATAAATGACTGCATCCGCGATATAATTGACGCTGCTGTCCAAGCTATAAATGACTGCATCCGCGATATAATTGACGCTCCTGTCCAAGCTATAAATGACTGCATCCGTGATATAATTGACGCTCCTGTCCAAGCTATAAATGACTGCATCCGCGATATAATTGACGATCCTGTCCAAGCTATAAATGACTGCATCGGTGATATAATTGACGCTCCTGTCCAAGCTATAAATGAGTGCATCCGTGATATAATTGACGCTCTTATGCAAGCTATAAATCAGTGTATCCATTATATAATGGACGCTCCTGTCAAAACTATAAATGAGTGCATCCGTGGTATAATAGACGTTCCCGTCCAAGCTATAAATGACTGCATCCGCGATGTAATTGACGCTCCTGTCCAAGCTATAAATGACTGCATCCGTGATATAATTGACGCTGCTGTCCAAGCTATAAATGACTGCATCCGTGATATAATTGACGCTCCTGTCCAAGCTATAAATGACTGCATCCGCGAAATAATTGACGCTCCTGGCCAAGCTATAAATGACTGCATCCGCGATATAATTGACGATCCTGTCCAAGCTATAAATGACTGCATCCGTGATATAATTGACGCTCCTGACCAAGCTATAAATGACTGCATTCGCGATATAATTGACGATCCTGTCCAAGCTATAAATGACTGCATCCGTGATATAATTGACGATCCTGTCCAAGCTATAAATGACTGCATCCGCGATGTAATTGACGCTCCTGTCCAAGCTATAAATGACTGCATCCGCGATATAATTGACGCTCCTGGCCAAGCTATAAATGACTGCATCCGCGATATAATTGACGATCCTGTCCAAGCTATAAATGACTGCATCCGTGATATAATTGACGCTCCTGTCCAAGCTATAAATGACTGCATCCGCGATATAATTGACGATCCTGTCCAAGCTATAAATGACTGCATCCGCGATATAATTGACGCTCCTGTCCAAGCTATAAATGACTGCATCCGCGATATAATTGACGATCCTGTCCAAGCTATAAATGACTGCATCCGCGATATAATTGACGATCCTGTCCAAGCTATAAATGACTGCATCCGTGATATAATTGACGCTCCTGTCCAAGCTATAAATGACTGCATCCGCGATATAATTGACGATCCTGTCCAAGCTATAAATGACTGCATCCGCGATATAATTGACGCTGCTGTCCAAGCTATAAATGACTGCATCAGCGATATAATTGACGCTCCTGTCCAAGCTATAAATGACTGCATCCGTGATATAATTGACGCTCCTGTCCAAGCTATAAATGACTGCATCCGCGATATAATTGACGATCCTGTCCAAGCTATAAATGACTGCATCCGCGATATAATTGACGATCCTGTCCAAGCTATAAATGACTGCATCCGCGATATAATTGACGATCCTGTCCAAGCTATAAATGACTGCATCCGTGATATAATTGTCGCTCATGCTTGGATTTTACATATAATATTGTTAAGGTAAAGACAGTAGATATCCTTATATTAGTGGTAATGTCCCCACTCAACTCCTACCCTTTTCCCCCCATGCTAGAATTAAAGCTCTAATATACGATGGTACCCAACCTTAAATGGTACCCCGGTCTCGTCTCCTCTGTCTTTTTCTCTCTACAATCTTGTCTTAGAGTAAACATCATCAAGCTAAAATGTATCTTCTAGATTCCATGTGCTTTCTCATACTAAAATGTATCTTCTAGATTCCATGTGCTTTCTCTTACTAAAATGTATATTCTAGATTCCATATGCTTTCTCATACTAAAATGTACCTTCTAGATTTCATATGCTTTCTCATACTCTCTCTCTCTCTCTCTCTCTGCTATCAGGACTCAGTCAGAGTAGGATTCCAGACTCCCACATGAAGTCAGCTGTCAGGTTAAGTGTGTTGATCGCCCCCACAGACAGAACGTCACATTTGGAGTCCGCCAGATCCACTCTGACTGAACACCCGTTAATACGTTGCACTGTGTTCTGCGCCAGTGGCCCAGTGCATCCGATTTCAGCCAGCATTTTTTCAGGTTTGCTTTCCTTAGCCTTTAATTGTCCCCAATCTTCCTGCAAGGCAGCAGATTGTCTTTTCTGTAGGGGGATTCTGCCCTTAGATGGTCGACCCTCCCAGGTTTACGAGCACCATCTGCCCGAGTCACTAGTGGTGACTAACACAGACATGCACATACAGAGATATGAGATGTGAATAACACAGACATGTACACAGCGATACGAGCCATACTAAAATGTATCTTCTAGATTCCATGTGCTTACTCATACTAAAATGTATATTCTAGATTCCATATGCTTTCTCATACTAAAATGTATATTCTAGATTCCATATGCTTTCTCATACTAAAATATATCTTCTAGATTCCATATGCTTTCTCATACTAAAATGTATCTTCTAGATTCCATGTGCTTTCTCATACTAAAATGTATATTCTAGATTCCATATGCTTTCTCATACTAAAATGTATATTCTAGATTCCATATGCTTTCTCATACTAAAATATATCTTCTAGATTCCATATGCTTTCTCATACTAAAATATACCTTCTAGATTCCATGTGCTTTCTCATACACTAAAATGACTAGCGATAACGTGGAAATCAACACTTTCAGATTGGAATAGACACCTCCAGTAGCATAAATGTGTCAATCGTTAATATTTGATTATAAAAATGCCAAAATAACCAAGAGGTTACAAGACTGAAACGGGGATGGGTGGTGTAGAGGTGAGGTCGGCCTCCAGACAAGAAGGTCGCGTGTTCTATTCCCACCACACGCGGTGGAAAATAAAAAAAATAAAAAATAAAATCGAATTCATGGATTTAGCCTCCCCTGATCTCTGGGTAGCTCCTGCCAAGAGCTTTGATGACTAGCCCTCTCGAAAAACGGTGAAGAGCAGTAGGTCCCGTGTGCATTCTGCGCACGTTAAACAACCGCTGTGAGTTGGAAAACGAAAAGAGTAGGCTGAAAAACATGGCCGCTGTCTGAGCAAAATTTATATAAAAAATCTACCCAAAACGTTAAAATTCTCGATGATAAAAATGAGAGCACCTCTGAAGGCAGAGAATATCTGCCTGTATGGCGGGGGATACCTGAGCACACGATTGCCAGTGTGACAAATAGGAAAAAGTGATATTCAAGCAAAATTCAGTCCCTCAGGACACCGTTATAGATATAAAGCTGGCGAAGGCAAACAAACAAGCAAACAAACATACAAACAAACATACAAGCAAACAAACATACAAACATACAAACAAACAAACATACACTCAAACGTACAAACATACAAACAAATATACAAACATACAAACAAACAAACATACAAACAATCAAACAAACAACAACTACTACATTTTCAGAGCACACTTTCCACGTAAACGCACGAAAAACTGTCTGTTGATGAAATCCTGATGCGAGATTTACTAAATCTGGAGCTAATTAAAACATGTTGATTGATCCAATCATCTGAGATTTATGAGTTGTAAGAAGAGATCGATGGAGAGAAAGTTTCCCAATCTGACAATACATGTCATCTACTTGTCATTCTCTAATGTGTTTGATCAATTGCGTTGCACAATTAATGTCAGGCCGTGTTTGAAAGGTATATTGAAAGGTACATATTCATTGAAACATGACATCACATGAAACATGGTTAATTCCTTGATAGGATATCATGTGTCACTGCAACCTTCTATCTCTACAACTGTTTCTTATTTATGCGTTTTACTATCTTTATAGCTTGTTTATTTAAGTTGCCTGTACCTATCCTTAATGTTTCCTTTTATCTCTTTTTTTCCCTTCATTTTTGAAATTGTCAAAATATGTTCCAGCTGTTTTCCTTTTCATTGAATTATCATATATACTGACTCTTTCCTCCTGATGATGACATTACCAACCTTTTTGTCTTCACGACTTTCAGAACATTCTCTTGGAGACTAGGTGAGCTAGAGGTAAATCGTCGGCCTGTGGACAAGAATTTGAGGGTTGGAATCCAGCGACAACTGATAGGAATTTTTTCACCTCAAATCCGAGGATTCTTCGTGGCTTTAAGCTATCCCGGTCTTTGCGTAGTGAGATCCTTTATCTTCTCTTCTCGGATAACGTTGAAAACAGAATAGAAGATCACGTTTGCACTCTGCGCACTTTAAAGATCCCGTTTGCACGCCGCGCACTTTAAAGATCCCGTTTGCACTCTGCGCACTTTAAAGATCCCGTTTGCACGCCGCGCACTTTAAAGATCCCGTTTGCACTCTGCGCACTTTAAAGATCCCGTTTGCACTCCGCGCACTTTAAAGATCCCGTTTGCACTCCGCGCATTTTAAAGATCCCGTTTGCACTCCGCGCACTTTAAAGATCCCGTTTGCACTCCGCGCACTTTAAAGATCCCGTTTGCACTCCGCGCACTTTAAAGATCCCGCTTGCACTGCGCACTTTAAAGATCCCGTGACACTTAACAATCGCAAAGATTAGGACAAAATGGCCGCTACCTTGAAAAAAGTGTGACGCAACTAGAAACCTACTCATACTGAAGACGGATTAATTCAGGTAGAGAAAAATTATGAACAAGTCGAGCTGAAAATGTTAACTTGATATGTTAATTGTCTAACATTAATCAGATTGGGTGGCTTTGTCTGTATGCTTTAATACAACATTTTCTGTCATCGCCACAGTAGGCAGAGAGAACTGAGAGCAAGATCGAGGTTAATGCTCTCATCTGTAACAATCCAAATGATACTGATGTTTTGATCTACACAGATTGTAGATAACGAATGAGCAGATAAATTAGCTGGTTCGGCTGTCCTGTAAGATGGGTAAATTGAGCAGCACATGGATAGAGTGGATATAATTATCAATCTCTGAGTTATTGGTAGAATGAAGGACTTTGTAAAAAGTGAAGCTCTTTCGCTTTACAGATTGAGACTTGTGACGGGTTGGGAAGGGGGAGGGTTTGTCTTGCCAGTCCAGAAGTATATTCTTGAGGAAGGAAAAGAATTGTACTCCAACAACAAAATAGCATTGGTAGTAGATGTAGTCTAATGAATATTTTAAAGATAAATTGAAGTATTTATGGCTGAGCATAGGTTGCAATGATGATGATCATAACATAAAATTTTTATACTTTAAATGATTTCTTAGCCTGTACTAAATTGTCCATGATTCACGTTCATATATCAGAGCAGTATCTGAGGCAAGGCTCTTGACAACAACAGAAATGGGAGCTGTCAGTGATTCATAGTTGATGTCTTGCGCCATGGTCGGTGAACCATCCAGACCCTATTTTCAGCGGTAGCTCTAGAAACAGACAAACCAGTCTAGTCTGGTCAAGTGTATAGGCATCGAAGAGAGAAGGCAACCCAGCACTCAGAAATGTCGTGTTGAAGTCGGATGTATTGGGTCTAAGGATGCAAGTATTACAGTTTTACTGCAAACACAACGCATCTGCGCCCACTTAACGTTCTTTTAAGGACGGATGACGAAGAGCACAACCAATTTCTTTAGTAGTCACCGGTTGGACGCCAGAAAGAAATGGCAGGTTCAATTAAACACTCAACAAATCTATAGCCTATTTATATTATTAAAACTGAAAACGAAACATACTTTCTTTCAGTCTTTGGATAATTAAGGACATTTTTTTTACAGCGGAAAACATTGCATTTCTCAAATAAAGCTGTCGCCGAAAAACACTATAAACAGAAAAATTACAAACAAAAACTACTGTCATTTGGCTTTGTAAACCCTTAAAATGAAACAGAATCGTCTAATAGGGAGCTAAAGTAACGAAGGGAGGGAGCAGACAAAATAATAGAAACAGAGAAAGAGCAAACGAGAGAGAGAGAGAGAGAGAGAGAGAGTTAGGAGAGAAAGTGAGAGAGAAAGAGAGACAGAGAGAGAGAGAGAGAGAGAGAGAGAGAGTTAGGAGAGAAAGTGAGAGAGAAAGAGAGACAGAGAGAGAGAGAGAGAGAGAGAGAGAGATAGAATGATATAGAAACGGAGAGGGAATTTTGTATTTTTTAAATTATTTTTTTTCTTTTTCTTTTCGTACGCCAGCTTTTACCTCTGACGAAGTCCCTAGAGTCTAGGAACTGAATGAGAGGGGATCTGATACAAAAAGCAAAAGATGACGGTTTTATATATATATATATATATATATATATATATATATATATATATAAAGAGATAGTAGGTAGGAAGATAAAATGTAAAGAATGGATGTGAAAAATAGAGAGGGAAAAGATAGATAATAGAAATAGAAAGTGTGAGAATGAGTTAGGGAGAGAGAGGAAAAAGATATACTAAAAGTCAAAGAATGAAATAAGGAAAGAAAGAAAGAATGAATGAATGAAAGGAATAGAAAAATAGAGCGAGAGTGTGAAAACAAAGCGAGAGGAGAGAAAGAAAATTGAAACAAAGAGTATGGAGATATAAGAAAGACAAGAAGCGGAGTAGAGAGAGAACAGAAAGCATGAGATAGCTAGAAAGAGAGATACGCTAGATATATAGCAATGTAAAGAGAAATGGAAAGGGAATCGAAAGAGAACAACATAAAAACAGAAAGAGAAAGAGAAAAAAGAAATAAAGAGAAAGATAATGTGTGTGTGTGACGAAATATGTAAAATGAAAATGTAGAGAAGGATAGAGCAAATAAAAAGAAAGTGATGAAAAGAGAAAGGGGCAGAGAGAAAATAGAAATAACAATTTTAAAAGAGAGAGAGAGAGAGAGAGAGAGAGAGAGAGAGAGAGAGAGAGAATATAAAGATGGAAAAGAGTGAAAAAGAAATGGAAAGAAACAGATAGAGATAAAGACGGAGAGAGATTAAATAGAAATGAAATGTTAAATATAAAAGGAACAACAGATAAATGATAAGAACATGACAGAACAACAGCAGGAAAGATATAAAAATCGAAAGAAAAAGATGGAAAGAGAGAGAGCGAAAGAAAATAGAAAGAAATAATTATAAAGAGACAGGTATAGGGAAAATAAAAATGAAGAGACAGAAGGGGGAAGAGAAAGTTGGATAAAACGTTAATAAAAAGATAGACATTGAAAGAGAGAGAGAGAGAGAGAGAGAGAGAGAGAGAGAGAGAGAGAGAGAGAGAGAGAGAGAGAACGCAATAGAAAGGGGGTAAATAGAAAGAGAGAGAGAGAGATAAAAAGACAGGAAAAAGGAATGAAAATAGAAATAGAAAAAGGAAGAAAAATAGTACACTATGAACGTATACCAGCAAACTTTAGAACATAACTATTAACAAAATTCTTAGGACTAAAAACAGACAGCTGAAAAGTGATACATTTCATCATGTTTACAAACAGAATATGTAACAACTGTATAATCTTTGTTATGAAGTATATTTTTATCTAAAGTAAAGTTTTATAACAAATTCGTTATATATGAACCCAACAAGGTAGAGCAGTGAAATACTCATAAAAATATAAATGTATCTCCCTAATGCGTAAGTGTTGTATTAAGAGGTAGAGGCGGCCTGGCGTGATACCGACTACAGATCTCAAAAATGTATCATGGTCACTAACAACATATTTCCCATACATCTAGCAAGGTGCGGAGGGTATCTTTACCATACTTTGCGTAATTGTCAAGGAATATTATTCCCCTTTGATTAGTCAATCATTGCATATTTACTACTTAGTACAAATCAGGAACAAATTCTGTTGCCATGTACAGACACGAATCCTCAGAAAGACAAAAACTTGTGCTTATCAGAAAAGAATGACATCAAATGTCTTACTTAAGATGGAAAAACAAAATGTGTTATTCTCACGGTAAAAAGACATAAACTTGTCCCAATCAACCACAAAGACAAATATTTGTCCCCAAACAAAAATGTCAAATTGTCCCCTCTTTATGATTCATGACATGGTTTTTTTTCAGTCAGAAACTATGACATTTGCTACCAGAATTTCAGAGTTGCACGTCAAATGAAAACTATAGACATTTCAATGAGCACCATAGTTATATCAAGTCAACTCTACAATTTCATCAGTTGAGCTACACATTAACATCAAATCCATAATATATAAATAATTGAAAAGCCCTTCTTGATCGAATAAAAAATTCTTTAACACAAGAGATTAAAAGTAATGCTTGAGTGGACAAGATTATATGAAACAGAAAATTATAGCAACACTTGAATTAATGGGGATTCAATATAAGGTCGCGCTAGAGCAATGGTAAGTGAACTGGTTTACTGAGGATAGAAGGTCGGATTCAGTCCATCGACCCACCGGATTTCATACTCACCAACCTTAAAGGACACCGGACCTATTTTTCTTTTTTCTTGCGGGAGGGTGGGAGAGACAGCTTGCTGTATTGCTGACCACTTTTCCGAAATATGTACGAGCGCTTAATAAAGTATGGGCACTATCACTATATTACATAACATATACGCTACTCTGAAGCCGGTCCCTGGGTTTTCTCTCTTATAGTTTGAATAATATCGTTTAATAGGCAGCATCCACACTCGAATAGATAGGATGATTTTGTAAATGTGTGAGATGTTTTTATAAATTCACATATGGTTGCATTTAGAGTATATAAAGCAAGTGGTAAGAAACACATTTGAATACAATCGCAGATTATCTATTACAATTTTTTTTATCAAATTATATTTTATGGTGAAAGAGTAATTAGTTAGACCAGCCACAGTTGTTAACCTTGATACTTAGGTTACTTTGCTCGATTAATAAAAGTAGTATGTATGTGATACTCTTTGGTAAATGAAGGTATCAAAGAACTACTCTTTGGTAAGTGAAGGTATCAAAGAACTACTCTTTGGTAAGTGAAGGTATCAAAGAACTACTCTTTGGTAAATGAAGGTATCAAAGAACTACTCTTTGGTAAATGAAGGTATCAAAGAACTACTCTTTGGTAAATGAAGGTATCAAAGAACTACTCTTTGGTAAGTGAAGGTATCAAAGAACTACTCTTTGGTAAATGAAGGTATCAAAGAACTACTCTTTGGTAAATGAAGGTATCACATAACTACTCTTTGGTAAATGAAGGTATCACAGAACTACTCTTTAGTAAATGAAGGTATCAAAGAACTACTCTTTGGTAAATGAAGGTATCAAAGAACTACTCTTTGGTAAATGAAGGTATCAAAGAACTACTCTTTGGTAAATGAAGGTATCAAAGAACTACTCTTTGGTAAATGAAGGTATCAAAGAACTACTCTTTGGTAAATGAAGGTATCAAAGAACTACTCTTTGGTAAATGAAGGTATCAAAGAACTACTCTTTGGTAAATGAAGGTATCAAAGAACTACTCTTTGGTAAATGAAGGTATCAAAGAACTACTCTTTGGTAAATGAAGGTATCAAAGAACTACTCTTTGGTAAATGAAGGTATCAAAGAACTACTCTTTGGTAAATGAAGGTATCAAAGAACTACTCTTTGCTGATGATGAAACCGTAAGAGCTTACAGGGAATCCGAACAACAACAGCATATGTCGTCTAGAGTTAAGTATGCAAACTGAATAACATGGAAATAAGCACTGATGAAACAGAAGTCAAAATAATAGGGTGACAAAGATACTTGGTAAACATAACTATAGAAAACGGCATTATAAAGCAAGTGACAAGACTTCAAATATCTAGAAACATTCTCTCAAGATGGAAAGAGAAATGGATTTTTGATGTACAAAGAAGTTAAATATTATTAGCTAGCCCCATTACTTCAGCATAAGACATTACTAATTATCACAAAGAAACTTATACTGAGTATGTACATTACTACCTAGTGCTACCAGGGCAAAACATGGTCGCTCACGAATAAACATGAAAGTCACCGACAGAGATGAGATTTTTTTAGAAAAACGCTTGGAGAGATCGGTTGAGAGGGAGTCATAAAAGATGACATAATAACACACAGAGGCAGTGTCAAATGAAATTGTTTGCTCATCTGCAGAGAATGACAATAGATTCTAGGCCAAACAAAACATAAATTAAAATAAGAGATGGAAGACGAACCTGTTGTAGACCCAAAGTAAAATGGACTGACAAGATTAGAGAAACGTTACAACAATATCACTCACAGTGGTTGAGGCTCCTAGAATGATAAGAGCTAGAATTTCGTATCTTACTTCACACCCAAAGGTGGAAATATATATATATATATATATATATATATATAATATGGAAGCCGCGATAGCTGAGTGGTTTGTGAACTGGACTACAAAGGACAAGGGTTAGGGTTCGATTCCAACCGACGGCTTCCGGGTTCACCCAGATTTAAATGGGTACCGGATTTTTTCTGGGAAAGTAAAGCGGTACGGGCGTAATACCGACCACATTACCTCAAAAATCATGTGCCGTAGGTCTGTAAAAATTATGGTCATTAACACCATATTCCCTATACGCCACTTGGCGTGACGGGGGTACTTTACTTTTTTTTTTTACTATATATATATATAATATGATGCATTAAAGTTATTAAAAGTTGTGGTTTGAAATATAACAAAAATGAAGTTCAAGATTGAAATATATCACAGGCGAAAGTGTACAGTTCTCCAACTTGCTCTTCTAACGTCGTAAACAATCAAATGAATTCAAGCAGTAAGTTAACAGTTTTGTGTTGTATCTATAGCTGAAACCTTAAATAATGCCAGTTGAATAAATGAGTGGGAAGTAGCAAATTCGGAAAATAATTGCCAACTACAATTTACCGATGAGAAGAAAGTAAGCAAATGTGTTCGGACCACACAAACCAACACAGCAAGAAACGCGTGAACTGATAAACAACGACCCTAACATTGTACTTCTGTTTCCAAGCTTCTGTTTCAGTACCCTATTTGTTAGCCATATTTTAGGAACAGTTATGCGCTGTCTAGGAACAGAATTACAGATCGAAAGTACCTGTTTTACGATGGTTCCTACATTTAATCAATAGCCCTTCTCTTTGGGTTAAAATTAACACGAACCACCTCCACAAAATATAAATCTAATTAAGCACAAGTCAGCTACGTTGAAGAATCATATTTCTGCTGTAGAAACAGAATCTATGTTAAGTCCAAATAAAAAATGAATGGTTCATTAAGTTCTCCAACACTTAAAGGTTAATATTGACCAGCTATTTGTCGTAAATTAAAACTGTCGGACATATTTTGACTTTGTTCGATTAGTTGTGATTTAATATATACGTGTCCGTGTGTAATTTATATTTGTCTCTCGTCTCTTTGTTTTTTTTCCTAGTAGATCGTTATTCATTCATTACCATATTATGGACATACAGGGAACCGTAATAGATGAGAGGTTAGTGAACTGGACTACAAAGGAGAAGAGGTCGGGTTCGATCCTGATCGACGGGTTTTGAGTTCACCAAGGTTTTAATGAGTACCGAATTTTTTTTTCTGGGAAAGTAAAACGGAACGGGCGTAATATCGACCACATTACCCCAAAAATAAAGTGCCGTAGGTCTATTAAAAAGTGTGGTTACTAACACCATATTCCCTATAGGCGACTTGGCGAGACGGGGATACTTATCTTTTACTTGTGTATATTATGGACATATATTTTCTTGTTTTATAATTTTATTGTTTATTGTTGATAAGAAAACGATTTGCTTAAGTCGATAAATTACAAAACAGTCTACAGTTCTGTTAAAGGAAATGTCATAAATCGCAAAAGAAACTAATAAAAACATGTCATTTTATTTGACACAATATCATGTGACAGGAATTCTTCGAGTCTCGCTGTCGTTAATTCCATTTCTTTTTTCGACCAACACGTTGCATTAGCTCGCGATGCAATAGTATTTTGGTGGGGCGGTAAACAAGTATACCTGATATAAACCCTTGCCGCTTCTACAAACTGGTTGGTGCTTGTATCACTGAATAGTTAAATGCTAGAAATATCAGTTTTGTCCTAAACGGCGGGATCCCAAATCTTGTCTTGTCATTATATGTTCATCTGCTTACATTTGAAATGGACTGTATGGAAGTGAATTAGCTTCCTTCTGTGACGTCAAAACTCAGTCGGGGTTCCACGCGCCTACACTAACTCTAAGAGCACAACAGCCATGAAAACCTTTAGCTCTGTCTGAAGTTGATACTTTTCAGACAAAACAATTCTTGCAAAAATTCCCGGAACCCGTTGTGGGAAAGTAACATAATCATTTCCAGTGTCTGCATGTTATAAATGTCTGCAATTATTCTTTGTAGGCAGCATTTGTTTCGTAGCTCATCCTGCTGTTTTGGCTTAAACATGCTCTTTTAGCTCAGTATAATGAACACATATTCTTCATGTTACTAGACATCACAATGTTTATCCGGTCTTGCCATGTTTGTTTTTACCAGGAACGCGATTACGTGTAAGCTGACGGCTTTCCGGTCGTTAAAAGACGATAGCTTCCGGATAATACTAACTGGCTGGCGATAAAAACGTCACACCATCAGGAAAAGGTAACCACTAGATACGTATTTCGTACCTCACCCCCTACAAGCATACCACATTGTGCAAGCTTTACGTTGTTCAAACATTGAATACACGTGTAGGAAACTCCGAGGCTACATCATAATCAAGTGCCGCCTCCGCATCGAAGTTTGGCAACCATAGAACGCCATTCTGCTATGTCTCTTGCTTTGGTGGTGCAGGTTGTCATAGGCTGACATGTATATATTTTGATGTTACTCATCCATGTTAGTCATCGTCGGCCTCTTTTACCTTGTATTTTCCCTTCCTAGATTACTTTTTATAGGCTACTGTATCTTTTAACATGGCCCAAAAAATCGCATTTTTATTGTTTGAATTGCGTTTAGTAGTTCTCTTTTCATTTTCAGTTGCCTCAAGACTTCATCGTTAGTTTTCTTTTCTTTACATCCAATTCTTCCTATTCTCCTATAAATCCACATATCAAAGGCTTCAGTTTTCTGTTCTGTTTTCTTGTCTAAAATTCATGTTTCTACGCCATATAAGAATGTTGAAATGATATAAGATTTTGCTATTCTCACTTTTAGAATTAGTGTTATTTGTTTTGATGTTAGTATATTTTTCAGGGCATTAAAATTACTTTTTTTGCTATTTCTATTCTTTTGTTTATTTCAGTTTTACATTTTCCATTACTGGTTATAGTATGTCCATGGTAGTTGTAATTCTGAACTAGCTCTGAACTGTCTCCATGTCTATTCCTTCAACTTTAAGGTTTTGCGTATTATCTTTCTTTATGATCATAGATTTAGTCTTCTTGATATTCATATCTAGTTCATAATTTTTGCTTGTCATGTTTATTTCATGAAGAAATTGTTGTAGATCTTTAGGATTTTCTGCCAGTAATAGAGTATCATCAGCATATCATAGGTTATTAGTAATCTTTCCATTAATATTTAAGCCTGGCATCTCTGTGATGTTTTTAAAGATTTGCTCAGTGTATAGATTGAACAAATTAGAGAATTCGCTAATCAGCCACTAATATCTTCAGTAATAAAGAAAAGACAATGGTCATATGTTGGACATGTGATGAGAAGAGATAATAACCGAATAGCAAAGCAAGTCCTCATGTGGGAAACAACAGGTAAGAGAAAAACAGGAAGACCCAGAGAGACACTGAGAAGAACATTGATGAGAGAGGCAAGAGCAGCAAGAATCGGCCCCCTCAATGAGATAGAGCTGATTGCACAGAACAGAGACAAATGGCGAGATTTGATAAAATATCTTTAAAAAAATTGAAAACTGCTAGAACAGAAATTCAGATAAGAGAAGGTGTATCTTGGTCTACACCCTATGGGCCGGCTACGGCTCGAAAAGTCAATAGATAGATAGATAGATAGATAGATAGATAGATAGATAGATAGATAGATAGATAGATAGATAGATAGATAGATAGATAGATAGATAGATAGATAGATAGATAGATAGATAGATAGATAGATAGATAGATAGATAGATAGATAGATAGATAGATAGATAGATAGATAGATAGATAGATAGATAGATAGATAGATAGATAGATAGATAGATAGATAGATAGATAGATAGATAGATAGATAGATAGATAGATAGATAGATAGATAGATAGATAGATAGATAGATAGATAGATAGATAGATAGATAGATAGATAGATAGATAGATAGATAGATAGATAGATAGATAGATAGATAGATAGATAGATAGATAGATAGATAGATAGATAGATAGATAGATAGATAGATAGATAGATAGATAGATTGAACAAGTTTGGTGATAATATGCCTCCTTTTCTTACTCCTCTTTTTATATCAATAGGTGTAGAGTTATCTTTGTTATATTGTGTTATCGGTGTTTGCTTCTATTAGTACATATTATTCGTATTTCTGTGTCATCTAGATATATATCTTTTAGGCATTACATAAGTTGTTTATAATGTAGTCTATCAAAGCATTGGTGTAGTCTATCTTTCTTTTTCTTTCCTTCTTCATTTACCTTTCAATGTTTAGGGGAGATATAATTTGCGGTCTTTTGCTCTACTTACTGTTCGCCTCTGCTGCTGTTATATTTCATAGTGGTTGTACTATTTCATCAATCCATCTTTTTCGTGGTGATCCTTAGGTCTGGTGTTTTCGCAACGTTTAATGAAGGCTCGTTGTGTTGGGATTTCATCTTTCTGCCTTGTCACGTGACCAAACCATTTATCGGTTGTTTATTTATATATGTAGTATATAAAGCAGGCGGTAGACAGAACGTATTTTTTCTATCGAGGGTGAAATAAAAATCCTGAGTCAAACACGCCTTTATCCATCAGGTTCTATCATGAGCCCCACAACATACACCAGCAATGGTACTATGTTTCGTAAAGATAGAAAATAATGCAGGCATATATTGCTTTGTTTACCTCTGTGTGTTTTTCAGTTTATGTCCTCATACAGAATATGCCTTCTTCTGTCCCACAATGGTACATATTCATGAATAATAAGTGAACAGGTACAGGAGTATTCGAAATAGTTATGGAGTTGTAACACCTTAGCTATTTGTTATTAACGCGTTTTAGCAGCAATCTTATATTTGTTGCATTTGTGAGTAAAGATGCCATGAGTCTATTTCATTCCTAAACTCTTAAAATATATCTTTTTTAAAAAGAGGTTATTACAATTTGTAACACAACAATTAAACTGTAAATGTGTTACCTTCAATACATTTTGCTCTAGTGATATTTTAGTAATTTTTTTTTTAACACTATTTACAGCTTTGAGAAGAAATATTTAAAGGATTGAGTATTTTGTACACAGTTTTATATTTTACTCTTTTTATCCCTCCAATGACACTTAGGCCATCAACAAAAGTTCTCCTTTTCTTTCTGTTCTTTTTAGTCTTCTCTAATCGTTTCTAGATATAATTTATATTTGCGATCTCAGTCTCATTGTTTTGCTTGCATGTGCTGCTAGGTCTTCCTTGCTTCCTCTCTCGCTAGTGTGTCCCAGGTGAGACCTTATCATGTAGAGTTGGCCGGGGCAGTGATTTATTCTTTGACACGGTTCTTCATTCCTAAAATAGTATCTGACCATATGATATGAAGTATCCTCTTTTAGCAAATGTTAATAAATGTCTTTAGTTTCCTCGAATTCTTAGTTTTTGTTGTCCACGCTCTTGATTCATACAGAATGATCGAGTTTACGTTTTGTAATAAACAATCTCAGTCTGGATTTTGACTGACATTGTTTATTAGCATCTTCATCCCAATGTTGTGCTACCACTGCCAGTCCTGGACCCTAGATGCAAGAACAATCAGAAAAATAACCTCTACTGAGATTAAATATTTTAGACGAATGACACGAAACTGTCCGAGAGACAAGACCAGAAATAAAGAACTTAGAAAAAAGCTAGGAATAGCCTCAGCCATAGAATATATAAAGAAACAACAGATACAATGGTATGGCCACTTGACAAGGCAGAGTGATCAAAACACAACACAACGAACCTTCACTAAGCGCTGCGAGAATACCAGACACAAGGGTAGGCTACGAAAAAGACTGATCGACGGAATATTAGAAGCACTAGGAAACATAACAGCAGCAGCAGAGGCGAACAGAAGAGCAAAGGACCGCAAAATTATATCGCCCATCGAAGCTGAAAGGCAGATGAGGAAGGAACGAAGAAGGTCAGAAGTCTGGTTGTTTAAGACAGTACCCTAACCCTAGCTTTCAACAATTCCTGGATCGTACACAATCTCTTCCAGCCTTTCCAATTCACCTGCTTCAGTATCCCATTCTCTGTCCGCGATGCTACCAAGAGTATAATTTTAGATACGATTTATTCTAATAAACTTGAATACATAACGTAAAAATCGTATTCTAGTTATGTGAGTTAATGAGTGAGTTAATGAGTGAATTAATACGTGAGTTAATGAGTGAATTAATGAGTGAGTTAATGAGTGAGTTAATGAGTGAGTTAATGGGTGAGTTAGTGAGTGAGTTAATGAGTGAGTTAACGAGTGAATTAATAAGTGAATTAACGAGACAATGATAATTACAGCTAAAGATGGTATTCTAAATATATGCGACGTACAATACAAGAGAAAATACATGAAATAGAACCCAAAAAAATGTTATTATATACGCTTACATGGATTACAAAACCATATGTTACTGGTTGCATTATACAATTCTGGTCAAGTTTATCTATTAGTTGTATGTATCATTAAAAGCTCTCAAAGTTAATATTAACTCATGGGAATGATAGCACACAAATGAATTGCCTGGAGCACATCTCTTCGACGTAGAGCTATATCCAATAAGACAAACAAATGAGTAGCAGACTAACAGGAGAGACAGACAAGAAGGGCTCGCGACATTGGATTCCCCATCACCATCAATTATAACGTGTTCAAGCGGTCTTATATTTTATTGGACTCACAACGGGCTTCATAGTCATGTTGGTTGATGTAGACTAGACTAACATCTTTATGAAATAGGTGGTCTTTATCACCCATGATGAACGATCAACAACAGTAGTAGTAGTAAATGAAGTAGTATTAATAGTAGCAGAAAAAGTAGTAGTTAAAGTAGTAGTAGCAGTAGTAGTAATAGCAGTAGTAACAGTAGTAGTTGTAGGGTAGTAGTAGCAGTAGTAGTTGTAGGGATAGTAGTAGTAGTAATAGTAGTAGTAGTAGCAGCAGTAGTAGTAATAACAGTAGAAATAATAGTAATTAAAGTAGTAGCAGCTAAAGTAGTAGTAATAGCAGTAGAAGTTGTATTAGTTAAGATTGTAGTAGGAGTAGTAGTTTTAAAGGCAGTAGTTGTAGTTGTAGCAGTAGTAGTAGCAATAGTAACAATAGTAGTAAAAGTAGTAGTAGTTAAAGAAGTAGTAGCAGTAGCAGTTGTAGGGGTAGTAGTAGCAGTAGTAGTAGTTAAAGTAGTAGTAGCAGTGGTAGTAATAGCAGTAGTAACAGTAGTAGTAGTAGTGGTGGTAGTAAATATGTTTTCTACGATACATTATGTGGGTAATGTACTAATTATCACTGTGGGTCTCCATAGTTTTCTAGCAAACAAGTATATTGTACCCTTTTTCATTAAAGAAACAATATAAAAAAACTTTCTGCCTCAAAACATCAGGACAGGGTCCAAGAGGGATATTAAAGAAAAGATATTTAACAGGAATAAAAAGCAAAATGAAAAAAAAAACATTGCTATTTTAATAACGTCCAGACGCCCAAGAACGATACTATATCTAAAAAGGAAGTGACCATAAGAAAGAAAAAACAATACAACATCTATGTATGTCTACAGATACAAGATTATATTACACATTCATCATTTTTGTTGCTGCGCTTCAATACAACAGAGGCAGACAAAAGATAGAAGACGAAAGATCCATTTTAGGATGATATGTGACTGCCGTTACTATGTCGATTGGAGAAAGAAATCACGTATATAAATGAACCATTCTTGTCTATAGCGAGGGCAATATAAAATACATTACTTTAAAATGAAGTATTAGAACGTCAATTTAATTATTACATTGAATATAAGCTTGATAAGAAACTACGAGGATGATTGTACGTCTGGTCAGCGCTGACTGTAAAATATTCTGGTATTTAATGTAACGATGATAACGACGTCTTAATCTCAATATGACATTTTGTAAACAGTGTTTATCACGAGGTATTGAATGTAAAGAAAGCTCTAACTGATGACACATGGAAGTAGTACCATGTATCTGTACTCTTGTGTGAGCGTCTGTCTGTACTTTACAACCCCGTGTTTGTATTTCCTTCGTTAGCTCATCGGTCCTGGCGGATGTGTTCGTGTATGTTTGTTATTTCGTTCGTCTGACTGCAAGTCTCCTTCCAAATTTACCTTCCAACATTATCTGGGTCACTGTTCCAAACGTCAAGCAGACTTCAAAGACAACGCAGTCATTGCCTAACCTATTCAGTACCGGGCTTTCAGTCCGAGAACTCCTGGGTGAAAGTTGTCTTAACGGAAATAGAAGTCCCAGTCTGTTGGCTTTTCCATTCGTCCCTTCTTTGGTTCCTCCAGTAGCGAATAGTAACAAGGATCCCTCCCTTCAGACCCTCTTTAGAAATGTGTACACTGCTCAACAAACTTGCCAGCCCTTTAAATTCGTTCAACAAATGTAGCTCACCATCGTATAATTAGGTTTGTGGTCATCTTGTCCACAATTATTTTTCCTTACATTTTCCTATATAATGTATAGATAAAACGATTTATTTCTTTGTCTTTTTTTGCCGTTGTTAAGTGTTACTGTTTTATAATATGTCATTATATTGTTTTCTCCCTTTTTATTTCCTACTGTTTTTTAAATTATATTTTTAATTAAATGTTTCCCGTTATATAGCAGGGACTTCATATGGTCTTTTATTTATTCATTTAAATGTTCTCATACATTATGTTGTATGACCATTACAGAAAGATCAAAACACAGCACAAATAACCTTCAGCAAACGTTGTGAGAATACCAGACCCAACAGTCGACCGCGAAAAAGATGGTTGGATGGAATATTAGAAGCATTGTGAAAAATTACATCAGCAGAGGCGAACAGAATACCAAAATACCGCAAATTATATCTCCCCACGACGCTGAAAGGCAAATGAAGAGGGAAAGAGGAAGAAGATACATTATGTTATCACGAACGTTACTTTCATATTGTGTTGCAGTAGGGCCAGAGGATTAGTGGATGAAGTGTGGGGGGGGGGGGGAATGCTTCTTAAACTAATCGAAACTACTGTCAACAGATTTATGGGAGAGTCTTCTTTTCATTTGCTGCGCCACAGTCCAACAAAACAAGGAGTGAGCGAACAAATTAGGGAGCTCGTTGGTCAACAAGAGCATTGTTTCACATCCGCAGCCAGTGGTCATTCTTTGCTGAGTCTAGCTGAAATTATTTCAGTTGTCAAGCATTGCTGAGTCTAGCTGACATTATTCCAGTGGCCATTCTTTGCTGAGTCTAGTTGACATTATTCCAATGGTCATTCGTTGCTGAGTCTAGCTGACATTATTCTAGCGGTCATTCTATGCTGAGTCCAGCTGATATTATTCCAGTGGACAATCTTCACTGAGTCTAGCTGACATTATTCCAGTGGTAATTCTTTGCTGAGTCTAGTTGACATTATTCCAGTGGTCATTTTCTTTTGCCTAGATGCCATTATTTCAGTGGTCATCCTTTGCTGAGTATAGCTGACATTATTCCAGTGGTCATTTTTTCTTTTGCCTAGCTGACATTATTTCAGTGGTCGTCCTTTGCTGAGTCTAGCTGACATTATTCCAGTGGTCATTTTTTCTTTTGCCTAGCTGACATTATTTCAGTGGTCATCCTTTGCTGAGTCTAGCTGACATTATTCTAATGGTCATTCTTTGCTGAGTCTAGCTGACATTATTTCAGTAGTCATTCTTTGCTGAGTGTAGCTGATATTATTCCAGCAATCATTTTTTGCTGAGTTTAGCTGACATTATTCCAGTGGTCATTTTTTCTTTTGTCTAGCTGACATTATTTCAGTGGTAATTCTTTGCTGAGTCTAGCTGAAATTATTCCAGTGGTCATTTTTCTTTTGTCTAGCTGACATTATTTCAGTGGTCATTCTTTCCTGAGTCTAGCTGATATTATTCCAGTGGTTATTCTTTGCTGAGTCTAGCTGATATTATTCCAGTGGTTATTCTCTGCTGAGTCTAGCTGACATTATTCCACTGGTCATTCTTTGCAGAGTCTAGCTGACATTATTCCAGCGGTAATTCTTTACTGAGTCTAGCTGACATTATTCCAGTGGTCATTCTTTGCTGAGTCTAGCTGACATTATTCCAGTGGCCATTCTTTGCTGAGTATAGCTGACATTATTCCAGTGGTCATTTTTCTTTTGCCCAGCTGGCATTATTCCATTGGTCATACTTTGCTGAGTCTGGCTGACATTATTCAAGCGGTAATTCTTTACTGAGTCTAGCTGACATTATTTCAGTGGTTATTCTTTGCTGAGTCTAGCTGACATTATTCTTGTGGTCATTCTTTGCTGCGTCTAGCTGAAATTATTCCAGGGGTAATTCTTTGCTCAGTCTAGTTGACATTATTCCAGTGGTCATTTTTCTTTTGCCTAGATACCATTATTTCAGTGGCCATCCTTTGCTGAGTCTAGCTGATATTATTCCAGTGGTTATTCTCTGCTGAGTCTAGCTGACATTATTCCACTGGTCATTCTTTGCAGAGTCTAGCTGACATTATTCCAGCGGTAATTCTTTACTGAGTCTAGCTGACATTATTCCAGTGGTCATTCTTTGCTGAGTCTAGCAGACATTATTCCAGTGGCCATTCTTTGCTGAGTATAGCTGACATTATTCCAGTGGTCATTTTTCTTTTGCCTAGCTGACATTATTTCAGTGGTCATTTTTTGCTGAGTCTAGCTGACATTATTCCAGTGGTCATTTTTCTTTTGCCTAGCTTACATTATTTCAGTGGTCATTCTTTCCTGAGTCTAGCTGATATTATTCCAGTGGTCATTCTTTGCTGAGTCTAGCAGACATTATTCCAGCGGTAATTCTTTACTGAGTCTAGTTGACATTTTTCCAGTGGTTATTCTTTGCTGAGTCTAGCTGACATTATTCCAGCGGTAATTCTTTACTGAGTCTAGCTGACATTTTTCCAGTGGTTATTCTTTGCTGAGTCTAGCTGACATTATTCTAGTGGCCATTCTTTGCCGAGTCTAGCTGACATTACTACAATGGTCATTCTATGCTGAGTCTAGCTGATATTATTCTAGTGGTCATTCTTTTCTGAGTCAAGCTGACATTATCCCAGCGGTCATTTTTCTTTTGCCTAGATGCCATTATTTCAGTGGTCATCCTTTGCTGAGTCTAGCTGACATTATTCCAGTGGTCATTTTTTCTTTTGCCTAGCTGACATTATTTCAGTGGTCGTCCTTTGCTGAGTCTAGCTGACATTATTCCAGTGGTCATTTTTTCTTTTGCCTAGCTGACATTATTTCAGTGGTCATCCTTTGCTGAGTCTAGCTGACATTATTCTAATGGTCATTCTTTGCTGAGTCTAGCTGACATTATTTCAGTGGTCATTCTTTGCTGAGTGTAGCTGATATTATTCCAGCAATCATTTTTTGCTGAGTTTAGCTGACATTATTCCAGTGGTCATTTTTTCTTTTGTCTAGCTGACATTATTTCAGTGGTAATTCTTTGCTGAGTCTAGCTGAAATTATTCCAGTGGTCATTTTTCTTTTGTCTAGCTGACATTATTTCAGTGGTCATTCTTTTCTGAGTCTAGCTGATATTATTCCAGTGGTTATTCTTTGCTGAGTCTAGCTGATATTATTCCAGTGGTTATTCTCTGCTGAGTCTAGCTGACATTATTCCACTGGTCATTCTTTGCAGAGTCTAGCTGACATTATTCCAGCGGTAATTCTTTACTGAGTCTAGCTGACATTATTCCAGTGGTCATTCTTTGCTGAGTCTAGCTGACATTATTCCAGTGGCCATTCTTTGCTGAGTATAGCTGACATTATTCCAGTGGTCATTTTTCTTTTGCCCAGCTGGCATTATTCCATTGGTCATACTTTGCTGAGTCTGGCTGACATTATTCAAGCGGTAATTCTTTACTGAGTCTAGCTGACATTATTTCAGTGGTTATTCTTTGCTGAGTCTAGCTGACATTATTCTTGTGGTCATTCTTTGCTGCGTCTAGCTGAAATTATTCCAGGGGTAATTCTTTGCTCAGTCTAGTTGACATTATTCCAGTGGTCATTTTTCTTTTGCCTAGATACCATTATTTCAGTGGCCATCCTTTGCTGAGTCTAGCTGATATTATTCCAGTGGTTATTCTCTGCTGAGTCTAGCTGACATTATTCCACTGGTCATTCTTTGCAGAGTCTAGCTGACATTATTCCAGCGGTAATTCTTTACTGAGTCTAGCTGACATTATTCCAGTGGTCATTCTTTGCTGAGTCTAGCAGACATTATTCCAGTGGCCATTCTTTGCTGAGTATAGCTGACATTATTCCAGTGGTCATTTTTCTTTTGCCTAGCTGACATTATTTCAGTGGTCATTTTTTGCTGAGTCTAGCTGACATTATTCCAGTGGTCATTTTTCTTTTGCCTAGCTTACATTATTTCAGTGGTCATTCTTTCCTGAGTCTAGCTGATATTATTCCAGTGGTCATTCTTTGCTGAGTCTAGCAGACATTATTCCAGCGGTAATTCTTTACTGAGTCTAGTTGACATTTTTCCAGTGGTTATTCTTTGCTGAGTCTAGCTGACATTATTCCAGCGGTAATTCTTTACTGAGTCTAGCTGACATTTTTCCAGTGGTTATTCTTTGCTGAGTCTAGCTGACATTATTCTAGTGGCCATTCTTTGCCGAGTCTAGCTGACATTACTACAATGGTCATTCTATGCTGAGTCTAGCTGATATTATTCTAGTGGTCATTCTTTTCTGAGTCAAGCTGACATTATCCCAGCGGTCATTTTTCTTTTGCCTAGATGCCATTATTTCAGTGGTCATCCTTTGCTGAGTCTAGCTGACATTATTCCAGTGGTCATTTTTTCTTTTGCCTAGCTGACATTATTTCAGTGGTCGTCCTTTGCTGAGTCTAGCTGACATTATTCCAGTGGTCATTTTTTCTTTTGCCTAGCTGACATTATTTCAGTGGTCATCCTTTGCTGAGTCTAGCTGACATTATTCTAATGGTCATTCTTTGCTGAGTCTAGCTGACATTATTTCAGTGGTCATTCTTTGCTGAGTGTAGCTGATATTATTCCAGCAATCATTTTTTGCTGAGTTTAGCTGACATTATTCCAGTGGTCATTTTTTCTTTTGTCTAGCTGACATTATTTCAGTGGTAATTCTTTGCTGAGTCTAGCTGAAATTATTCCAGTGGTCATTTTTCTTTTGTCTAGCTGACATTATTTCAGTGGTCATTCTTTCCTGAGTCTAGCTGTTATTATTCCAGTGGTTATTCTTTGCTGAGTCTAGCTGATATTATTCCAGTGGTTATTCTCTGCTGAGTCTAGCTGACATTATTCCACTGGTCATTCTTTGCAGAGTCTAGCTGACATTATTCCAGCGGTAATTCTTTACTGAGTCTAGCTGACATTATTCCAGTGGTCATTCTTTGCTGAGTCTAGCTGACATTATTCCAGTGGCCATTCTTTGCTGAGTATAGCTGACATTATTCCAGTGGTCATTTTTCTTTTGCCCAGCTGGCATTATTCCATTGGTCATACTTTGCTGAGTCTGGCTGACATTATTCAAGCGGTAATTCTTTACTGAGTCTAGCTGACATTATTTCAGTGGTTATTCTTTGCTGAGTCTAGCTGACATTATTCTTGTGGTCATTCTTTGCTGCGTCTAGCTGAAATTATTCCAGGGGTAATTCTTTGCTGAGTCTAGTTGACATTATTCCAGTGGTCATTTTTCTTTTGCCTAGATACCATTATTTCAGTGGCCATCCTTTGCTGAGTCTAGCTGATATTATTCCAGTGGTTATTCTCTGCTGAGTCTAGCTGACATTATTCCACTGGTCATTCTTTGCAGAGTCTAGCTGACATTATTCCAGCGGTAATTCTTTACTGAGTCTAGCTGACATTATTCCAGTGGTCATTCTTTGCTGAGTCTAGCTGACATTATTCCAGTGGCCATTCTTTGCTGAGTATAGCTGACATTATTCCAGTGGTCATTTTTCTTTTGCCTAGCTGACATTATTTCAGTGGTCATTTTTTGCTGAGTCTAGCTGACATTATTCCAGTGGTCATTTTTCTTTTGCCTAGCTTACATTATTTCAGTGGTCATTCTTTCCTGAGTCTAGCTGATATTATTCCAGTGGTCATTCTTTGCTGAGTCTAGCAGACATTATTCCAGCGGTAATTCTTTACTGAGTCTAGTTGACATTTTTCCAGTGGTTATTCTTTGCTGAGTCTAGCTGACATTATTCTAGTGGCCATTCTTTGCCGAGTCTAGCTGACATTACTACAATGGTCATTCTATGCTGAGTCTAGCTGATATTATTCTAGTGGTCATTCTTTTCTGAGTCTAGCTGATATTATTCCAGTGGTCATTCTTTGCTGAGTCTACCAGACATTATTCCAGCGGTAATTCTTTACTTCCCGTGTGTTACCGGGGCCTCATTATGAGGGAGGTAAAGAATAGTGACACTGTGACCTTCCAGGCATGTCGTAAGAGGCGACTAAGGAGGTTGATCGATGGCTTGACAAGCTGTCATTGTAAAAAGTATTGTTATGGAAACAGCGCCATAGATTTTAGAGCAGTGATCTCTGCAATATGTGCCATTTTGGCACGCAAGGTTTCTGTTTTTGAGATTGTGGTTCTGCCCTATGTGCCGTCTTCGGCTCGAAAGGACAATAGAATTCTTTACTGAGTCTAGCTGACATTTTTCCAGTGGTTATTCTTTGCTGAGTCTAGCTGACATTATTCTAGTGGCCATTCTTTGCCGAGTCTAGCTGACATTACTACAATGGTCATTCTATGCTGAGTCTAGCTGATATTATTCTAGTGGTCATTCTTTTCTGAGTCAAGCTGACATTATCCCAGCGGTCATTTTTCTTTTGCCTAGATGCCATTATTTCAGTGGTCATCCTTTGCTGAGTCTAGCAGACATTATTCCAGTCTTCATTTTTTCTTTTGCCTAGCTGACATTATTTCAGTGGTAGTTCTTTGCTGAGTCTAGCTGATATTATTCCAGCAATCATTCTTTGCTGAGTCTAGCTGACATTATTCCAGTGGTCATTTTTTCTTTTGTCTAGCTAACATTATTCCAGTGGTCATTTTTTCTTTTGTCTATATGCCATTATTTCAGTGGTCATCCTTTGCTGAGTCTAGCAGACATTATTCCAGTGGTCATTTTTTCTGTTGTCTAGCTGACATTATTCCAGTGGTCATTTTTTCTGTTGTCTAGCTGACATTATTCCAGTGGTCATTTTTTCTTTTGTCTAGCTGACATTATTCCAGTGGTCATTTTTTTCTGTTGTCTAGCTGACATTATTCCAGTGGTCATTTTTTCTTTTGTCTAGCTGACATTATTCCAGTGGTCATTTTTTCTTTTGTCTAGCTGACATTATTCCAGTGGTCATTTTTTCTGTTGTCTAGCTGACATTATTCCAGTGGTCATTTTTTCTGTTGTCTAGCTGACATTATTCCAGTGGTCATTTTTTCTGTTGTCTAGCTGACATTATTCCAGTGGTCATTTTTTCTGTTGTCTAGCTGACATTATCCCAGCGGTCATTTTTCTTTTGCCTAAATGCCATTATTTCAGTGGTCATCCTTTGCTGAGTCTAGCTGACATTATTCCAGTGTTCATTTTTTCTTTTGCCTAGCTGACATTATTTCAGTGGTAATTCTTTGCTGAGTCTAGCTGATATTATTCCAGTGGTCATTCTTTGCTGAGTCTAGCTGACATTATTCCAGTGCTCATTCTTTGCTGAGTCTAGCAGACATTATTCCAGTGGTCATTCTTTGCTGGGTCTAGCTGACATTATTCCAGTGCTCATTTTTTCTGTTGTCTAGCTGACATTATTCCAGTGGTCATTTTTTCTGTTGTCTAGCTGACATTATCCCAGCGGTCATTTTTCTTTTGCCTATATGCCATTATTTCAGTGGTCATCCTTTGCTGAGTCTAGCAGACATTATTCCAGTGTTCATTTTTTCTTTTGCCTATATGCCATTATTTCAGTGGTAATTCTTTGCTGAGTCTAGCTGATATTATTCCAGTGGTCATTTTTTTATTTGTCTAGCTGACATTATTTCAGTGGTAATTCTTTGCTGAGTCTAGCTGACATTATTCCAGTGGTCATTCTTTGCTGAGTCTAGCTGACATTATTCCAGTGCTCATTCTTTGATGTATCTGGCTGATATTATTCAAGTAGTCATTTTTCTTTACCCTATCTCACATTATTCCAGTGGCCATTCTTTGATTTGTCTAGCTGACATTATTCCAGTGGTCATTTTTCTTTTGCCTAGCTGACATTATTTCAGTGGTCATTCTTTGCTGAGTGTAGCTGATATTATTCCAGTGGTCATTCTTTGCTGAGTCTAGCAGACATTATTCCAGCAGTAATTCTTTACTGAGTCTAGCTGACATTTTTCCAGTGGTTATTCTTTGCTGAGTCTAGCTGACATTAATCCAGTGGTCATTCTTTGCTGAGTCTAGCTGACATTAATCCAGTGGTCATTCTTTGCTGAGTCTAGCTGACATTAATCCAGTGGTTATTCTTTGCTGAGTCTAGCTGACATTAATCCAGTGGTCATTCTTTGCTGAGTCTAGCTGACATTAATCCAGTGGTCATTCTTTGCTGAGTCTAGCTGAAATTATTCACGTCATTCTCGTCAGACATATTTTTGTTTCTCTGCCTCCTGTCGTGTCCCCTCACGAGTCCACAACGTGACAGTTTCTGGCGTTGTTTCCCTCTATTCATAGCACATGACGTGCCGATATACATCGCGTCTGTTATCAGTGCTATATGCTTTTCTTGACTGAATCACTGAGCAGTTCCTTGTATCTAGTCTTGTTTGGTTTTAAACGAGACATTTCAGATTTCTTCAAGTGATCAACATTAGCGCTGAATCAGAGAAATAAATGTAGAGTTATGGATCACAGGCCGTGCTATATCGTTCGTGGACGTGGTTCAGGGTTCTCCTCAGTGTTTCCTCGATTTTTCGAGGGGACAATCTGAACACCAGTGGACCCGCCCGGAATGCAGTGCTGATGTTCCTAACATAAAATAGCATAACAAATGAAATATTATTGTTACCACTATACCGTAAAGAATACAATACATTTATACAAGATACAACACATTCTACAGCCAACAACTTTCTACAAAGAAAGATCTTACACAACGACTACTACATCTTTTTACCTCAGTGCAAAATAAAAACAAAAGGAACAATATTAAAACAGGTAAATGAATTTAAATATTTGGGAACTTTGTTAACCTCAGACGGAAGATGTTCAAAAGAGGTGAGATGCTGAATGGCTCAGGCAAAAGCATTTTTAAAAAAATGAGGAAGATACTATGCAATCCATTTTTGACAATAAAAACAAGAAAAGGATTTCTTAAATGTTATGTCGAGCCAATCTTAACATATGGATGTGAATCATGGACAATAGGACAACAGACAAGAATATCACTGGAGTCTGTAGAAATGTAGTTTTACAGAAGAATGTTGAGACTATCATGGACAGCTAAGAAGAGTAATGAAAATGTTCTGAAAGAGGTCAAAGCAAAAAGAGAACTAATTTCCAATGTTAGGGAGAAACAATCATCATTTTTTGGCCATGTAATGAGAAGTGAACAACAGGAATATATTGTAACAACTGGGAAAATTGAGGGACGAAGAAATAGAGGGAAGCAAAGAGAAAAAATACCAGACATTTTAATAGAATGGCTTGGCAGAAGGTCAACAAAAGAAATGATAAATAACTGACGAGATGGAAAGTTGTGGAGAGACATGATCGCCTACGCCAGCTGGCCCGGTACTTGATGATGATAACTACTACTTTCTCTATTGCTCTCCACTAATAAAGTTTGAGGTCTGTCTTACGTTCATTCGTCAACGTGTTTGTCATTCTGACAGACCGGCCACAGATCATCATACAAGAACAAGCTCGTGTGCCCAAGCTATGATGTGCTGGTGGTTATGACTCTCTTGAATTTCCTCCTTCTGCAGGAGGATTTGGAATTTGTCCTGCCTGAAGCTACTGCAATAATAGGCTGTCTATGGACATGTTCGGAGTGCAATGATGATGACCCGCAAATAACTCAAAAACTCAGTAACTCAATAGGCCGTCTATGGACATGTTCGGAGTGCAATGATGATGACCCGCAAATAACTCAAAAACTCAGTAACTCAATAGGCCGTCTATGGACATGTTCGGAGTGCAATGATGATGACCCGCAAATAACTCAAAAACTCAGTAACTCAATAGGCTGTCTATGGACATGTTCGGAGTGCAATGATGATGACCCGCAAATAACTCAAAAACTCAGTAACTCAATAGGCTGTCTATGGACATGTTCGGAGTGCAATGATGATGACCCGCAAATAACTCAAAAACTCAGTAACTCAATAGGCCGTCTATGGACATGTTCGGAGTGCAATGATGATGACCCGCAAATAACTCAAAAACTCAGTAACTCAATAGGCTGTCTATGGACATGTTCGGAGTGCAATGATGATGACTCATAAATAGCTCAAAAACTCAGTAACTCAATAGGCCGTCTATGGACATGTTCGGAGTGCAATGATGATGACTCATAAATAGCTCAAACACTCAGTAACTCAATAGGCCGTCTATGGACATGTTCAGAGTGCAATGATGATGACTCATAAATAGCTCAAAAACTCAGTAACTCAATAGGCTGTCTATGGACATGTTTGGAGTGCAATGATGATGACCTGCAAATAACTCAAAAACTCAGTAACTCAATAGGCCGTCTATGGACATGTTCGGAGTGCAATGATGATGGCTCATAAATAGCTCAAAAACTCAGTAACTCAATAGGCCGTCTATGGACATGTTCGGAGTGCAATGATGATGACCCGCAAATAGCTCAAAAACTCAGTAACTCAATAGGCTGTCTATGGACATGTTCGGAGTGCAATGATGATGACCCGCAAATAACTCAAAAACTCAGTAACTCAATAGGCCGTCTATGGACATGTTCGGAGTGCAATGATGATGACCCGCAAATAACTCAAAAACTCAGTAACTCAATAGGCCGTCTATGGACATGTTCGGAGTGCAATGATGATGACCCGCAAATAACTCAAAAACTCAGTAACTCAATAGGCTGTCTATGGACATGTTCGGAGTGCAATGATGATGACCCGCAAATAACTCAAAAACTCAGTAACTCAATAGGCCGTCTATGGACATGTTCGGAGTGCAATGATGATGGCTCATAAATAGCTCAAAAACTCAGTAACTCAATAGGCCGTCTATGGACATGTTCGGAGTGCAATGATGATGACCCGCAAATAACTCAAAAACTCAGTAACTCAATAGGCTGTTTATGGACATGTTCGGAGTGCAATGATGATGACCCGCAAATAACTCAAAAACTCAGTAACTCAATAGGCCGTCTATGGACATGTTCGGAGTGCAATGATGATGACCCGCAAATAACTCAAAAACTCAGTAACTCAATAGGCCGTCTATGGACATGTTCGGAGTGCAATGATGATGACCCGCAAATAACTCAAAAACTCAGTAACTCAATAGGCTGTCTATGGACATGTTCGGAGTGCAATGATGATGACCCGCAAATAACTCAAAAACTCAGTAACTCAATAGGCTGTCTATGGACATGTTCGGAGTGCAATGATGATGACCCGCAAATAACTCAAAAACTCAGTAACTCAATAGGCCGTCTATGGACATGTTCGGAGTGCAATGATGATGACCCGCAAATAACTCAAAAACTCAGTAACTCAATAGGCTGTCTATGGACATGTTCGGAGTGCAATGATGATGACTCATAAATAGCTCAAAAACTCAGTAACTCAATAGGCTGTCTATGGACATGTTCGGAGTGCAATGATGATGACTCATGAATAGCTCAAACACTCATTAACTCAATAGGCCGTCTATGGACGTGTTCAGAGTGCAATGATGATGACTCATAAATAGCTCAAAAACTCAGTAACTCAATAGGCCGTCTATGGACATGAACATATGTTGACTATCTTTCCTTGACACCATACAGTGACTGGGAGCCGCGATAGCTCAGTGGTTAGTGAACTGGACTACAAAGGACAAGAGGTAGGGTTCTATCCCAAACGACGGCTTACTGTACACCCAGCCTTTAATGGGTATCGGATTTTTTTTCTGGGTAAAGCGACACGGGCAAAATACCGAGCACATTACCCCAAAAATCAAGTGCCGAAGATCTGTAAAATTGATGGCCACTAACACCGTATTCCTAATACGCCACTTGGCGGGACGGGGGTACTTTACTTTACTATATGGTGACTGCCATACATTGACACCAAAATGTGACTGCTTTTATTCTATAGAACCCCCCCCCCCCCCCCGTTTCCCACCCTTTTCTAGCGATAAATCCTCAGAAGTGGGAAAAATAAAATGGCACAAAGATTGACTTTTGTTTAGTTTTCATCAAGAAAAAAGTGGACTTCATTCAGAAAATCTTCCACTGAATGTGTATCATCAGCCAAATTTTAATTTTCTTTATGGAATTACTGTATCTCTATTATTTACTTGTGTTGCTATACCCATCAGGACGTGGGATTAAGATGGCGTCCTAGCTAGACATGTTTGTCGCTATGCCCATGTGCATTTCTATTAACGAGGATAGCAAAGGGACCGCACACCGATAGCAGTTCTCCTGCATGACACCTGTGATTGCTTTTATTTCTTTGATGATGTTTGCGCAATTTCATTAATAGGATTAGATGGGTTTTTTTATTCATTGCGAGCTCAACCCATCTTCGAAAATGTAAACAATTGGATCATGTGTATTGCTTAGGCAATATCCAACTGCCGCCCCTCACACAGGCGTAGGTGGCTTGTCCTACTTCTAAATGTGTCCGTTAGTGAAACAGTGGTCAGCCTCTAGATATAGAAGTGTGCTGCGAATATAGAATAACCAGCCCCGTACCACAAAACTAAGTCATGAAGTGATTACAGAAGTTGGGGTGAATTAGTTGAGTGGGGTAGCTAATTCTATAAAATGCCCCATATGCCCTATGACGTTTTCATCGGCGAGTCGGAGGCGTCCTAACCTCCTCTCTGAGTAGATGTGACCCATCAGCCTAAAAATGGCAACGCATCTAGGAGGTCAACTCTGATTACAAACCCCCGCTATCTAGTGGGTACTCGTTCACGGGATAGACTTCGGGTGTAAACCCTGAGGAAAAATCAGGAAATGGAGTCCCGGAGGCAGTTAAATGTTGACTTCAACATTGATCTAGCAACTCCTTCGCAGTTCGCACCAAACTGTTCTTGCCCTGATAGACCTTTGGATAGCTCGACTGCTTGGAGAGAAGAAACATGTTGCATGGGCAATAGCTATCTTTCTTTTTTCTGCCCAAGCTTGCACCCTGAAGAGAACACTTCAGCTTCGTCATTTTGGTGTCGACACAACACAGGAAGCAGCAGTTACCGGTTAAAAGTCATTATGCGCATTTGGCGCAAGGCATGGTGCCTGGGGGAGCCGCGATAGCTCAGTGGTTAGTGAACTGGACAACAAAGGACAAGAGGTAGGATTCGATCCCAACCGACCGCCTCCGGGTTCACCTAGCCTTAAATGGGTACCGGATTTTTTCTAAAAAAGTAAAGCGGCACGGGCTTAGCCCCCATCCACTACGGTGCTAGCGCGTCACGGCCGGCTTTCCCATTGGGTGTAAGGGAATTAGGGAAAACCCGAAAGGCAGACTGTTACCATCCACATCTGCCACACAAGTAAAATAACAACGAAAAAACTTAACTTAACTTTTGCAGGGCAGGAGAGAAGGCTAAATGCATTCATTATGCGATGGTTTGCTCCGTATTCTTGGTATCACCTGGAAGGACAAGATGACAAACTTGGAGGGTCTCATTCACACAGGCCCTCCGATCATCTACACGATGCTCAAACATCGTAAGTTACGCTGGCTTATCCACGTACACCTTATGAAAGATGGCCGTATGCCAAAAGATAATATACTTTACGGACAACTAGCAGATGGCAAAAGAACTACTTTAATTTGTAGACATGTGTAAACGTGACATGAAGACTGAATATAAACCTGCAGCCTGGGAAGAAATAATTGTAGACCTCAATCTTATGAAACACGCTCTAAAGTTCCAACTCAAACAAAAAGCAGATAGATTCATAGAAAAAGAGAATACACGGAGAATGAAAAGAAAAAAATATTTTTAGAGGCGTTTGAAAATCTATAGTCAACTTTGACTGACAGAGGCTACTATACTCATCACAGCTTTATGAGATTGATATTTTATATATCATACTCTGTTACTCATCTGAAGTTTTAAATTGTATTTGAATAAACTGTTATTGAAACAAAGTTTGAATATAACTAGAAAGTATCGATTTAATCTATCATTGAAAGGTTTATTCCTACAAGCATTGACACTTACTAAATATCACTAACATAATAATTTAGTTAGAAAATTAATGTTGGAGTGTTGTCACTAAATGATGCCACTCTCATAAAATATCAGTCGAAAGAATGATCGCCATGTAATAGTAGAATCAATTCATCTTTGTTCGCCAATGTTGAAAATATTTCCAAATGCATTACTAAAATGTCACTTTAAGAATTAAAAACTAGCTGTGCGTTTGAAAGCAATGATCTTAATTACAAGATCTTAATCTCGATGGTATTGTTAACTGGAATTCATCTTTTAGTCGGTCCCTCGTCTGTCGCCATTAAACGTTATCATGTTTGGTACATTACATCGCTATTTATCCTCAATTGCACTAGTATATCATAATATGTCAAGTAGAATTACATGAATAGTTCACTAACTCCAAATATGGAAATTGTTTTACTCAAGCGAGGACCCACAAAAAGTATGAACAAACTATAGTCCGTTCAGATTCGTTTGCCTAGACATTAATTTATTTTTTTCAAAAACTTATTGTTCATTTGCATTGATCTTTTGAAGTTAGGTTTAGAATACTAATGTCGCTATAAAAATATTTTTTTATCAAAGAAATGTGATCCAGTTTCAAAGATGCCTTATTTAACCTATATTAAAAAAAAGTTAATCGATATTATAAACACCGGCGGGATTATGTAGATGCTTACATCTCACAGCTGATTCTTTAACATATAGGCATGACCTTCACGGCTGAATGCGCACCGTCCTAAAATAGTTATGTTTCCACTATAAATTTTTATGAAGAAATGTTACATATGAAATTTCCCGTTTAGCACAAAATGACATTTTAGCCGAAACCAGAAATTATGTGACGTCAAAATCACGGCCGTAGACTCGAGTTCGAGTCATAATTCAGAGGCAAATCTCAATATTTACAGAAAGGAGGTGGCACTATCCATATTATCTTCTGCAAGTCTATGTGAGAATGAATATAAAGGCAAAATATTTTACTGAGCATAACATTGCTATAAATATTTATCAATACTTCTGCAGAGAGCGTAAAAAGGGACATCTTTATTGTTCTTTATCAAACCCTGAGAAAAGAACAATGCATATTTTAGGTTTGTGTAAACGTTCATTTGATCGAATAGTTAAAGGAAGCGGATATTTATTGCCAACAAATGCAAGAAAGCAAGGAAGGAAAGAAACGTTAGACAGTTTTGATAAGGACCTAGTAAAAAGAGAAATCTGTCGAATGTTTGATATAAACGAAGAAGTGACACTTAGAAAGTTGAAGCTTTGGCTGAAAACTAACAACGACATTGAAATATCAAAATCTTCATTATGGAAAATATTAAGAAGTGCAGGCTTCACCTTTAGAAAGTATGCTGGTGGAAAAAACATTATTTGTGAGAAGCCACATCTAGTAGCTCTTAGAAGCAAGTATTTACGTGAAGTGAAGGAAATGCGCGAAAATGATTATGATATTGTTTATTTAGATGAAACTTGGATCAACGCTCATCATACAAATGAAAAGGAATGGCAGTTAGCAGATGGAAGTATTAAAAGATCAGTACCAAGCAGTAAAGGGCAACGTTTGATAGTTGCACATGCAGGTTAGCAGACATAATGGGTTGTTGCAGAATGCTCATCTCGTTTTCATTTCAAAATCCATAGACAATAGAGACTACCACTCCGAAATGAATGGGCACATATTTAAAGACTGGATCGAGAAAAGTATCCTTCCAATATTAGATCGACCTTCTTGTCTGATAATGGACAATGCTTCATACCATAACGTAGTTAACGTAGAAGATAGAATCCCAACATCATCAAGTACAAAAGATGCAATCAAAACGTGGCTCATAAAAGAACACATACAAGTTAACGACAGCTACTTGAAACCCGAATTGCTTAGCCTTGTAAAACAGACACAACGTACAAAGATATTTAAAATAGACAAGTTAATTCAAGAACATGGCCATAGATGTTTGAGACTACCTCCATATCATGCACACTTAAATCCTATAGAACTAGTTTGGGCAAAAGTTAAAGGACACGTAGCATATACAAATAAAACTTTCAAATTATGCGATGTTGAGACACTTACAAATCAGGCTCTATCAAATATAAATAAAGACTACTGGGTAAAATGTGAGGATCATGTGTTACGACAAGAAGAGGAATATTGGTTAAAGGATGGTTTGTTGTTTGTTCAGCCGAAAGCAGTAATCGACCTATTTGACTCGTCTGATTCTGAATGATCATTACTCTGATTAAGTCTACAGATAAATAGTTTGATTTGCAAAATTTCCTAGTTGATTTGTTAAACAGTTTATTGTTCAAGACCACCCAAGCAATCAAAAATATGTTATAAGCAAACCAACAACCATTACTTTGAATGGAAGCCTGCTTGACTCAGTACAGAAGTTCAGCTATCTTGGATCCACTATTACAGCCACACTTTCCTTAGATGAGGAACTAAATGTACGTATTTGAAAGGCAGCGACAACATTTGGGAAACTCACACCAAGAGCATGGAACTATATCAAATTGACTCTACGAACAAAAGTTCTATATATAATTTAAAATTTGTATACTTGCCACCAAGTAAAATTTTATGGACACGCCTATGGGTCATCGTTGCACTAGATTACTGTAAAACATTTTGATTAGGGTCAAAATAATAGTTACATGGGCAAAGATCAAAGGAATTCGCCGCTTTAAGAAAACCGTTATAGCTAGACATCGAGTAACACATATGTTCTCGTGACATGGACATTTTAACACCGTATGCCAAAAATCATGTGAAATCATCAAGAACTTTTTGAATTATAAATCATAACATCTCGGCAAACGAATCTGAACGGACTATAATAATAAAGCAAGTGGAGAAGTGGTTGTCATAAAAATGTGAAACTATCGTATGTCTGTACGAATTCATTGAACCATATGGCGGTGAATGTAACGGTGATGTTGATAAAAAAATAAAAAAAAGCAGACGCAGTGGTGCGAGACATGATAAGAAGAAGAGAATTTATAAATTAAGTATTGGTCTCAACTAAAGTTACATATATAACATTTCAAAAGGTAAAGGTGTCCCATAGCAAGAAAGCATTACTGTCATAAGGGGGCATCATACTCCACATATCATGGGCAGATCTATTGAGGGGGGCGCGACCGAACGCTCTTTCCCCGGAGCAGCCTGACTTTCCATGACCAATGGCCAGGTACCCACATTGTTTCCAGCTGAGTTAACAGGCAGGGACGAGTATATCATATTTTGATTTACTTTATTTTCACCCCATTTACAGCAACATTTCAAATGTATATGAATAATCATATTTTGAATATTTCTTTTCAGGTTGCGTACCGGTTTGTTCAAGCCTTTAAATGTGGATAAATATTTTACTGTAAAGTTCTATCTTCATTTTATTCTTATTATTATTGTTTTATTTTATTTTGGGTTTGTTTGTTTTTGGGGGAGGGGGGGGGGGAGAGAGAGATGAATCACATCTCTTTCCTCCCGTTTCAGTTTTTGTTTGTTGCTTCCAGTTAATAAAATTTGTCTAAAAGATCGTCTGTCTAAGCCGGCCCTGATTGTGTATTATGTAATGATGTCTGCATCCCCAGGTTTATATTTATATCTCGTATCATAATGACGAAAAAATTCTTACAGAAGAAAAACTACTTCCATTTCTTGTTGGTTCTAGGAAATGGTTGTTTACTTCGAGAATACGAACAGAAGAACAGTCGATGTCATAAATTATTGTGTTATCAAAAATCGTTTATGGAGACCAAAATTAATTAGTTATAACATTTTGCAAAACAATATAGAGTGATTGATTGTTTTTGACTGTAATAAGAGATGTATTCTGTGTAAGAAGCCTTGACGCAAAATTTGTTCCGTGTCAAAAAATAGTAGTCAGTTAATAAAACTCAAGCATAAATCTTAAGGCAATCAATTTACACGGATAATGTGTTTTTTATTAATGGGAAGCAATGGCTACATTATTCACTATTCTTTGTTTAAGAATTGACATCACTACACTCCAAGAAAACCCGTTCCAGCTCAGTTCTTAATTACAGAAAATTATTAATTCTTTGCGCTCAGTTGGTGGTTTAGTAGAATGCTCTATGCGCACACGCATATCTCGCCAGTGTACATTATTATTCCAAGCCGTCCCTCACTTTCTCCGTTCTTAATCTTCTTCCCTGTTCTGTTTGCAATGCTCCAAATGCTAGCCTGTGAGATAAGTTGATCGAAAGTATTTTATCTATGGCGGAAACCGACCAATTTGTTTCCCCTCTTCTTTCCTTATTTCTTAAACCCATATTTTGAATCTTATGATTATTCACAGATTAGACATGCTCCAAAAGTGCATATTTTTCAATAAAAATAAAGGTTGTCACTTGATATATTTTAATGCTCTATGGGAAAGAAGTATTCAAATCCTTCCATGCCGCGCCTTCTTTATCCATCTTTTGTGTTGATGGTGTACGTTGTCACGGGTACTTCTTTTCATGTTATCAGTCCACTTTAATTTTAGTCTGCTTCTGCCCGTTCTACCTTGTATTTTTCCATTCAAGATGACATTTAGAAGGGTGTTATTTTTCTTCACATGTCCAACAAATTTCTGTTGTCTTTTTCGAATTAAGGTAAACAGTTTTTTTTCTTCATGTGATTCAGAATTTCCTTGTTGTTGCTATGGAAACAAACAGCTATGATAAAATCTAATAATGAAAACTTTGCACCTACTGGTTTAAAAGAGGAGCACAAAATGGCTGTTTCTATCACCATGTCTATCCAACTTATACACTGAGCACATTTTCAAAGACATCATGTGGATGCCAGGACTAAACATCAGTTAAAATCGTGCTCTATGTAAATGTATCATTAATCTCCGCTCTATAAAATTGAAATATTAAACGCATACTCTGCAGAAGTGAAGTATTAAACTTCATCTCACTAGACCACATCATTTCGAGGTGAGGCGGGTGTTTAGTGCCCTTCCTCAACCGATTCAGCATTACATCCATTTTGCTTTAATTGTTTATCTAGAACAAATGAAGAGTTTGAAGTTTTGTTGCTAAGACAGCGAAAGGCAATTGTGCCGTTGACGATAAAAAGTAAAGTACGAGACTTGAACCGGCGTCTTAGCACGCGAGTTTCCACCCATATGTGCTCGGCCACCTATCCAGAAATGTTCGGAGATTTCTGTATAGTGTCGCCTCAAGCATCGAAACTCAGATGCGAGGCGACATTCCTCACCTTCCCAGGGTAATACCCTGGTACCCATTTCTGCCAACGGCTGGGTCGACCGTGGGGGTATTTTTTTTTTCTCGAGTACAATTCACACTGCTCCCAGCGGGAATCGAACACGGGTTGTCCGAACGTCAGTAGTCCAGTCGGGTGATTTTCCCAACTCGGCTACCGAGGCCCCCTATCGTTGACGATCGATTACAGTAGTAGTGTCGCTATCTAAACATAATCATTGACAACATTCAGAGACTTTCTTGTGCAAATCCATCATCCTCAACACACATGGTGAAGCCTCATATATGCACTTCTGTTGCCACGAACCCTCACGTGACCTGGACAAACTGAGCTGTGTTTATGTTTGGAGCTGTCCTGGAGAAAATAAACGATGCAGAAACGTCAAGTGTTTTATATTTACTAGTTAAAAAACTATGGTCAAGTACCAGTTTTCAAAGCTCATAAGCGTCATTTCTGGAAAGCAAATTATAGCTTTCATGGTGAAAGCTGATCTGTCCTAATGAACCATGAGAGTAACTTCAAATATTTAAATGTCCGTAGTCACTCATGTTTAAGCCTAACTCACTAGCCACACGTAGTGAATCGCAATAAAATAAATAAAATAGAACCAGCTGTATGGGCGGCCGATGTGACGTTGTGGGTTTATACTATTAGCAGGGCTGAACTCCGCGCAAGTCATATTCCACCGACATTTTTAAAGATCAACAAAAAGAGAGTGTCTACAACAGGTTTCCTTCTCCAGTTCATTCGAATAATTCGGGGGAAAAAACCACACATAACATAATCAAAACAACAGGAAAAAGGTTTTATAGTCCGTTTAGAAATTCATAATCACACCTGAATTAGTTTTGCGTGATAACCGTTTGTTATTTTGCTTTCAAAATTTGCATGCAATCCTAGAATATTGATGACGTTATATAAATATTTTTTGCTCTGAGAAATTTGATCTAGTTTAAAAGTTTTCTTCTTTAGGCTATATTAAATTCACCCTGTTCGAATTTGACATCATTTTAGGATATATACATTAATTTGGTGCGGTCGTTCAAGTTAAATAGTTTGGCTATTGCAGAAACACTAACTTCAGGAAAATCCCGTGCACAAAACTTAATTGTTATTGAACGACATGACGCACCACGGCCTTGGCATTAATTACCGAAGGGAAGGCGTATCTTTATTAATTTTGTGAAGACTCACTAGACAATTTGTTGAATTTAAATACCAACATTTATATCTAAATTACAATGAGTTTGAAATGCAAATTTATAACTATGCAAAAGATTACTGTTTTACTATATCAGCACTTCCTTGGGGAATCCAAGATGGGGCAATTATATTGTGATATTCATGACCCAGAGAGACGAACGCAACTCGCGCTTGGTCTTAATAAATCGTCATTTTCTCGTTGGATTAAAGAAGCCTCAGAGTGCACTCATGTCAATCAAGGAAGGAAAAGGAAAGTCGACAGCTTTGACATGGAGGTCATAAAACGTGAGATATTGAAAATGTTTGCTAACAATATACTTGTTACTCTCAGGGATTTGAAAGTCAAACTCAAAAGAACAATTCCGAGCAGCAAAGGTCAGCGCATTATATTAATGCATGCTGGAAGCACTGAAAACGGCTTTGTCCATGATGCGGGACTTATTTTCCAATCAAAAAGTACCGACGGTAGGGACTACCATACTGAAATGAATGGAAACATTTGCAGGCACTGGTTGGAGAACGATCTTTTACCAATCCTGGAGAGACCTTCATGCATAGTCATGGATAATGCATCATACCACAATGTCGTATCAGAGGAAGACAAAGTGCCTACTGCATCAAATACAAAAGAGCAAATTAGGACATGGCTTGCGAAAGAAAATGTCAAATTTGACGGCACATATTTAAAACCCGAATTGTTACAACTTGTGAAGAATACGAATAAGAAAAAGGTGTATCATATTGACAAAATCATTGAGAAATACGGCCACACCTCTCTTCGACTCCCTGCATATCATGCGCATCTTAATCCAATCGAACTTGTCTGGGCTCACGTCAAAGGACAAGCTGCAGAACAGAACAGGACGTTTAAAATGTGTGATGTTGAAGTTCTGACACGCGAGTCTCTCTCAAAAATAGACATTCCGTTCTGGAAGAAGTGTGTTGAACATGTGCTGCGGGTGGAAGATGAGTACTTGAAACGAGATGGATTACTATTTGTCCAGCCAGTAATGATTATCAACCTCTTGGAATCGTCAGATTCGGAATGATTAAAATTAAGATGAATTCAATTCCAGCTGCAGTTAGGACGTCCTGGGGTCTAATGGTGACCGAAGGACAAGACTAATTGTAACCAATTGAATTCATGTTTGCAAATACACATAACGAACAACACCCACAATTAAGCACTATGTAGATACGCCTCTGACAAGAATTGCAGTAAACTGGAAAATTTAACACGATTACTGTAAACTCTAAAATTTGAATCAACTTGTGCGATATCGTCATAAAAGATCAAAGGAATTCGCTGATGTGCAAAATCTGTTGTGTTTGTGGAATAATACAACAAGTTTGGAAAAATACCAAAATCTGTGCGTCATCAATATTCTAAGATTGCATGCAAAATCTTAAACCAAAATAACAAGCGGTTATCACGCAAAACTAATTCAGGTGTGATTATGAATTTATGAACGGACTATAGTAATGGCTCTCTCTAAAGGCTGGGGAGCCGCGATAGGTCAGTGGTTAGTGAACCGAACTACAAAGGGCAAGAGGTTGAGTTCGATCCTGATCGACGGCTTTCATGTTCACCAAGCCTTTAATGGGTACCGGAATTTTTCTGGGAAAGTAAAGTGCACAGGCGTAATACCGAACATAATGTCCCCGAAAAATCATGTGCCGAAGGTCTGTACAAAAGTATGGTCACTAACAGCATATTCCCTATACACCAGTGACGGGGTATTTTACTTTGTTTACTCTCTAAAAGCCTGGTAAATGTGGACGCCATGTTCCCGGAAGTCGGAGGGCCATCATTACTCCACACTTTATTTTATGTTTATGAAGCAATTACCTTAGTTATACAGGGACCCCTAAGTGGGCCAAAAATACATGAAATCAAGGGAAAGAAAAGGCAATTCATTACTAGTAATTATTTATAACTATCTAGGCTATATGTTTCCTCATTTAATATACACAGTCTACTCTCTTAAATGCAGTAAAAAGACAAGGCTAATCCCATAGCAATTGACTATGATTGTTGAAGTGTATGTGATTTAATTGTATTGAGGCTCAGCTCCATGTTGAAGGGTGACCATTTCCTTTTTTCGCTGCCCTTTCATCCTATGACATCCAAGTCTGTGGCGGATTTTCAGAGAAGGCCACGATTCCTCTAATAATTTATCACAAAGCATAACATAATCACATTACGACTCAATCAATGAGTTAAATGTCAATGTGCAACCAGGCATAGTGTTCCCTAGAATCGGTGCGATATAATTCAAATAATTAGAGCCGTTACTAATCTATCTATTGACCTTTCGAGCCGTAGGGCGTAGACCAAGATACTCATTCTCTTATCTAAATTTTTATTCTAACAGTTTACAATTCTTTTAAAGATATTTTATCAAATCTCGCCATCTGTCTTTGTTCTGTGCAAGCAGCTCTATCCCATTGAGGTAGCCTATTCCTGCTGCTCTTGCCTCTCTCATCAATGTTCTTCTCAGTGCCTCTCTGGGTCTTTCTCTTTTCCTCTTACCTGTTGTTTCCCACATGAGGGCTTGCTTTACTATTCGGTTATTATCTCTTCTCATTACATGTCCAACATATGACCATCGTCGTTACTAATAAATGCACTTTAATATCTACGGATGCCAAAACTACTACAGACATACATTGGCAACTATCAACCTTGCAATGTTTGAAAACAAGGTAGGCCATTTCTGCAATCAGTTCCCCGTTGCTATGATAACAGAAGAGCGACTAACAAGATGGCGTTCTATATAATTTTGTTTTCAAACATATAGAAATAGAGTCAATAGATAGCATATTTATCTAGTGCCTTCTAAAAATCACTGAGCCGTATATTTATAAATTTAAAAAAAAAAAGCTTAAACAAAACTGTAAGAAATGTCAACAGCAAAACCATATTTTTTTTATCATAACTTATATTATAAATAACTAAGATATTATAATGTAATTATACTTATGCTATTTTAGGGCACTAATTGAAGGAACTATCTGTACAGCACAAATTGATGTAATGCTTATGCCGCTAATTACCAGATTAAAAAGTGTAAACCTAAAAGTTCAGTCTCACCTCCTGGCCTCCTCAAGTTTCGAACCCACCGTTTGCCACTGTATTAACCTGCAGTGAAAGACACATTTTTAGCGCATGTTTCGAAACTCGATCCACTTGTACTCGCTTGTACTACATCTATTTCGGTTTTCATCTGTTAACGTCTTTCCTTTCCAACCCAAAAATACGTCAAGAATATGATGTGTCTTTTTGTTCGATACAATCAGTAAAAGTTGTCAAGACATTCACACTAGAATTATCGTCCTTCATGCTTGTAGACTGCAGTGCCATTTAGAGATTATGACGTTTTTCGTAAATTCATTCTCCCGCCTGCCGACTGGCTACATCTCAAGCGAATCCTTCATATTTCAGAGAATGTATTAGATCTGTTAACGATTTCTGCAGCTTGCTAAAAAAATAGTTCTAATGCATATTTCGCTTAGTTTCAATTTTGTGTCAGATATTGAATTCCCATGAAAGTCATTTTTAGCGATGCAAAATTTCTACATTTTATTTTTCAGTTTTTATTTGCAATAATTCTTTTACAGGGCTCTTTCCATTTAGGAGATCTGCCTACATTTCGCTCCTCTTATATTGTGCGATTTCAATATTTCAAGTATTTTTTTCCCCAGAATGAATTTGTCTCATTGATCTGTATGTGTCATTCAGTATTATTGCTCTAGATTTTAAACATGTATCTATTTTGTTGCTACATATATGATTTAAAATAATGTTTTAATCGACCACATATTTGATCTATGGCCAAGCCAAAACAGAAGCAATTGCCTAATACATGTGGCTCAACACACATCGGACCAACGATTTTCAACTGACCATGTAGTAAGAAAAACTGTCTTTTATAGCATTATTTCCATTTTACTTAGAGGTAAAAGGTTAAGTTGAGAGTTCACTTAGAGGTAAAAGGTAAAATTGAGAGCTCACTTATAGGTAAAAGGTAAAATTGAGTGTTCACTTGGAAGTAAAAGGTTACATTAAGAGCTCACTTAGAGGTAAAAGGTAAAATTGAGTGTTCACTTGGAAGTAAAAGGTTAATTTAAGAGTTCACTTATAGGGTAAAAGGATAAGTTGAGAGTTCACTTGGAAGTAAAAGGTTAAATTGAGAGTTCACTTAGAGGTAAAAGTCAGCTGTAAAATAAGACGATAAAAGATATTTACATCTTAAGTTTTGGATGCCACTGACGTGAAGGGTCAATTAGCGAACGCATGATATCCAGAATAGCAACAGGGAAATATTAAAAAGAGTGTAGTCAAATTGACCAGGGAATGACCATGTCAACCACAAAAACAGGAAACTTTCCACCCAGTTCATCTGGAAGACTCACTTACACAACAAACTCACAAATACCTCTTTTTATTGGTTGACACTCACAGACACCTCTTTTTATTGGTTGACTGGGAGATGGGTCATAGTGTATAAGTAGCGGAGCGCAGAAAGTGAACGATTTTTAATGATTTTTGAACATTCTTCTGATGATACTGTTTACAAATGGTGAAATAATGATCCAGGGTTTTAATTCTACAGAGGAGTTTATGAATTAAGAGACAACCAGTGAGATTTAAGTTGTTTTTTTTTTTTTTAAAGTAGTAAAGTACCCCCGTCACGCCAAGTGGCGTATAGGGAATATGGTGTGAGTGACTAAAAATTGTACAAACCTTCGGCACATGATTTTTGGAGTAATATAGTCGGTATTATGCCCGTGCCGCTTTACTTTCCCAGAAAAAAATCCGGTACCCATTAAAGGCTGGGTGAACAGAAAGCCGTCAGTTGGAATCGAACCCTACCTCTTGCCCTTTGTAGTCCAGTTCACTAACTACTGAGCTATCGCGGCTCCCTAATTTTATAAGATAGTGTCTAACTAATCTAGAAGTGAGTTAGAGGTTGCCAGATCCAGTCTACGTGATTAATATAAAGATTCCTAGTGAGTTGTGTTGCAAAATTATTCTAGATTAGATAGTTAAATATTACTATGTGCACTATTTGTGGCAGTTAGTCTACAAATGGTAGAAAGACAGTGGAAAAGTATAGATAAATAACATTTTGAATCTATCAGGGTGTGACATCTCCACACGGCAATAGATTAGTAAACATCATAACACGGCAAGGTAGAGTATATGTTAATTAGAATTTATTCGGCTATTGACAGAAACAAGTTCATAATAGTAAGTTAAACATTTGATTAACTAAGTATCATCAACCATCTTCAATCAAGAACCAACCCATTATTTGTGATCATCGTCAGCAGAACTAATTTGGCGAATAAACAAATTGATTGAACTAATAAATTTATCTTTTATAATTGTTACGTGGTCAATGTAGTGACGTCTTGACATGATAATCTCGTCTCAGTTACTTCAACTGAAGTTTTCTTTATGTTGCTTTAAGAGCAGCCATTATATATCTTAAACAGAGGAACCATTCTATATCTTAAATGGAGCAGACATTCTATATCTTAAATAGAGGAACTATCCTATATCTTAAATAGAGGAACTATCCTATATCTTAAATAGAGGAACTATCCTATATCTTAAATAGAGGAACTATCCTATATCTTAAATGGAGGAACTATCCTATATCTTAAATAGAGGAAACATCCTATATCTTAAATGGAGGAACTATCCTATATCTTAAATAGAGGAACTATCCTATATCTTAAATAGAGGAACTATCCTATATCTTAAATAGAGGAACTATCCTATATCTTAAATGGAGGAACTATCCTATATCTTAAATAGAGGAAACATCCTAAATCTTAAATGGAGGAACCATCCTAAATCTTAATAGAGGAACCATCCTAAATCTTAAATAGAGGAAACATACTAAATCTTAATAGAGGAACCATCCTAGATCTTAATAGAGGAAACATCCTAAATCATAATAGAGGAAACATCCTAAATCTTAATAGAGGAACCATCCTAAACCTTAATAGAGGAACCATCCTATATCTTAAATAGAGGAACTATCCTATATTTAAATGGAGCAGACATCCTATATCTGAAATGGAGCAGTTATGCTATATCTTAGATAGAAGAGACATTCTATATCTTAGATAGAGAAGCCATTCTATTTCTTAAATGGAGAAGACATTCTATATCTTAGATAGAGGAGACATTCTATATCTTAGATAGAGGAGCCATTCTATATCTTAAATAGAATAGCCATTCTATATCTTTAAAAAAAAACAGTTATCTATGTCTTTTAAAGTCCAGGCATCATGTGTTTTAAACAAAACTGTCATGTAATATTTTAAATATTGCAGTCATGATATACATTAAATATAACAGTCATTCTATGTCTTAAATAGAATAGCCACATTATGTTTTAAACAGAGCAGTTATCATTGTCCAAATAAAACAGTTATTCTTTGTATTAAACAGAGCAATCAATCTATGTCATAAATAAAATTTTAAAGTCATTGCTCCAATATGACGGTGAATGGATAAATACTGTCACAACTTCTTGGGGACCTGATGAACCACAGCTGTCATCAAATACATGTTCTTGTTATAGATACAGAACAATGGATAAGAGAGTACTACATGCGTGTAGTGTCATCTGCGTGTAGATAGTTTATCTGACTCGGCTCTTGATGATGTATTTAAATGATTTGCGCAACAATCTAATTGTGAAATAATGTGCTGCTATCCCCATTATAATTATGTTTACATCGGACGAGCAGATGGACTGAACTTTTATGGATATTTCACTGTAATATTATTTCTTCTGCTTGTGTCAATGGCGTTTGACCTATCGTCGATAGTTAAATATCAGGACGAGATCACCAAGTCAATAGCTACTGGAAAATTCTCAAACAACTATAAAGCAGAAACTGAGGCCATCAGAGATGTTGCAACACTGGCTACTCAACACAAAAATAACATGCACAATAAATTGGTGATTCTCACTGATGCACTGTCAGTACTATCAGCTCTAAAAAGCACCAAGAACAATGAACTAGATGACTTGAGAACAACCCTGAACCAACAATGCTATAACTTCCAGAGAGTAATCATTCAGTGGATACCATCACACTGCAATATACACGGGAACGAACGCGCAGACAAATTAGCTAAAGAGGGAGGGAGATTACCACAAGAGAACCATCCGCTCAGTTATGATGAAGCCAAATCTATCCTCAACCACCAACTATCATGGAGGTATCAAGTCATCATACTTCGCCTACGCACTGGCCACAATAGAATGAGAAATCATATGTTCACCAAATTCAAAATAGGTACAACCAGCCTATGCCACTGTACACTGGACAATATGACTACAAAACATGTTCTACAGGATTGCCCCCTGTACACAGACCTGAGAAGAGCAATGTGGTCCACGCCCACCTCCCTGGAAGAAAAACTATATGAGGCAATCGATTCGCTTAAACAGACAGCTGACTTCATGAGAGAGTCTGGAATCCTACTCTGATTGAGTCTTGATCGCAGAGAGAGATATATATAAATCTAGATGACACAAACATACGACTATTATGTATTTTTTTTACTGGGAGCAAAGAAAATAATAAAATATAACAAAGTGAACTCTACACATTGATATAAAATGAGGAGTAAGACAAGGTTGCATCCTTCCACCAAACTTGTTAAATCTATACACTGAGCAAATATTTTAAAAAATCACAGAGATGCCAGGCTTAAACATTAATGGTAAGATAATCAATAACCTAAGATATGACGATGAAACTGTATTACTGGCAGAAAATCCTAAAGATCTACAACTACTTAATGAAATAAACATGACAAGCAAAAAATATGGATTAGATATGAATATCAAAAAGACTTAAAACTATGATCAAAAGAAAATAAATTCTCAAGACCTACAAATAAATATCAAAGTTGAAGCAATACATCTGGAGACAGTTCAGAGCTACAGCTACCTTGGACATACTATAACCAGTGATGTAAATTGTAAAATTTAAATTAACAGAAGATTAGGAATGGCAAATAGTAACTTTAATGCCATGAAAAGTAAACTAACATCAAAATAAATAACACCAGGGCTAAAATTAAGAATAGCAAAATGTTACATCTTCTCAATATTCCTGCATGGTGAAGAAACATGGGCATTAACAAATAAAACAGAACAGAAAATTGAAGCCTTTGAAAAGTGATTATATAGAAAAATAGGTAGAATTGGATTGAAAGAAAAGAAAACAAATTATGAAGTTTTAAAACAACTAAAAATTAAAAGAGAATTACTAAACACAATTATATCTATCTATCTATTGTCCTTTCGAGCCGAAGACGGCACATAGGGCAGAACCACAATCTCAAAAACAGAAACCTTGCGTGCCAAAATGGCACATATTGCAGCGATCACTGCTCTAAAATCTAATGCGCTGTTTCCATAACAATACTTTTTACAATGACAGCTTGTCAAGCCATCGATCAACCTCCTTAGCCGCCTCTAACGACATGCCTGGAAGGTCACAGTGTCACTATTCTTTAAACACAATTAGAACAAGACACATGAGATTTTGGGTGCAGCTTAAAAGACATCCTACCAAATGTGCAGCCTACTAAAGGTAATCTTGGAAGGGAAAATACAAGGTAATAGAGGAGGGCGGGCGGGCGGGCGGGCGGGCGGGCGGGCGGGCAGACAGACAGACAGACAGACAGACAGACAGATAGACAGATAGACAGATAGATAGATAGATAGATAGATAGATAGATAGATAGATAGATAGATAGATAGATAGATAGATAGATAGATAGATAGATAGACAGATAGACAGATAGACAGATAGACAGATAGACAGATAGACAGATAGATAGATAGATAGATAGATAGATAGATAGATAGATAGATAGATAGATAGATAGATAGATAGATAGATAGATAGATAGATAGATAGATAGATAGATAGATAGATAGATAGATAGATAGATAGAAAGATAGGTAGGTAGGTAGGTAGGTAGGTAGGTAGGTAGGTAGGTAGGTAGGTAGGTAGGTTAGGTAGGTAGGTAGGTAGGTAGGTAGGTAGGTAGGTAGGTAGGATAGATAGATAGATAGATAGATAGATAGATAGATAGATAGATAGATAGATAGATAGATAGATAGATAGATAGATAGATAGATAGATAGATAGATAGATAGATAGATAGATAGATAGATAGATAGATAGATAGATAGATAGATAGATGTATGGATGTATGGATGGATGGATGGATGTATGGATGGATGGATGGATGGATGGATGGATGGATGGATGGATGGATGGATAGATTAGATAAATAGATAGATAGATAGATAGATAGATAGATAGATAGATAGATAGATAGATAGATAGATAGATAGATAGATAGATAGATAGATAGATAGATAGATAGATAGATAGATAGATAGATAGATAGATAGATAGATAGATAGATAGATAGATAGATAGATAGATAACCAGGTGTGTGTGAAGTAAGATGGGTATCTTAACATAATTTTTTCACGTTAAAAATATTTTGTCACCCAGATATATCTCCCTCCCAATAACTTTCACATTCTCTCTTACACACTATCTCACCATCTCACTCTTACTATCTTACTCACCACACCATCTCACTCTTACTAACTATCTTACACTACACACTATCTCAATCTAACTATCTTACACTTACACACTATTTAATTCTAACTAGCTTACACTTACAGCTATCTCACTTTAACCATTTTACACTTACACACCATCTCACTTTAACTATCTTACACTTACACACTATCTAATTCTAACTATCTTACACTTACACACTATCTCACACTTACTATCTTACACTTACATACTATCTCACTCTTACAATATTATGCTTACACACCATCTCACTCTTACACAATATCTCACTCTTACACACTATCTCACTCTTAATATGTTACTCTTACACACTTTCTCACTCTTACACACTGTCTCACTCTAACTATCTTACACTTACAAACTATCTCACTCTTACACACTATCTCACACTTACACACTATCTCACTCTTAATATGTTACTCTTACCCACTATCTCATTCTTACACACTATCTCACTCTAACTATCTTACACTTACAAACTATCTCACTCTATCTATTTTACGCTTACACACTATCTCACTCTTACTATCTTACTCTTGCACACTATCTCATTCTTACAAACTATCTCAATCTAACTATCTTACACTTATACACTATCTCACTCTAACTATCTTACACTTACACACTATCTCACTCTTACTACCTTACTCTTACTGACTATCTCACCCTTACACACTATCTCACTCCAAGTATCTTACACTTACACACTTACACACTATCTCATTCTCAATATCTTATTCTTACACACTATCTCACCCTTACACACTATCTCACTCTAAGTATCTTACACTTACACACTTACACACTATCTCATTCTCAATATCTTATTCTTACACACTATCTCACTCTTACACACTATCGCACTCTAACTATCTTAAACTTACACATTATCTTACACTAACTATCTTACACTTACATACTATCTCACTCTAACTATCTTACACTTACACACTATCTCACTCTAACTATCTTACACTTACACACTATCTCACTCTAACTATCTTAAACTTACACACTATCTCAATCTAACTATCTTACACTTACACACTATCTCACTCTAACTATCTTACACTTACATACTATTTCACTCTAACTATCTTACCCTTGCACACTATCTCACCTTTACACACTATCTCACTCTAACTATCTTACACTTACACACTATCTCACTCTAACTATCTTACACTTACATACTATCTCACTCTAACTATCTTAAACTTACATGCTATCTCACTCTAACTATCTTACACTTACATACTATCTCACTCTAACTATCTTACACTTACATACTATCTCACTCTAACTATCTCACCCTTACACACTATCTCACTCTTACTATCTTACGCTTACACACTATCTCACTCTAACTATCTTACACTTACATACTATCTCACTCTAACTATCTTACACTTACACACTATCTCACTCTAACTACCTTACACTTACATACTATCTCACTCTAACTTTCTTACACTTACACACTATCTCACTCTAAATATCTTACACTTACATACTATCTCACTCTAGCAATCTTACACTTACACACTATCTCACTCTAACTATCTTACACTTACATACTATCTCACTCTAACTATCTTAAACTTACACGCTATCTCACTCTAACTATCTTACACTTACATACTATCTCACTCTAACTATCTTACACTTACATTCTATCTCACTCTAACTATCTCACCCTTACACATTATCTCACTTTTACTATCTTACGCTTACACACTATCTCACTCTAACTATCTTACACTTACACACTATCTCACTCTAACTATCTTACACTTACACACTATCTCACTCTAACTACCTTACACTTACATACTATCTCACTCTTTCTAACTATCTTACTCTTACACACTATCTCACTCTTTCTAACTATCTTACTCTTACATACTATCTCACTCTTTCTAACTATCTTACTCTTACACACTATCTCACTCTTTCTAACTATCTTACACTTACACACTATCTCACTCTTACTATCTTACTCTTACACACTATCTCACTCTATCTTACTCCTACACACTATCTCACTCTTTCAAACTATCTTACTCTTACACACTATCTCACTCTTTCTAACTATCTTACTCTTACACACTATCTCACTCTATCTTACTCCTACACACTATCTCACTCTTTCTAACTATCTTACTCTTACACACTATCTCACTCTTTCTAACTATCTTACTCCTACACACTATCTCACTCTTTCTAACTATCTTACTCTTACACACTATCTCACTCTTTCTAACTATCTTACTCTTACACACTATCTCACTCTAACTATCTTACACTTACACACTATCTCACTCTTACTATCTTACTCTTACACACTATCTCACTCTATCTTACTCCTACACACTATCTCACTCTTTCTAACTATCTTACTCTTACACACTATCTCACTCTTTCTAACTATCTTACTCTTACACACTATCTCACTCTTTCTAACTATCTTACACTTACACACTATCTCACTCTTACTATCTTACTCTTACACACTATCTCACTCTATCTTACTCCTACACACTATCTCACTCTTTCTAACTATCTTACTCTTACACACTATCTCACTCTTTCTAACTATCTTACTCTTACACATTAGCTCACTCTAACTATCTTACTCTTACACACTATCTCACTGTTACTATCTTACTTTTACATACTAACTCACTCTTACATACTATCTCACTCTATCTTACACATATACACTATCTCACTCTTACTATCTTACTCTTACACACTAACTCACTCTTACACACTATCCTACTCTTACAAACGTTTGTTGCCTCTACATATGATTATAAATAGAAGTATTTGTATATATTAATATTACATATGCGGAGAAAGTGTGTGTGAGAGAGAGAGAGAGAGAGAGAGAGAGAGAGAGAGAGAGAAAGAGAGAATCGGAGAAAGAAACAGAAAGACAAAAATAGTACGATTCAGAACAGGAAAAAGGGGAAAGTTTTTGAGAGAGTCATAGAGAAATAAGGGGAGGGAGGAATGATTACAGACAATTACCACACGAAATTGGATCCAGACGTGCTCTTATCTAACAAGTAAATTAAGACGACATTTCCGGAACTTTCGGTTGCAGCCATAATTCACGTCTGCAATGATGGCCCATTGATGATATCGTGCTGTGTCAGCCATGCCATCTTGCTCTTCCGTGGCATCGTCGCAAGTTGAGCCATTAGCTGGACGCTCATGATTTGCTGATACAATGTCTGACGGATAGCTAAAATGCTTTCACCGAAATAGCATTGTTGCGCACCATGTGTTGACAAGTGCAATCCTACATTTCTGTATTGACATACACATAAATATAATGTATTATGATCTTGTGATTCTCTGTCAGGTACATGTCATGTTAATAATGAATTCTCTGAAGATGGTAATATCGATAAAGAAATATACATTCGGTGCAACGAGGCGAACCAAATATTGAGACACTTGTTCTATGTACTTCAACACAAAGCAATAACTATTACCACTAAGAAACATCTTATACAGAGTATATTCTTTTCCAAATTGGGCTACCAATGTCAGACATGGTCACTTACGACTAAGCATAAAAGAAAGCTTCACAGAGATTAGATGTCTGAGAAAAACGCTTGGAGCAACCAGAAAAATCAGAATCAGAAATAACATAATAAAGTTAGCATTGAACCAATTCTAAGCTACATTCAGAAGCAACAAATAAACAGGTTTGCCCAACTAGAAAGAATGTCGTGTTATTCCGTACCATACACAGCATATATTAGGATAGTAGAAAGGAGAAGAGCAAGAGGCAGACCCAGAGAAAGAAGGATAGACAACATCAAAGAAGCGTTACAACATCAATTGACAATGATTGAAGCCGCCAAGAGGGTGAGAATCGGGACGCTCAATTTCCCTCGACACTCGAACGAGTACAAGAGAAAATGAAAGAAAGAGAAGAGAAATAAGGAATGATTGAAGACATGATATGTCGTTTCTCCATTAAGGCTTTGACAAAGGTGTATGCTCTTTTCACATTTAGCCTGGATCATGTTACTTTCTAGATTTGAGAATAGCTCTGCGCATGTACAGAATCATTTTCTTTCATCAAACCTCTGAACATTTATATGATCCATTTCTCTGTGGGTTTTTTTGTATTTGGTATGCTTTTAGCACAATCGGATGTCTGTTAAGACTGTTTGCTGTCGCTTACCATGTCTAATGTATTCTTACATGAAAGAAATATTACATGGATAAAATATCCAAAACATGGGGATCAACGATAATAAGTTAATGCTTAATCACTCTAGCAGGAGACATGACGCAAATGAACTCAAAAATACGATCATCCTTGATGAACGAATGAAATTGTCAATTTTCTTTGTGTTGTTTGTTATCTTTCATTAGCACCTCCTTTCGCAGGTTGTGATCTTACGTGTGTTAGCTTTGTTCAAATATTATGTTTGATATTCGTAACATAAAGTTGGCATTAAATGCTATTTCTCATGTGCAAACTCTTGTAGTAAAATGATGAAGTTAATAATTTTGATTGACTATGATAAAGCATTTAGTCATTGCACTTCGGTAAGAAGGCTCAATTGCGCTCTTTGTATTTCAACTTAAGACAATGCGTAAAGTTAGTTCCAGAATCATGTTGATTAAACAAATGATAAACATGACCCATATTTGTCTTTTCTACTAGTATCAAAAAGCAAATGTCTGGGCACAAGTCATCTAGGACTACCTGAGCTTGAAGCAATCATTGACAGATTGTTGATTGCTTGCGTCAGGATCAGTGAACCAGGCATAAATGAAGACTAACTCAACTGGTCAAGCGAGTAAAGATCGATGAGGAAGCAAATTTGGTGCCAAAAAAAATCCGTGCTAATGTCGGATGTACCAGGTCTTAAGTAGATATATCGCAGCTTGCTGTAAACTGCACAGCATTAAATATACACACAGCAATAAACGTTGTTTTACCGTCGGCCACGATGACAAGGTGTTTTAAGGGGGACAAATAAGAAGGGCAGTTATTTTAACGTGGAATGTGAAGAAGAATTGTTATTTAAAGAGAAAACAATGAAGGAGTGTATTATTTTTTAGTAGAACGGTCAAGAGAAATAGTTATATTTAGTGTGGACTGTGGAAACAAGCAGCCGCTGGACAAGCAAACGATGGAAATAAAATGAAATGTTTGTATTCTAATTATTGAGGTAGCCATACTATAGAACACTACGTTTGATAACCGGCGTCCGTATAATAAGAAGGGAAACATCAATTATGTCCATATAACAATCTATTAGTTATTCCCTCGGTAGAAAGTCTCCGAGTAAACAATCTTAAATTCATAGCTAATACTTCCTCAGATATGAAATAATATTCTTGATCTCCAAAAACGGAAGCCATCGAACTACGTTAAGTCATCAAGTACTTATTTTCAGTGACTGTCTAATAACGACTGCGCAAAAAAGTACAAACAGTCTAGGCCGGTTTAATGACTGAAATATTAGCTATTGATACATAAAGTACATCAATTTGCAGTGGGTGTTCACAGGGATTTAGCAGGAAATTTGTCCTTAAATAAACAGTGTTCTGGACGTGAATAAACATTGTATGTCGCCACTCATTCCGGAAACTTTAGTCTAAAATCAATCTTTATATTTCTAGACATGTTTGATTAGAGTTTAATGTTGAACTGTGCTTTCATTATTAATCTGGTTCTTGTAGCTTAAAATTAAAGAGAAAACATCTAGACTGGAGAATTGTAAACATGGTGGAACGACAAATATTTGTTATGCTCGTTAGGATCACAGACAATAGCAAGCAGAGATAATGACGCATAATAGGTATCAATGAGCTAGAGCCACATCTTGGGGTCAGTAAGACGGTACCCAGTTCGAACCACACTTGCAGCTATTGATTTTTGTTTCCTTTTCCAGTTATCCTCAACTTCAAAGTAAGTAATATTGATTACCTAATTCTGTTGGAGCGGGTGTTAAAAAAGTAATGTATTCAAATTATTATATTTACATATCTTTGTCGCTTGCTCCAGGGAAGGAGTGAATGGTGATTGATGCGCTGCGGTGCAGTTTCAGAGACGCCTCAATTTTGGTGCAGTTTTGCTCAACATATAAGAATGCGTCATCCAAATCCCAACAGTCTTTCCCAACAGTCTTTCAAAGAAAAAAACTATCTTACGGCACTATCCAGTTTCTGAGTTTGCCGTGTGGACGAGAATTACGGGACAGGAGAATACAGGTCAAAGAGCACTGACTCTCTCACCTCAAAATGTTGAAGTCCCGAACTGTATTGTTTGATATATCGCTCGTCTACAAAATAAATTGTTACATGATACCCTTTGCCGTAATATGTATCGAACTACTAGAATGTGTCCAGCCCATAATCTATAATATGATACCCTTTGCCTTACTATGTATCGATGGGAGCCGCGATAGCTCAGTGGTTAGTGAACTGGACTACAAAGGACAAGGGGTAGGGTTCGATCCCAATCGACGGCTTCGGGTTCACCCAGCCTTAAATGGGTACCGTATTTTTTTCTGGGAAAGTGAAGCGGCACGGGCGTAATGCCGACCACATTACCCTAAAAATCATGTGCCGAAGGTCTGTAAAATTTATGGTCACTAACACCATATTCCCTATAATCCACTTGGCGTGACTGGGGTACTTTACTTTTTTTTTTATTATGTATCGAACTACTGGACAGTGTCCAGCCCATAATCTATCACATGATACCCTTTGCCTTACTATGTATCGAACTACTGGACAGTGTCCAGCCCATAATCTATCACATGATACCCTTTGCCTTACTATGTATCGAACTACTGGACAGTGTCCAGCCCATAATCTATCACATAAATTACCACCGACTGTATTGTTTTATATTCGCCAGCTTTATATCTCTAACAAAGTTCTATACAACTGACTATTGCTTGAATATCACTTTTTCCTATTTTTCACACTACCGGTCAGCCATGTACACATGTATCCCCCGCCATACAGGCAGATATTCTCCAACTTCAGGTACTCTCATATTTTTATCATCGAGAGTTGTAAAGTTTTGGGTACAATTTCCTATTAATTTTGCTTGTGGAGCGGCTATTTTTTGGCCTACTCTTTTAGATTTCCAACAGCCAAGGGTTCTTTCCAGCAGAATGTACACGTGACCTCCTTTTTTTGCTGTTTGCCGAGAGGACTAAAGATCGGATCTCACTACTCGGTGACCAGGGGAGGATAGAGTCACGGATTCGATTTTATTTATTAATTTTAAATTTATTTTTCACCCCCATATGAGGGAATGGAACCCGGAACCTTCTTGTCTAGAGTCCGACATCTTACGTCTTACCTCTAGACCAACTCCCCCCCCCCCCATCCCACCAGCGAGGGTAAGACACACGCCTATTTATCACTGATACTTTAGTGCTTTTGCTCACTTCAGAAATTTAGCCTGTATAAACCGTATTTATTTAACTTGATTATAATAAGTTATAGCTTAGATTTATCAACTATTGCAATTTTTCAACATTAAATTTTTCACATCAAAAAGTGTCAAACGTGGCAGTTTTGAAATATTTACTCTCATAATCATTTATATATTAGCTTGCAATAACACCAAAAATAAGTGAGTTACGAAATGCGCATGTTTGTATGATGCCACAAACTGGTATCACATCCCTAAACGATTAATGGTAATGTTAGAAGGGAATGAGGCAAACCAAGGATTGCCTGACCATACGTACCGTTTTGAAAAGCACATCAGTTTTATTTTCAGATTTCTCCGCCGTCCCGTATTTTGGATAAAATGTCGTAACAATAAACAAATTTTAATTCAAAATCTGTCGCCTTTTTGAATAAATCGTCATTTACATGATATTTTCAGGACTTGGGTTTCTGTTCTTTTCACGGTTTAAACCAATGCATTTTCAGGACTGATATTATCTGAGGGAGATGATTTCATGAGAAAAATATTCATGGTAAGATCGTAGTGAAGTATTGTCCTTCTATAAGTAAAGCACCCCCGTCACGCTGAGTGGCGTATAGGGAATATGGGTGTTCTTCCTCTTTCTTCTTTTCTCTTTTCACCGACACCTAAAAAGTGTCATGGTTTATATCATTTGTCGTTCTTGAGCTGCTCGAATTGTCTGAATTAGTGATTTTCCTTTGTTGTTAAATGTCTTTGTCACTTCATCTTTCCATCTTCTTCTTGGTCTTCCTCTTGGTCTTTTTCCATGCATTCTCGAGAAGAACGCCCTTGATGGTGATTGGTGAGGATTCATTCTGACCAGGTGGCCAAACCATTTAAGTTGTTGTTGTTCTATATATTCTTGGCAGGGTTTTGTTCCTACCATTTTTCTTATGGTTTCATTTGGTATTCTATCTCTTCTTGTGTTGTTTGTTACTTTTCTCAAGCATCGAATCTCACATGTATTTATCTTTCTTAATTGTGATTTAGAAAGGGTCCATGTTTGACTTTCATAGCACAAAGTTGGTATGAAAATGTTGTTTATCATTTGTTGTTTAGCTGGCATAGAAATGTTTGGATGTCTTAGCAATGGTGAAAGCTGGTATGTGACAGCATTTGCTTTTTGTATTCTCATGTCAATTTCTCTGTCTAGTTTTCCATCTTCTGTGAACATTGTGCCTAAATACTTGAATTCTCTACTTGTTTTATTTCTTTATCTTTGATCTTAATGTTTAATGGGTGTCTTAATTTACTTATTCTCATAGCCTCTGTTTTTGCTGTGTTAATTTTCATACTGTAGTTTGTGCAGCTTTTATCTAGAGATGTTATATGTTGGCGTAGCAGGTTTTCGTCCTCATATATTAGGCATTGGTCATCTGCGAATAGTAGCTCGTTGATGTTGGAACTTTCTACCTCTGTATTATTATTTGATTTTTCCTTATTGTTGGTTGTCCAGATTTATTTTGTCCATATATATGATGAAGAGGAGTAGTGAGAGGACACATCCTTGTCTTACTCCTGTTGTAACCTGAAACCATTCTGACAGACCTTCCGATGTTCTAACGGCACTTTGACTGTTTTTATATAGTGCTATTATATTATCTAGTAGTTGTCCTACTACCCCGTAGGTATCTAAAGTTTGCCAAAGTTTGTTCCTGTCCACACGGTCAAATATGGATGTTAGTGACCATACATTTTACAGACCTTCAGCACATGACTTTTGGGGTAATGTGGTTGGTATTACGCCCATGCCGCTTTACTTTTCCAGAAAAAGATCCGGTACCCATTAATGGCTGGGTGAACCGGTAGCCGTCGGTTGGGATCGAACCCTACCTCTTGTCCTTTTTTGTCCCTCTATAGGCCTACTTTAATATCTTGTATTGGTTCTGCCATTGAAGGATAATTTTTAGTTCATTATGTTAATATCATCGAACTTCTTTTTTCAAATTGTCTTGCTCTTTCATGAATAAAGAATACTGCCTAACTCCGATCCGTTTTGTTTTTGTCCGAAGGAAATATGATCAGCTTAAATGTTGAGGCTATAAATATTCTAGGGTTGCAAATAACATGCAACTTTGAAATTAGAAACAAGCAGCTATGACTGGAGCACGTAATGTTCTCTCCAGCTCTATAGCCATTACTGTTTTCTGTCCATCAAATTTGGATGTTGATGCTATTAGCTGGGTCGTTTGCGACGTAATATAAGCTGCTTAATATGTTTCTGCGGATACTTGTTTAATAAATAAAAAACATAAAGACTATTGCTAATAATATCTCACGGGTATTTCCAGCATGCTACACTATATAATGGCTTATCCATTAAGTCTGACATTATACGAGGCGGACAGTAATCACTTCTGGGTTGTTTCCAGGGGAAAATAGCAAGCCGCGGTTGTGTCTTAATTGGCATGTGATTCCTCACATCATAGTCACATATTATGCACGATTTACTCAATGTTATTAAGCCTAACAGAAACAATATCAGAATCTACCCATAACGATGGATTCTAGGCCGTGCTACGGAGTTCGTGCACATGTCACAGGGTTCTCCTTATATTTCTTTTTTTTTCTTACATTGGGAAAAGTCATAAAATACATAAGTGAAAAATCGTGGTACCTATAAATTCGCCCGCAATGCAATGGTGATCTTAACATAATATAACATCATAAATGATTGGCTTGATGGCTAATATTAATATAAGCTCATATAAAGTTAAAATTAATAATCATTAACCCTTAAGATATATGTAGAGTTTCATATGCGTTGAGTGCGTGGCATCCTGATTGTTGTGCGCCTTTTGGCTGGTTGCCTCCGACTTCAGCACTTGAACTTGCTAGAGCAGACTGTGGTCTTGCTTGGTTGTAGGAAGGCCTGGCCAGTCTTAGTTTTCAGTCCCTGGTGACTGTTAAGCCCCATCCCCACGACCATGAGCTGGCCTTGATGCAAGAATTACAAAAGACAGTAAAATTTATACAGGAAACGACATTGCAGATATAGACAATACTTCAGGCGAACGAAAGATAGATAGATAGATGTAGAGTTTCGTGTTAGTGCACATCATTTTCACAAATTAGGGACATATTTTATGGGTGGAAATGGTCAGTGCAAAACCAAACGCCAGAAACAAGTATTTTCATAATCATGCTGGTACCTATTTTCACATACTTGGTGATCACCGAAACTGTAACAGTCCTTAAAAAAATTATTGGATCTCAGACCTCAACCCGTGGCAATTACGTTCAGGAGCAAGCACACTAACTCCCCAGCCACAGCGGCTCAAAGATAAATAAACAGAACAGGGTGTCACTTAACATATAATAACCATGGAGGCTCGGTCTTAAAATGTTCCTTGTAGTTTCCTCGTATTTCAAGTCCGGCTTGCTGCCAGAGCTACTGAGTTTAGTGCTTAATGCACACCGTGAGCTGTGTTTTTTATCCAGATCGTGTTTCGGCATTCCGATTGCTTACAATGAATGATGATATCGTATGAGGAAGGACAGTTCAGCTGCGTTCACTTTTGGTACCGCTTAGCCTTATGTCTTTTGGTGTGTGCTGTAGCTGCTATGAAGGGGAATGCAGTTGCCTTTCTTTGTGTGGATCCTCCAATGAGATGAGTTTTAATTCGAATGATACCACTGACACGGGAGGTTGAGCAATTATGAATTTTAATTCGTTTGCAGTGATACCGGGGCCTTCGACTAACCATAACCATAACATTTCAATGTTGTAGATGAGTGATATACAGAAAATGTTCTACAGCCGAGTGATATACAGAAAATGTTCTACAGCCGAGTGATATACAGAAAATGTTCTACAGCCGAGTGATATACAGCAAATGTTCTACAGCTGAGTGATATGCAGAAAATGTTCTACAGCTGAATGATATACAGAAAATGTTCTACAGCCGAGTGATATACAGAAAATGTTCTACAGCCGAGTGATGTACAGAAAATGTTCTACAGCCGAGTGATGTACAGAAAATGTTCTACAGCCGAGTGATATACAGAAAATGTTCTACAGCCGAGTGATGTACAGAAAATGTTCTACAGCCGAGTGATGTACAGAAAATGTTCTACAGCCGAGTGATATACATAAAATGTTCTACAGCCATTTAACAAGTTGTAATCTATCATCAGAAATGAGCCTACTCCGTCTCGTTGCACAAAATTAGATTACTTTATCTTAGTCACCGGATTATCCTCATCGCACTTCGGACATTCCTAAGCGCTCAGATCACCTCCTCGGCAAATCCCGCAGCGTTAAACGGCTGCGAAATACAAGTCTACTCCTGCTCCCGTTCCAGCTCTTTTCAATTTAGACAACATCCCTCTTGACTGGGAGATCCGGCAGTCGAACCAATGCTGCAGATTAATCACGAATATCATTGACAACTTGATCTCGCTCTACTTGTTTCAGAGAGTCGGGAGTTGTACACTATGTCCATTTAAAGGCCATTTACTCCACAATGACGCAGTGGCACAATATACACCAACAAGGGATATACCCACAACGCTTGATTCACTAAAAGGAGAGCAGCCAGATGCACGAACACCATAGCGGCGGCGCAGAATCCTTAAAGTGAAAACTTCAATTGACTTAGAAAGGTGATCCCTGTGAGAGAGTTGAAAGTACGAATCTGCAGTCGATAAACAGGTCTATTAGCGGTTTAAAAACGGCTAAAATAATGACGTATTATGCACAAGAAACTTGGCAACAATGGACGACGTATTCACATCGCATGATTTATTTAAAATGGCCGCAGCCTGGTGCACGAACTCTACTGGCCGATGTGATTCCGTAAGATAGATCCTCTGATTGACTATTAAGTCAACGATCTACTTCAGAGAGCTGAAATTAATCATTGTCCAAAAGCAAAACATGCGGCGGTCAATGGAACATAAATTCTAACTCACCATCTGGGAACGGGAAATCCGTTAAGCAAATACTTTGCTACATTAACTGACACACTAGTAGGGTGGACTCACCGAGATCATGAATCCTTGGTATGTTCACACTAACTACAGAGTGTATCAACAATGACACACAAGTTTGACCCCAATGACTCGGAGGTGTGTCCACAATGACGTCCAAGTGACTTCAATGACACCCAGGTGTATAGACAATGACTCCCAAGTGTGCCCATAATGACTCCCAAAACTCCCATGTGTGTCCATAATGATTCCCCAGACTCCCATGTGTGTCCACAATGACTTCCAAGACTCCCAAGTGTGTACATACACAATGACTCCAAAGAGTGACCCCAATGACTCCCAAGTGTGTCCCCATTGACTCCCAAATGTGACCCCAATGACTCCCAAATGTGACAACAATGACTCCCAAGTGTCCCCAATGACTCCCAAATGTGACCCCAATGACTCCCAAATGTGACAACAATGACTCCCAATTGTCCCCAATGACTCCCAAATGTGACAACAATGACTCCCAAGTGTCCCCAATGACTCCCAAATGTGACCCCAATGACTCCCAAATGTGACAACAATGACTCCCAAGTGTCCCCAATGACTCCCAAATGTGACCCCAATGACTCCCAAATGTGACAACAATGACTCCCAAATGTTACCCCAATGATTCCCAAATGTGACAACAATGACTCCCAAGTGTCCTCAATGACTCCCAAGTGTCCTCAATGACTCCCAAGTGCGTGCTGCTGCTGGAGTCAAAGCCTAAAGACGAACAAATGATCTTGTTCCATCCAGTGAAGCTAGACGTCGCATAGAGTTCGTATTGTTTGTCTATATCCATCTCTATTAAAGGCGAGATGTTCCGTCTTATCACATTAAGTCTATGCCTGCCACTATAGCGTCTATTATCAGTGTTCCTTTCAGTGTCTTTCTGTGTATTCCTCTTTTTATGTAACTTGATGTCTACCATATAAGAGCCTGTTCTGACATTCTTTTGTGGTCTCTTCTCAACAAGTGACCGACATATATACATCTTCTCTTCCTAAATGTGCATGAGATTAAAAAAAATAATAATGGTCTATATAAATCAGCATTAGAAACTAACCGTAGAAAGTGAAGGGGTAATTCTAGAACTTCTTTTTTTCTTCCTCTTTCCTTCCTCATCTGCCTTTCAGCGTCGAGGGGAGAAATAATTTGCGGTCTTTTGCTCTTCTGTTCGCCTCTGCTGCTGTTATATTTCCTAGTGCTTCTAATATTCCATCGATCCATCTTTTTCGTGGTCGACCCTTGGGTCTGGTGTTCTCACAACGTTTGTTGAAGGCTCGTTGTGTCGGGTTTTGATCTTTCTGCCTTGTCACGTGGCCAAACCATTGTATCTGTTGTTTCCTTATATATTCTATGGCTGGGGCTGTTCCTAGCTTTTTTCTCAGTTCTTCATTTCTGATATTATCTCTCAGACTGTTTCCTATCATTCGTCTAACACATTTAATCTCACTAGAGGTTATTTTTCTTATTGTTCTTGCATCTAGGGCCCAGGTCTGGCTTTGGTAGCACAATTCTAGAACGATGGAAGGAATAGTAATAAGTTTGTCAGAGTTGAAGAACAACCACATAACTTAAATGGTTCGGCCACCTGGTCAGAATGAGTCCTCACCAATCACCATCAAGGGCATTCTTCTCAAGAACGCATGGAAAAAGACCAAGAGGAAGACCCATAAGAAGATGGAAAGATGAAGTGACAAAAACATTTAACAACAAAGGAAAATCACTGTGTGTTACCGGGGCCTCATTATGAGGGAAGTAAAGAATAGTGACACTGTGACCTTCCAGGCATGTCGTATGAGGCGACTAAGGAAGTTGATCGATGGCTTGACAAGCTGTCATTGTAAAAAGTATTGTTATGGAAACAGAGCCATAGATTTTAGAAGCAGTGATCTCTGCAGTATGTGCCACTTTGGCACGCAAGGTTTCTGTTTTTGAGATTGTGGTTCTGCCCTATGTGCCATCTTCGGCTCGAAAGGACAATAGATAGATAGATAGATAGAAAATCACTAATTCAGACAGTTCGAGCAGGCAGCGCAAGAACGATAAATGATATATCCAGACACCTTTTTGGTACCAGTAAGAAAGAGAAAAGGAGAATAGAAGAAGAAAAAACAACTACAATGGTGATGTGGAGTATGAACAATCGGTTTTAAAAATTAATAATAAACACAAAATCAATTTCAGCAAGACAAATGATTAATGTGAACATTATATACAAAGCACAACTGTTCGAAACATTGTAAATGTGTCATTTTAGTTCTGCGAAATGTTAGAGAATTCATTTGTATAAAAAAGACATTAATCTTGTTAGGTATTATTGTGTTAGTAATATGAAAAGTATAAGACAATAGATTTGCGTTGAGCTGAAGTGAAGAACAGATAATCGATTAAACATCACCGCAAAGATTTAATCATATATATGTTAATATTTGTTGATTTTGTTTTTCGTAATTCCCCCCATCGTCAGCTATGTCTCAGTTCTCTACTTTGTCAACTTTATATCACTTTCCCACTCTGTCAACTTTATCTTACTTCCTCAGTCTGTCAATTTTATCTCACTTCCTCAGTCTGTCAACTTTATCTCACTTTCTCACTTTGTCAACTTTATCTCACTTCACTATTCTGTCAACTTATCTCACTTCCCCATTATGTCAACTTTATCTCACTTCCCTATATCGTCAACTTTATCTCACTTCCCCACTCTGTCAATTTTATCTCACTTCCCCACTCTATCAACTTTATCTCACTTCCCTACATCATCATCTTTATTTCATTTCCCCACTCTGTAAACTGTATCTCAGTTCCCCACATCGTCAGCTTTATCACAGTTCCCCAGTTCGTCAGCTTTATCTTACTCCCCACATCGTCAGCTTTATCACAGTTCTCCAGTTCCTCAGCTTTATCCTGCTCCCCACATCGTCAACTTTATCACAGTTCCCCAGTTCGTCAGCTTTATCTTACTCCCCACATCGTCAGCTTTATCACAGTTCCCCAGTTTGTCAGCTTTATCTTACTCCCCACATCGTCAGCTTTATCACAGTTCCCCAGTTCGTCAGCTTTATCTTACTTCCCACATTGTCAACTTTATCACAGTTCTCCAGTTCATCAGCTTTATCTTACTCCCCACATCGTCAGCTTTCTCTTACTCCCCACATTGTCAGCTTTCTCTTACTCCCCAAATTGTCAGCTTTATCGCAGTTCTCCAGTTCGTCAGCTTTATCTTACTCCCCACATCGTCAGCTTTATCACAGTTCCACAGTTCGTCAGCTTTATCTTACTCCCCACATCGTCATCTTTATCACAGTTCCCCAGTTCGTCAGCTTTATCTTACTCCCCTCATCGTCAGCTTAATCACAGTTCTCCAGTTCGTCACCTTTATCTTGCTTCCCACATCGTCAGCTTTACCACAGTTCCCCAGTTCGTCAGCTTTATCTTACTCCCCACATCGTCAGCTTTATCACAGTTCTCCAGTTCGTCTACTTTCTCTTACTCCCCACATTGTCAGCTTTCTCTTACTCCCCACATTGTCAGCTTTATCGCAGTTCTCCAGTTCGTCAGCTTCATCTTACTCCCCACATCGTCAGCTTTATCACAGTTCCACAGTTCGTCAGCTTTATCACAGTTCCCCAGTTCGTCAGCTTTATCTTACTCCCCACATCGTCAGCTTTATCTTACTCCCCACATCGTCAGCTTTATCTTACTCCCCACATCGTCAGCTTAATCACAGTTCTCCAGTTCGTCACCTTTATCTTGCTTCCCACATCGTCAGCTTTACAACAGTTCCCCAGTTCGTCAGCTTTATCTTACTCCCCACATCGTCAGCTTTATCACAGCTCCCCAGTTCGTCAGCTTTATCTTACTCCCCACATCGTCAGCTTTATCACAGTTCTCCAGTTCGTCAGCTTTATCTTACTCCCCACATCGTCAGCTTTATCACAGTTCTCCAGTTCGTCAGCTTTATCTTACTCCCCATATCGTCAGCTTTATCACAGTTCCCCAGTTTGTCACCTTTATCTTACTCCCCACATCGTCAGCTTTATCACAGTTCTCCAGTTCGTCAGCTTTATCTTACTCCCCACATCGTCAGCTTTATCACAGTTCTCCAGTTCGTCAGCTTTATCTTACTCCCCATATCGTCAGCTTTATCACAGTTCCCCAGTTCGTCAGCTTTATCTTACTCCCCACATCGTCAGCTTTATCACAGCTCCCCAAGTTCGTCAGCTTTATCTTACTCCCCACATCGTCAGCTTTATCACAGCTCCCCAGTTCGTCAGCTTTATCACAGTTCCCCAGTTCGTCAGCTTTTATCTTACTCCCCACATCGTCAGCTTTATCACAGTTCTCCAGTTCGTCAGCTTTAACTTACTCCCCACATTGTCAGCTTTATCACAGTTCTCCAGTTCGTCAGCTTTATCTTACTCCCCAAATCGTCAGCTTTATCACAGATCTCCAGTTCGTCAACTTTATCTTACTCCCCACATCGTCACCTTTATCACAGTTCTCCAGTTCGTCAGCTTTATCTTACTCCCCACATCGTCAGCTTTATCACAGTTCCCCAGTTCGTCAGTTTTATCTTACTCCCCACATCGTCAGCTTTATCACAGTTCCCCAGTTCGTCAGCTTTATCTTACTCCCCACATCGTCAGCTTTATCACAGTTCCCCAGTTCGTCAGCTTTATCTTACTCCCCACTTAGTCAGCTTAATCTAAATTCTGCTTTTAAACTTGATAATTGTAAAAAAAAAAAAAAAAGGCTATAAAAGATAAGTAGAATGTAGGACTTTCAAAAAAGTTAAATTATATCATAATAAAGATTTATAGACAGCTCGAATTAGGAGAGAAAATTTGGCACTACCTGAAAGGAACAATAAATCTGGATGAATGAAAGACTTGAGTCAACTCGCACAGTACTGGCACAATTAATCACTGCGCGCTGATGAACATTTTGAGAAGATCAGAGCAACACCTGTGGATATATCCATGAGTTTAGTTCTGATGATCCTGACGTAGCATAACATAAAACCAAAATTTTCTTATTAGTCACATGGTACAAATCCTCCACGTTGTCATCTTAATCTCAATTCTCCTGGTTATCAGTTTTACCTCAGTTCTCGTCATCGTTAGCTTGATCTCATTTCTCCATATAGTAATCTTTACATCAGTTCTCGTCATCGTTAGCTTATTCTCATTTCTCCATATAGTAATCTTTACTTCAGTTCTCGTCATCGTTAGCTTATTCTCATTTCTCCATATAGTTACTTTTACCTCAGTTCTTGTCATCGTTAGCTTACTCTCATGTCTTTATATAGTTAACTTTACCTCAGTTCTTGTCATCGTTAGCTTGATTTCATTTATCCATATAGTATCTTTACTTCAGTTCTCGTCATCGTTAGCTTACTCTCATTTCTCTATATAGTTAACTTTATCTCAGTGTTCGCTATATTTATCTTGATCTCATTTCTCCATATAGTAAACTTTATCTCAGTTTTCGCTATATTTATCTTGATCTCATTTCTCCATATAGTAAACTTTATCTCAGTTTTCGCTATATTTATCTTGATCTCATTTCTCCATATAGTAAACTTTATTTCAATTTTCGCTATATTTATCTTGATCTCATTTCTCCATATAGTAATCATTACTTCAGTTCTCGCCATATTTAGCTTGATCTCATCTCTACATACGGTATTCTTTACCTCAGTTCTCGTCATCGTTAGCTTGATCTCATTTCTCCACAAAGTAATCATTACTTCAGTTCTCGCCATATTTAGCTTGATCTCATCTCTACATACGGTAATCTTTACCTCAGTTCTCGTCATCGTTAGCTTGATCTCATTTCTCCACAAAGTAATCATTACTTCAATTCTTGCCATCGTTACCTTATTCTCATTTCTCCATATAGTAATCGTTACTTCAATTCTCGCCATATTTATCTTGATCTCATTTCTCCACATAGTAATCATTACTTCAATTATTGCCATCGTTACCTTATTCTCATTTCTCCATATAGTAATCGTTACTTCAATTCTCGCCATATTTATCTTGATCTCATTTCTCCACATAGTAATCATTACTTCAACTCTTGCCATCGTTACCTTATTCTCATGTCTCCATATAGTAATCGTTACTTCAATTCTCGCCATATTTATCTTGATCTCATTTCTCCACATAGTAATCATTACTTCAATTATTGCCATCGTTACCTTATTCTCATTTCTCCATATAGTAATCGTTACTTCAATTCTCGCCATATTTATCTTGATCTCATTTCTCCACATAGTAATCATTACTTCAACTCTTGCCATCGTTACCTTATTCTCATTTCTCCATATAGTAATCGTTACTTCAATTCTCGCCATATTTATCATGATCTCTTTTCTCCATATAGTAATCTTTACCTAACTTCTCGTCGTTATCAGTTATACCTTAATTGTCACCATCGTTTACTTTATCTTAAGTCTCCCTATTGTCAACTTTATCTCAATTTTCCCATCAAACTACATTTTTATCCTTTCCATCGTTAAGATTTTCGTTCACGTTTCCATGATTTTTATTTGTTGTTGTGCGTGTTTGTGCCCTTCTGAGAAAGCTTGTGAAATGCAACATCTTATGTTTTTTGGTGTTGCTTGACCCACTTTAACGCTGTAATATTCTAATTACCATACACCCACCTCACCTTATCCCACTCTCTTCTCCCAAATGTCAGCAGTTTTGACATAACCTAACAATAATGGAATCCATGATCAAGAACTTCATACTTTTCTCGTGTGTTATTGGGGTGTAAGTAACCGGATAGCGCTACACAAATGTATGATCAAATGTAAGATTAAGTCCTAAAATGTCTTCATCTGAGAAGTCAAAAAGAGAAGAAAAAATAGACCCCTGCTTTTCTTAGCCGTTTCATCGAGTCATTGCATAAATGAGTACGATAATATAATTCCCTACAACTATAGATGTTGCCAGGTATTCTTCATAACTATTGTCTCTCTCTTGTTTTACACTAATCCTATTTCTCAAAATTTTACATATATTATTATTATCTTAATATTATTTTCAATGGTTATATTATTTTTTTAAATAAAAAAGTTGAGTAAAAGATAGCAGTCATCTCTTGTTGCTTATAGGATGTGGTAGGGGTGGAGGTGTAATAAGGTGTTAGTGCTCCAATATTTTCGAAAGCTTACGAAAGTCAACATCCGTGTCTCAACGATTAAGAAGGTGAAAAGTTAAATAACAAGCAAAAACCCCCTCAGTCATTTAGTTACGATACAGCCATGAGTTGTTTACTTTCGGTTACTTCTTAGAAGTCAACATAGAGTAGTAGTTTGTGAAATAAAGCAGTGCTTTTCACCTGTTTTTCTACCGTGGCCACAATCCAACTTGATTTTCTTTCAGTGCTTCCCCCTGTCCTTTCATTAAAAAGATTGTTTTTTTTTGTTTGTGTTAAACATTTCCTTTTTTTTCAAATTGATCGTGATATATCATCATTGAGTGCCGTCTCCGCATCGAAGGTTGGTTACCTTGGAGCGCGATTACAGAGGATTGGAGCTCTGTCTCTCTTTGGAGCTCTGTCTCTTGCTGTGATAGTGCAGGTTGTCATAAGCTGGTTTGTCTATCTTTTGATGTTACTCGTACATGTTAGTCTTGGTCTGTCTCTGCCACCTTTACCTTGTATTTTCCCCTCCAGGATTACTTTTAGTAGGCTGTTGTGTCTTTTAACATGGCCCAAAAATCGCATTTGTCTTGTTTGAATTGTGTTTAGTAGTTCTCTTTTCATTTTTAATTGTTTTAAGACATAATCGTTTGTTTTCTTTTCCTTCCATCCAATTCTACCTATTATTCTATATATCAACATTTCAAAGGCTTTAAGTCTCTGTTCTGTTTTCTTGTTTAATGTCCATGTTTCTGCACCATATAATAATGTTGAGAAGACGTAACATTTTGCTATTCTTAGTTTTAGCCCTGGTGTTATTTGTTTTGATGTTAGTATGTTCTTCATACTAACTCCCTTCAAAAAGGGAGCTCTTAAAAAACATCAGCAAGAAGCAATCAACATTTTTCGGGCACATTATGAGAAGAGGAAAGTTGGAATATTTGGTTACAACTGGCAAAATAAAAGAAAAGAGAGATCGCGGACGACAAAGAGAGAAAATACTGGATAGCTTGGTGTCATGGCATGGAAAACAGTCATCAACAGAACTGATACGATGCACTGTAGATAGAAGATTGTGGAAGGACATGATCGCCTACGCCAACCGGTATGGCACATGATGATGATGGTGATGTTCTTCATATTCATGACATTAAAATTACTTTTTGCCATACCTATTCTTTTGTTTATTTCAGTTTTACATTTTCCATCATTTGTTATAGTATGTCCAAGGTAGTTGTAGTTCTGAACTGTCTCCAGGTCTATTCCTTCAATTTTGGATTTCCGCTTGTGGGTTTTGAGTATTTCCTTTCTTTATGATCATAGTTTTAGTCTTGTTGATATTCATATTTAGTCCAAATTTTTGCTTGTCATATTTATTTTATTAAGTACTTGTTGTAGATCTTTAGGATTTTCTGCTAGTAGTACAGGATCATCAGCATTATCTTAGGTGATATAGCAAAATCTTAGGTGATATAGCAACATCGTATGTGATATAGCAAAATATTAGGTGATATAGCAAAATCTTAGGTGATATAGCAAAATCTTAGGTGATATAGCAAAATCGTATGTGATATCGCAAAATATTAGGTGATATAGCAAAATCTTAGGTGATATAGCAAAATCTTAGGTGATATAGCAAAATAATTACATAGAAATGTAGGCTTTAAATGTGGTGGTAGTGATAACATTAGTGTCATCTGGTAAAATCACGGAAACCCCCCCCCCCCCTTTCCAACCTCTATTGTTGTCCGTAGGTATCTTTTTTTTTCTTTTCTTTTTTTTTGGCTAAATATTTTGCAACCTTTGTCATTTAAATTTGTAGATTTCTGAACAAACATAAAATTCTTGTTTGCAATCATAGGTCTAGCTTAAAAATTTATTTCGCAACGCGGAAAAATATTCCAGTAATTCGTCAAGTTTTATAGACGTTTCCAAACGCTTCTGGTTGCATTTATAAGGTCACATACTTTGATTGGGAAGTGTTGCAAGGTAAGGACGTGCGTTGTGTGTGGTGTCGCGGTGACGGGATGAACCGGCAGTCAACGTACTCGACTTAGCGTTGTAAACCTTCCTGGTTGCGTGACGGCCATTATGTGCTCAGTAAATTATGTAGTAGAACTGGAGGAAAAAACAAATCAAAACAGAGGAAGGCAAATTGTACATATGTATGCAGCTACAAAATTTATAAAGATCTTTTTCGGTAAATAGTACAGTGGCATAACTTCCCAAACAAAGACATTTGAAAGATTATGACGTTACAAAACCATATTATCTATATATCTATATATATATAGATAATATGGTTTTGTAAAGTCATCATCAAGTACTGCGCCTGCTGGTGTAGGTGATCATGGCTCTCCACAACTTTCGATATCGACAGTTATTTATCATTTCTGTTATTGACCTTCTGCCAAGCCATTTCTTTAAGCTGTCTGGTATCTGTCCTCTTTGGTTCCCTCTATCTCTTCGTCTCTCAATTTTTCCTAGTTGTTACAATATATTCCAACTGCTCTCTTCCAATTACGTGGCCAAAAAATTATGATTGTTTGTTTCTTCCTAATATTGGATATTGCTCTCTTTTTGCTTTGGCCTCTTTCCGAATGTTTTCATTACTCTTCTTAGCTGTCCATTGTATTCTCAACATTCTTATGTAAAACCACACTTCTACAAACTCCAGTGATTTTCTTGTCTGTCGTCCTATTGTCCATGATTCACATCCATACATTAAGACTGGCTCTACATAACATTTAAGAACTCTTTTTCTTGTTTCTATTGTCAAAAAAAATTGATTGTATAGTATCTTCCTCATATTTTAGAAAGCTGCCTTTGTCTGAGCCATTCTTTATCTCACCTCTGTTGTACATCTTCCGTCTGAGGTTAACATTGTTCCCAGATATTTAAATTATTTACCTGTTTTATTATTGTTCCACTTGTCTTTATTTTCCACCGAGGTGATGTCTTTTTCTTTGTTGTTACCAATATTTTTGTCTTTTTGCTATTAAGGCTGAGTCCTATATTTTTGCTTTCTTTCACCATAATGTCTGACATTTCTTGTAACTCATTTTTACTCTTAGCGATTAAGACTATCATCAGCATACCTTAGATTATTTATATTATGACCTCCGACTGTTATTTCAGGCATGCACCTTATGGATCTTAAAATAATCTCACTATAAATATTAAACAAATATGGTGACAGCACACATCCTTGCCTAACACTATGTTTTAGTTCTTATGGCCGCTGTTTGTTGCCAGTACATTTTCTTTATTATTCTTAGATCTTTGCTGTCTACGTTTGTGCCTTCTAAAATTGTGATGATTAATATATTAATTATAATTTATATATATATATATATATATATATATATATATATATATATATATATTAGCGCATAATGGGATAAATACATTTACTAAGTGCATAATGCCATCAAAACATTTACTATTTACAAAATATATTACGTATATTACGATATATTTTGTATGTACTCGCTAATCAAGGGTTATGTCGATCGGGGCAGATTTTTGCACTGCAAAGAAATTAAATACAGCAACCGGGAAAGGATCGACAAAAGCTTCACTCTCTAAAAAACTGAAAACAGTGTAGGTCTATTTTATACTCCTATGTACGTCAACACACCTTGTTAAAGATGTAAATAGAAGAGAACAGCTAGGTTAGGCAGCGATCAAGAAGGAGGTGTGAGGAATTGAGAGTTAGGACAGGAAAATGTGTTGTCGCAAACATCAAGAACGGTACTTCCATCGAGTATGGTCACTTTTGGAGGCCGTCAACTACTTCTAATATCTGCATCTCTTATAGGCTCATGAAACAATTCACTGCGTGGAGAAAGTGATATTTGAGTATTGTATTCTACAAACCTCTGCATCTCTTATAGGCTCATGAAACAGTTCACTGAGTGGAGAAAGTGATATTTGAGTATTGTATTCTACAAACCTCTGCATCTCTTATAGGCTCATGAAACAGTTCACTGAGTGGAGAAAGTGATATTTGAGTATTGTATTCTACAAACCTCTGCTTCTCTTATAGGCTCATGAAACAATTCACTGAGTGGAGAAAGTGATATTTGAGTATTGTATTCTACAAACCTCTGCATCTCTTGTAGGCTCATGAAACAGTTCACTGAGTGGAGAAAGTGATATTTGAGTATTGTATTCTACAAACCTCTGCATCTCTTATAGGCTCATGAAACAATTCACTGAGTGGAGAAAGTGATATTTGAGTATTGTATTCTACAAACCTCTGCTTCTCTTATAGGCTCATAAAACAATTCACTGAGTGGAGAAAGTGATATTTGAGTATTGTATTCTACAAACCTCTGCTTCTCTTATAGGCTCATGAAACAGTTCACTGAGTGGAGAAAGTGATATTTGAGTATTGTATTCTACAAACCTCTGCTTCTCTTATAGGCTCATGAAACAATTCACTGAGTGGAGAAAGTGATATTTGAGTATTGTATTCTACAAACCTCTGCATCTCTTGTAGGCTCATGAAACAGTTCACTGAGTGGAGAAAGTGATATTTGAGTATTGTATTCTACAAACCTCTGCATCTCTTATAGGCTCATGAAACAATTCACTGAGTGGAGAAAGTGATATTTGAGTATTGTATTCTACAAACCTCTGCATCTCTTGTAGGCTCATGAAACAGTTCACTGAGTGGAGAAAGTGATATTTGAGTATTGTATTCTACAAACCTCTGCTTCTCTTATAGGCTCATGAAACAATTCACTGAGTGGAGAAAGTGATATTTGAGCATTGTATTCTACAAACCTCTGCTTCTCTTATAGGCTCATGAAACAGTTCACTGAGTGGAGAAAGTGATATTTGAGTATTGTATTCTACAAACCTCAGCTTCTCTTATAGGCTCATGAAACAATTCACTGAGTGGAGAAAGTGATATTTGAGTATTGTATTCTACAAACCTCTGCATCTCTTGTAGGCTCATGAAACAGTTCACTGAGTGGAGAAAGTGACATTTGAGTATTGTATTCTACAAACCTCTGCATCTCTTATAGGCTCATGAAACAATTCACTGAGTGGAGAAAGTGATATTTGAGTATTGTATTCTACAAACCTCTGCATCTCTTGTAGGCTCATGAAACAGTTCACTGAGTGGAGAAAGTGATATTTGAGTATTGTATTCTATAAACCTCTGCTTCTCTTATAGGCTCATGAAACAATTCACTGAGTGGAGAAAGTGATATTTGAGCATTGTATTCTACAAACCTCTGATTCTCTTATAGGCTCATGAAACAGTTCACTGAGTGGAGAAAGATATATTTGAGTATTGTATTCTACAAACCTCTGCTTCTCTTATAGGCTCATGAAACAATTCACTGAGTGGAGAAAGTGATATTTGAGTATTGTATTCTACAAACCTCTGCATCTCTTGTAGGCTCATGAAACAGTTCACTGAGTGGAGAAAGTGATATTTGAGTATTGTATTCTACAAACCTCTGCTTCTCTTATAGGCTCATGAAACAATTCACTGAGTGGAGAAAGTGATATTTGAGCATTGTATTCTACAAACCTCTGATTCTCTTATAGGCTCATGAAACAGTTCACTGAGTGGAGAAAGTGATATTTGAGTATTGTATTCTACAAACCTCTGCTTCTCTTATAGGCTCATGAAACAATTCACTGAGTGGAGAAAGTGATATTTGAGTATTGTATTCTACAAACCTCTGCATCTCTTGTAGGCTCATGAAACAATTCACTGAGTGGAGAAAGTGATATTTGAGCATTGTATTCTACAAACCTCTGCTTCTCTTATAGGCTCATGAAACAATTCACTGAGTGGAGAAAGTGATATTTGAGTATTGTATTCTACAAACCTCTGCATCTCTTGTAGGCTCATGAAACAATTCACTGAGTGGAGAAAGTGATATTTGAGCATTGTATTCTAAAAACCTCTGCTTCTCTTGTAGGCTCATGAAACAATTCACTGAGTGGAGAAAGTGATATTTGAGTATTGTATTCTACAAACCTCTGCTTCTCTTATAGGCTCATGAAACAATTCACTGAGTGGAGAAAGTGATATTTGAGCATTGTATTCTACAAACCTCTACATCTCTTATAGGCTCATGAAACAATTCACTGAGTGGAAAAAGTGATATTTGAGTACTGTATTCTACAAACCTCTGTCTCTCTCTCTTGTGCATGGCCCCAAAGCTTCGTGTCGTGGCCTCAAATTATGGCACTTGTACTGTCTTTCCCACCCCACCCCCACCGGACCATTCAGTGTCCCCTTGGTTGAAAAACACGGAATAGCGAACTTGTTCATTTTTACGAAGGGTTAGTCGGCTAATATGTTTATTTCACAGAGGGCTGAAAAAGGGGGGGGGGGCAGGCCGAGGGGAAATATGGTGAATGACAGTTAACCAGGTCAAATACTGACCAGAATACTCAAAAATGTCCTAATGGTAAAAAAGATACAAGCACTAACAGGATATAAATATTTCCTACACTCCACGTTTGAAGTCAACAATAACAACATAAATAGTTTGCGATACGCGGATGACAGTCATTAAGGCAGAGACAGAGAATGAACTACAAGAAATGATAGATATGATAGAAAAAGAAAGTAACAAAAAAGGCCTCAGTCTGAATAGTAAGAAAACAGAAGTAATGGTCATATCAAAGAAACAATCATCATGCAGTATAAAAATAAACGAGACAAATCTTAAACAAGTGCAACGCGTCAAATACTTGGGCACAATAATAACATCAGATGGAAGATGCACCACGGAAATAAAAAGCAGAATAGCTCAAGCCAAAATAGCATTTCGGAAAATGAAAAATATCTTATGCAAAAAATTTATGTCAATAGAAATTAGAAAGAGAGTTATCAGTGCTATATAGAACCAATTCTGACCTATGGATGCGAATTGGTAGAAAAACAAATGAAAATACGATTAGAGACCACAGAGATGGGATTTTTCAGAAGAATGTTGAAAATTCCCTGGACAGCTAAAAAGACCAATGAGGAAATTCTCAAAGAGGCTAATACTAAAACGAGCCGATAAAAAACATCAGAAAGAAACAATCAACATTTTTTGGGCACATCATGAGAAGAGAAAAGTTGGAATACTTGGTTCTATCTATTCACCTTTCGAGCCGTAGCCGGTCCATAGAGCGTAGACCAAGATACTCCTTCTCTTATCCGAATTTTTGTTCTAGCAATTTTCAATTCTTTTAAAGATATTTTATCAAATCTAGCCATTTATCTCTGTAATGTGCAAGCAGCAATATCTCATTGAGGGAGCCGATTCCTGCTGCTTTTGCCTCTCTCAGCAATGTTCTTCTCAGTGTTTCTCTGGGTCTTCCTCTTTTTCTCTTAACAGTTGTTTCCCACACGAGGGCTTGCCTTGCTATTCGGTTATTATCTCTTCTCATCACATGACCAATTTGACCATCGTCTTTTCTTTATTACTGAAGATATTAGTGGTTGATTGGCGTTTTCTCTAATTTCCTCGTTTGTTTTGAATTCGTTCCACGCTATACCAAGTATTTTCCTTAGACATTTATTTTCGAATTAAATGTGTCGGTCTAGTTTGTGTTTTGTTTGAGAGCCACATTACGACCCCCGCCAATGTAGATGGTGTTTTTCCGTTAAGCCATGGCTCATATCTTGATGTGTTTCTGTGCTAGCCATGGCTCATATCTTGATATGTTTCTGTGCTAGCCATGGCTCATATCTTAGCTTGTGTGTGTGTGTGTGTGTGTGCTGGCCATGGCTCATAGTTTGGTGTGTGTCATGTTAGTCATATCTCATATCTTGGTGTGTCCGTGTTAATCATGTCTCATATCTTTATGTGTGTATGTGTTTAGTCATATCTCATATCTTACTGTGTATATGTGTTAGTCATGTGTCATATCTTTGTGTGTGCATGTTTTGGTTAGTGATATCTCATATCTTTGTGTGCATGTTTATGTTAGTCATATCTCATATCTTTGTGTGTGTATGTCTGTGTATGCCACATCTCATATCCATGTGCGTGCATGGCTATGTTAGTCACATCTCATATCTTTGTCTGTGCATGTCTATGTTGGTCATATCTCATATCTTTATGTGCATATTTATGTTAGTCATGTGTCATATATCTTAATGTGTGCCAGTGTTAGTCATGCCTCGTATCGCTGTGTGAATGTCTGTGTTTGTCACATCTCATATCTTAAGTGTGCATGTCTGTGTTAGTCATCTATAGTGACTCGGGCAGATGGTGCTCATAAACCTGGGAGGGCCGACCATCTAAGGGCAGAATCCCCCATACAGAAAAGATCATCTGCTGCCTTGCAGGAAGATTGGGGACAATCAAAGGCTAAGGAATGCAAACCTGAATAAAATGCTGGCTGAAATCGGATGCACTGGGCCACTGGCGCAGAACACAGTGCAACGTTTTAACGAGTGTTCAGTCAGAGTGGATCTGGCAGACTCAAATTGTGATGTTCTGTCTGTGGGGGCGATCAACACACTTAGCCTGACAGCTGACTTCATATGAGAGTCTGGAATCCTACTCTGATTGAGTCCTGATCGCAGAGAGAGAGAGAGAGAGAGAGAGAGAGAGAGAGAATGCGTTCAACTTTGTTTCTATTTCTCTTGTTGTTTTCCAGCTTTCACGCGCATATGTAAGGGTTGATAGTACATTTGATTTGAATAGTCTAAGTTTTGTGTTTGTGCTGATGAGTTTTGATTTCCACAACTTTTCAAGGCTTCTGAAAGACATTGCTGTTTTAGCTATTCTGATTCTAATTTCTTTGCTTGTATTCCCTTCTCGATTGATGTGACTTCCAAGATAGATAAAGTGATCGATCTCTTCTACTGGTTTGTTTTCCATGTATATTTTGTCGTCTTTTGAAATTAAGCTTTTCATGATTTTCGTCTTTTCATGATTGATCTCAAGCCCAATTTTCCTGGCTATTGATAATAGTTCATTTGTGTTTTCCTGCATCGTTTTTATCTGACTGCTGATGAGAACTATGTCAAAGTCGAGTTCCTCCAAATGGTCTCCTTGAATCCATTCGATTCTTTATTACCAGTGCAGCATTTCTTCATTATGAAGTCCACAACAATTCCAAATAACAAGGGCGATAAAATACATCCTTATTTAATCCCAGTTTCTATTGGGAAACATTCGCTCAGTCCTTCCTCTGTTCGAACTGCACATGTGTAACCATCATACATGTCTTTAATAATATTTATGATTTTTTTATGGTAAGCCATATTGCTTCAGAATTTTCCACAAAGAATCTCGATGAATACTTGGTTACAACTGGCAAAATAAAAGGAAAGAGAAATCGCGGACGACAAAGAGTGAAAATACTGGAAAGCTTGGTGTCATGGCATGGAAAACAGTCAACAATAGAACTGATACGATGCACTGTAGACAGAAGATTGTGGAAGGACATGATCGCCTACACCAACCGGTATAGTACATGATGATGATACTCCACATGGCGTGACGGGGCACATTACTCACTTTACTAACAGAATATAAATATTTCCTATACATGGTGCGTAATGGTGCTTCTTATTCTGCTTACTTATCTCTTGTTACTGCACTCACTTCCTGGTTTATTTGTTCATCTCAAGCGCTAGACTTTCGTTATCCAGTTAACTTGTTAACCAGCCTATGTTTTATTTGATTTAACATCATTTCTCAGTGTGTTAGCATTCTTCTACCTCTTTATTCCTGCAAAATGTTTCCAAAAATACACATTTGTTTAAAGTACAACTTAAGCATTTCCTCTCAAAACTGCTAAATATTCGTGCAAAATGTTTTTTTTTTAATTCTGAGAAAAGAAACTGTAAGTTTTATTACTGTTTTTTTTTTTTTTGCATCCTGTTTAGATGTTGTCCATGGAAAGCGACATATTCTGACATCTTCTGGCCTGACTGTTTGATTTTTTAAACAATATCATCCCATATTCTAATTAATAACATCTGCTCATGGCATATGTTTATGTAAGTCTTTAAGAACTCGGTGAATAAATCAGATGAGACAGTGAAACACTTTCTCAAATGGAAATTCCCGATGTTAAACTAGTGACATGTGTCAGACCTGGACTTAAGTATCTTTGTTTATTACTCTGTGTCTACTATAATATCAGCTGACGTTCTTGGCCGTAATTCTTGCGGAAAAGATGTTCTAAAATGTTGTTTAAAGAATACGTTAGTGGGTAAATCATAATGTTGCGACTGTATTCTGAAAATGGAACAGGAGTTCTAAACTAATATGTCCACTACAAGGGGTAAACATAAACATCGGAGAATATGATAAAGATGGCAAAATTAAAAATGGAAAAGAATATTTTAGAGCCAAACTGGTATTCCTACAACGATAAGATTGGAATGATGATGAATAGTTAGGAGAAAACAGACATTAGTAGCCTCGGTGGTTGAGTGTTTGCTGTGCTCGCTTCATGATCACATGATAATATACCGGGTTCAATTCTCAGAAGTTGTGGAAGGAGTCACATTTACCCTGCAAGCTTCTTTCTTTTGCCTTTCAGGTACAGTTTTCCTAGTTATTTCCAATTATTTTTATCTAGCCCCCATGGGGATGGAGCCGGAAAGGAATTAATCTGTTCCCAGACCCTAAATAATATCCATTTTTATAAACTAAAAGAAGCAGCTGAAAATACTTTAATTTAAGGATCTTCTTCTTCTTCCTCTTTCCTTCCTCATTTGCCTTTCAGCGTCGAGGGGAGATATAATTTGCGGTCATTTGCTCTTATGTTCGCCTCTGCTGTTGTTGTGTTTCCTAGTGCTTCTAATATCTAGTCAACCCATTTTTTTTTTCGTGGTCGGCAATTAGGTCTGTTGTTCTCGCACGTTTTTTGAAGGTTCGTTGTGTTGTGGTTTAATCTTTCTGCCTTGTCACATGATCAAACCATTTTATATGTTTTTTCTTTCTGTATTCTGTTGTGGGGGTTATTCCTAGCTTTTTGCTCAGCTCATCATTTCTGATCATATCTCTCAGACTGTTTCCTGTCATTCGTCTCACACATTTCATCTCGGTTGAGATTATTTTTCTTAATGTTCTTGCATCTAGGGTCCAGGTCTGGTATTGGTGGCACAACGTTGGGATGAAGATTGTATTGTAGACCTCTTTTTGACACTAGATATTTACTTGTTTACAATTGTGGTGATAGTTATCCAATTATTTGACAAGATTTTTTGCATCGTGAGTCTATTTCTGCTGTTTGTGAATTATCGTGTGAGACTATACTTCATGGTATTTAAATTCTCTATGTGTTTTAGTTGTCTGCCGAATATAGTTATGTTGATGTAATGTTTCTCTTCTGCGACAATTATGGCGTCTGTTTTGTTGATGTTGATTTTCATGTTGTATTTTGAGCCTGTTCTGTTGAGTCTATTTAAGTTTATTGTAGGTCTTTTATTTTTCCACGTATTAGTGCCTGGTCGTCTGCGAATAAAAGCTCGTTGATCTCTTCTGTCTATGATGGGTTGGCTAACTTTTATATATATAGTCCATGTATGCAATAAACACTACGAACCCCTGTCTTACTCCTGATCTAACTTCGAATTAAAGGATAATAAACTTAAATGTTATAAAAGCAAAACAGCACAACGAAAACAATAACTAAAATACGCAAACGCTACATAATAAAAGAACATTTACATTTATTATAACTTAAGGAGGAGTGGTGATGTCCCTAATGGCTGTAGTAGAGGAAGAGAAAGAGTACTAATTGGAAGGGGAGATTCATTCCGTAAACATACAACATCACTGTACGTCCGTTGATTTTCCTCTCTCTCTCCTCCTCCTCCTTCTGTCTGATAGAACTAATGATTAATGGTCTTGGTTCCATCCATAAACATACAACATTACTGTAAGAGTGGTATCTTCTCTTTTTCTCTTAACTTATCCCCCCCCCCTCTCTCTCTCTCTCTCTCTATCTCTCTCTCTCTCTTTCACCCCTTGTCTTCTGTCTCATTAACTAACGATTGAGGGCTTTGGTTTATTTCCACACGTTTCTAGATCCAGTACTCTTGTACTGCTTTCAAGATTCACAGAATAAATCAAAAGAGACAGTTAATAATTTCCACATTTCTTTGTTCACTTCAATTGTCCGTTCTACAATTTACTTTTAGGCTTTCCTGTTTCCACGCTACATTTTATATTGTACAGGTAATGGATAATGGCTATATAAAACCAAACACAGAAAAATGAAGCGAAAAATGAACGGAAAGCAGATGAGTGTAATTCAAGGCATGACTTGAGCACACAATAAAATCATCAAATGCATTTACTTATGACATTTTTGTAATGCCTGCACACGCGCAATTCGGAAATAGAAGTATTATTCCAACTCCGGATCAAAATTCTCTTGAGTTTAGCTTCGAACCCCGCCATTTTCGGAGTTGGGGTTGTTCGAATGACGAAGCTCTGCTGAACTATTCTTATCAGCTAGTTCTGGGTACATCTCTCGTTCATTTGATTATGCTTGAGATAACGAGCAATAACCTCTGATGGTAATTTACACGATTTTTTTTTAACAAGTAAAATAAAGTGTAAACTATCTAGTATAATTCATTTTTGACAATAGAAACAAGAAAAAGAGTTCTTAAATGTTATGTAGAGCCAGTCTTAACATATGGGTGTGAATCATGGACAATAGGACAACAGATAAGAAAATCACTTGAGTTTGTAGAAATGTGGTCTTACAGAAGAATGTTGAGAATACCATAGACAGCTAAGAAGAGTAATGAGGACGTTCTGAAAGAGGTCAAAGCAAAAAGAGAGCTCATTTCCAATATTAGGAAGAAACAATCATCTTTTTTTGGCCACGTAATCAGAAGATAACAACTGGAATATATTGTAACAACTGGAAAAAGTGAGGGACGAAGAGATTGAGGGAAGCAAAGAGAAAAGATACCAGACAGCTTAAGAGAATGGCTTGGCAGAAAGTCAACAACAGAAACGATAAATTACTGTCGATATCGAAAGTTGTGGAGAGACATGATCACCTACGCCAGCAGGTCCGTTACTTGATGATGATGAAAATAAACTGAATAGACAGTCCAGTACATTAAACTTGTCGTTTTTTCTTCAGTCATGTGAGAGTCGAATCTCGTTTAGGGTGGATTCTCGGAAGAGTTTATTGAAGATTGATTATTCTACTTGAAGGAATTAAAAATTGTAATTGTACACTAAGTAGTGACTAGCTAGGCATGTGATCTTCATTCTCATGCTCCTAAATAACATCACCATCTTCGACATACTCCAGATTATTTGTAAATGCAAGCTAAACTTTTATCACTAATCTCATGTTTTATATCTAACAGATGCTAAGATTGTTCTCTTTTCCCATGCAGTAGTTTAATATTTTACAATCTAAAACAAGAATGCATCGATCATTATTTAGAGATAAACACGCAAAAAAAGTATTACTCAAAGAGAAACGTGCAACATAAATTAAGAACAATTTTAATTCTAAACAATAATATGTGATATTAAATTCTAAATAATAACATGTTATAATAACTAGCGCAAAATTCTTCAGATAACATAAATGTTGACGTGTTTTATTACGCGTTATTTAACACTTTAAAAAATATATCACGAATTTTAAACACTATTTTCAAATTAAAAACAAATGAAAATAACATAAATTAACAAATAAACATTATGCCTGAATTATACACAAAGGATAGAGGTTATATCAGAGGTTATAAAATTGCATGCATGAGACTCGGGATAATATAGTTCCAGACCTTACTACCATACTACCAGGATTCGAATGTCGCAAGCTGCTTGATTCGAGATATGCACACACAAAAAAACTACTGCGGTTACCCAGCCACCTGGTAATTTGAGGACAAGAATTCACTGCGTTGAAAGATGGAGATAACTAATCAGCGATAACTGAGTTCGCGCTGAAGGCGACACCAGTCGAAAGTTTCTGGTCAACAACCAGTTAGACTGTCTCAAACGCTAAATAGTTGCTACTGCTGCAGTGACACCGATTCTTCACATCTTATGCCTTACTTTTGTGTTTCTGTGTTTCAAAGATCATCAATCAAATTATGTTTCTAAAGCTATCAGTCATACCGTAAAATTCCCAGACCTTCATGCAAAATATATGAATATTTAAACAGAATTGCGTACATTTTAAAGTAGGATTTATACATTTTGTTCTTAACAAATAATGTCTTAGTTATTATGTCACTAGTTAGGTGACGAATTTATAACGTGTATAGAAAACATCAACCCAAGTGATTTTATGCGCATTTTGGATTCGATTTTTTAAAAAATACTTTAAATTCTTCATAATGATTATATATTTATATTTAAAAAAGCACAGTTAACTACTCATTTTTTTAAAGAATATTTTTTTGGGTGCATTTATTATTCTATCTCTATCTATCGTCCTTTCGAGCCGAAGACGGCACATAGGGCAGAACCACAATTTAAAAAAACAGAAACCTTGCGTGCCAAAATGGCACATATTGCAGAGATCGCTGCTTCCCAAACTTATGGCTCTGTTTCCATAACAATACTTTTTACAATGACAGCTTGTCAAGCCATCGATCAACCTCCTTAGTCGCCTCTTACGACATGCCTGGAAGGTCACAGTGTCACTATTCTTTACTTCCCTCATAATGAGGCCCCGGTAACACACAGGAGCATTTATTATTAATCAAGTTTAATTTTATTATATTGTTGCAACTAAGTGACTATTCAAGCGTTGTCGAAAATTCTAAAAATCTCAGCCAGAGACAACATTACACAGAGCTTATATTATACAAAGACCATGTTACTCAGAGAACGCTTTACAAAAGATTACATTATACAGAGAGCACATTATGCAAATGAGCCGCGATAGCTCAGTGGTTAGTGAACTGGACTACCACGGACAAGGGGTAGGGTTCGATCCCAACCGACGCTCCGGGTTCACCCAGCCTTAAATGGGTACCGGATTTTTTTCTGGGAAAGTAAAGCAGCACGGGCGTAATACTGACCACATTACCCCAAAAATCATGTGCTGGAGGTCTGTAAAATATAGGGTCACTAACACCATATTTCCCTATACGCCACTTGGCGTGACGGGGGTACTTTACTTTTTTACTTACATTATGCAAATACTACATTATAAAGAGACTACACTATACAATTATACAGAGACAACATTAAGAACATGGGAGCCGCGATAGCTCAGTAGTTAGTGGACTGGACTACAAAGGATGGGAGGTCGGGTTCGATCCTAACAGAAGGCTTCCGGGTTCGCCCAGCCTTAGATGGCTACCGAATTTTTTTTTCTGGGAAGTAAAGCGAGACAGGTGTTATACCGACCACATTACCCCAAACAATCATGTGCCGAAGGTCTGTAAAAATTATGGTCACTAACACCATATTCCCTATACGCCACTTGGCGTGGCGAGGGGTCTTTACGTTTACTTACATTACACTACATCATCATCATCATCATGAAGTGCCGGGCCTGCTGGCGTAGGTGATCATGTCTCTCCACAACTTTCTATCTCGACAGTTATTTATCACTTCTGTTGTTGACATTCTGCAAGCTATTCTTTTAAACTGTCTGGTAACTTTTCTCTTTGCTTCCCTCTGTCTCTTCGACCATCAATTTTCCCAGTTCTTACAATATATTGCAGTTGTTCTCTTCTCATTACGTGGCCAAAAACTGCTGGTTATCTCTTCCTAATATTGGATCTTCCTAATATATATATATATTAGATATACTAGCTCTATTTTTGCTGTGGCCTCTTTCAGAACGTTTTCATTACTCTTCTTCAGCCTCCACTGATTTTCTTGTCTGTTGTCCTGTTGTCCATGATTCACATCCAAATGTTAAGACTAGCTCTACATATCATTTAAGAACTCTTTTGTTTCTATTATCAATAATGGATTGCATAGTATCTTCCTCATTTTTTAGAAAGCTGCTTTTGCCTGAGCCATTCTGCATCTCACCTCTTTTGTACATCTTCCGTCTGAGGTTAACAAAATTCCCAAATATTTAAATTCATTTACCTGTTTTAATATTGTTCCACTTGTCTTTATTTTGCACTGAGGTGATGTCTTTTTCTTTGTTGTTACCATTACTTCTGTCTTTTTGCTATTGAGGCTGAGTCCTTTATTTTTGCTTTCTTTCATTATAATGTCTAACATTTCTTGTAACTCATTTTCACTCTTAACGATTAAGACTATCATCAGCATATCTTACATTATTTATATTATGACCTCCGATTATTATTCCAGGCATGTCCCTTATGGATCTTGAAATAATTTCACTATGTTGAGACTACATTATACAGAGACCGCATTACGCAGAGACTATTTTATAAAGTTAAAATGTTACACAGAGAGAACACATTGATCATCACCATCGAGTGCCGTCTCCCCAACGAATGTTGGCTACCATGGAGCGCCATTCTGCTCACTAGAGAACACATTACAAAGACAAAATGTTACACAGAGAGAACACATTACAAAGACAAAATTTAACACAGAGACCACATCAAGAGACCACATTCACAGAGACAGAATTACACAGAAACCACATTAAAAGAGACCGCATTAAAAAGACCACATTTAAAAAAGACCACATTAAACAAAGACCATATTACACAGAGACCACTTTACAAATGAGAAAGTTTGAGACATTAAACCAATCGACAGGCCCACGTGTAGGGCTCCTTATATTGGTAAAGAGTGATAAAGCAATGCCAGTCAGGCATGTC